>OZ038513.1:27747644-27795144 GCA_964036315.1 Acanthosepion esculentum
GAGTGACCGTCGGGCTTTGTACACGGTGAACCTTACTGTAAAAAAAAATACATTTTTGTAAATTAAATTTCTAATGCTCCCAAGAAAATTAATTTTTGACATTAAATGACCCATAATGTGTTGATATACCGCTAAACAAACAAACCGCTTGTGATCTTAATTGATTGGAGGCGCTGACATGTACATATTTTGGTAAATAAAACTGGGCTATAGTATATATATATATATATATATATATATATATATATATATATATATATATATATATATATACTATTTTAAGTGTTTGATATTTATTAATTTATATATATATATATATATATATATATATATATATATATATATATATATATATATATATAAATTAATAAATATCAAACACTTAAAATAGGTTTGCAGGTCTGAAAGATTGAAGGGTATTTTTATAGCTTTCCTGAAATAAAGATTATTACCTATGGTATTTTAAGTGTTTGATATTCATTAATTAACAATTTTGCTGTCTCCGACATAGAACTCTCCTTGGATTTTTATCCTCTTAGAAATTCTATACGGATTACCATTTTAATTTTACACACACACACACACACACACACACACACACACACACACACACACACACACACACACACACACACACACATATATATATATAATCTGCCTTTCAAAAGATACATGATCGCCTAAGCATGTATCATAAAAAAGACCATGAAAAATCAAGTGTAATATTTAGTGGCGCGTCGTGGGCTAATATTTTTTCCATGAAACTAATGTTAGGCGAATTTTGATTCACAAATTTCTGACTCTCAACAGCGATCTCTTAACATGAACTTTGAAAATATAATTGAAAAATATCGACTGGTACTCGAAAATACGGCATAATTAACGTTTAGAAAGTACTATGAAAATAACGATCGAGTGAACAAATTTACTTACAAAATCAGCTGTTAACGCGTCGAAATCTTCATTGAAAGTCGAGCTTGATAAATTATCACCTCAGATCTTAGTCTGCAAATTCACTGATAGCCCAAATCCGTTTGTCAAATCTTCGGGTATATTGAATGCATACCGCGGACAATAATAGTAATAATTACACATATATTAGTAAGACGAAAGAAATGAAACAGTTGAAATGCGAGAAGTGATTAGATCGACACCAGTGAAACGGATATCCATTCTTGAGTAAACATGCGATCTGTTTAAACATGCCCGCTTTTCAAACACAGACCACTTCATCTGAGTGAACATGCCTCTTTTTAACTAGCATTTTCACCTTACTGTGACCAATTGTTCCATTCCAATTGAGGCTCCCAGGCAGATTCTTTAAATTTTACTCTTCTGCATCAGGCCATTGATGTTATTGTTCGTTGTGGACCCCACCTTGTGCCCTTTTATCAACAACATTTTTTAAAAATTCTGACAAATCTTAAAAGATATCTTAAAAAGATATATATTTATAAAGGTGGTTTGATTTGATGAAATTGAATCTTTTTTTTTAAGCGTATCACCCCAAGCAAGGCTGGAGGCCACTAGCACGCAAGGGGTTACAGAAGGTTTGGAGGAAGAGCAGATAGGAGTGGTAAAGGAGAGGATGTGGAGAAAGACAGTGGATCGATCAAGGCAAAGGGGTTACAGAAGATTTGGAGTGAGAGCAGATAGGAATGAAAGATGAAAGGATGTAAAGAAGGGAAGTGGATAGATCAAGGCAACTGGAGATGTCGATTGACGTTACACTTAAACCGTTGGAGATTGTATTTGTCAGGGAAACAGGAATAGGGAAGGGAGTTCCACAGGCGAGATGTGCGAGACATGAAGGTATTGGAGTAGAAGATACGTCTACATCTAACAGTTTCAACGGTAAAAGGGGTGGGAACGGGATGCCAGCCTCGTAGGACGTTTAAATTCATGAGGCCTAGGGACCAGCGAAAGCAGCTCCTCGGAGCAATTACCGTGAAAGTATTTGTAAAAAAAGACAGAACGAGGCAACGTCGCGTCTGTGAGAGAGCGACTGCAGACGAGATGATAGATCAGGGCCAATTACATTGCATATCCGTCTCTGGATCTTATCAAGAACCCTGAGGCAAACTGCAGGGGCTCCAGACCATATATGGCAGCAATACTCCATGCAAGGGCGAATGGTCGATGTACCTTCATTATCTTCAACAAGGAAGGTAATGATAATAATAATAATAATAATAATTATAATAATAATAATAATAATAATAATGATAATAATAATAATAATAATAATAATAATAATAATAATAATAATAATAATAATGATAATAATAATAATAATGATAATAATAATAGCCGAGAATGAGCAAATAATGCTCATGTGGAATACGGCCGTCTTGACTGACAAGCGCTTGGAGAGCAATCGCCTTGATATCGTACGTATGCACACGAGCAGTCATGAATATCTTGGGATAAGAACATCGTGATGGCGGAACAAGGAAAACTACAAAGGTACCAAAACCTAGCCGGGCAAATCAGACAAATATATTTGAAACAGTAGCTCAAGTTATTTCTTTTGTGGATGGCGCACTGGGCACTATGGCCAGGAATTATTCCGCCTCGCAAGACGCTTTGGGGATACCTGATATTATTGGAGTTGCGCAGGTGGCAGTACTGCCTAAAACAGCTCATATACGAAAGAAAATGTTATGCCTCTAAGCTGCGGGGCTAGGAGCTGAGATATGACCATTATCATCTTCATGTACAGTGTTCACTCAGGACGTAAGCGATCATGGCTCGCCAAAATTTCCTGTCCTTTGTAAGCTCTTAATAAATGTTGTCTTTTCGTTTATTTCTGCGAAACTCTGTTCCGCCATCCATTTACTCAAGCTCACGATATTATTGTTTTCCTCTGTGGATGTTACCTTCATTCTGTCCTGTGCGTATCAGATTTTCCAAGCTCTCTTTTCTCATTATGTGCCCTAGAATTTTTCAACTATCTCTTAAATATAAGTTTCTCAACGAAGATAATAATAATAATAATAATAATAATAATAATAATAATAATAATAATAATCCAGACATCTTTATTAGAGACCGAAAACAAAAAAAATTGCCTCATTATTGATATGGCAGTCCTTCAAAAAGCTATCAAAATACAAGGACATTGAAATCGAAATCTCAAAAATGTGTCACATGAGAACATCAACAATTCCTGTTGTAGTTGGAGCCCTCGAACTGATTGGAAAAGATTCCAATAAACTCAATTAATGGATTCCTGGTAGCCTATGCCTTAAAGAAATACAAAAAAAATTGTTCTCACGAGTACAGCCCACACCTTACGAAGGGCTTTATCTGTGTAAAATATGTGTTTTTTTTTTTAAATTGCTCAATGGAAAATGTCATGAGGCCATTTCTGACCTTACGTCTCTGCTCGGGACCAGGAAAGAAATGAGTACGCATCAGAAATCAAGGAAATAAAATAATACCACGGCATGAGAGAGTGGGCCAATATCTGCACACTATAAAATATGCAAATTTTCCGGGAAGGAAACTGTAAGAAACTGGTATGAACACCACCCAGACCCGGTTACAGAGATAGGACCTGTAACAATTTTATGAAACTTATACACACAGAACAATCAAAACTAATAGTCCAGACATCGTGCTCAAAGGCCACAAGAACAGATTGGGCTTTCTTATTGACATGGCAGCCCCTGAAAACTGTAATATATCTTTGAAGATCTTCAAAAACTATCAAAATACAAGGATCTTGAAGTAGAAATCTAAAAAATGTAGCACACGAGGACATCAATAATTCCAGTTGTAGTTGGAGCCCTCGGATTGATTGGAAAAGGTTCCGATAGCCTCATTGAAGAGATTCCTTGTAGCCCATGCCTTAAAGAAATACCCCCGAAATTGTACTCACAAGTACAACTCACACAGTACGAAGAGCTGTGTATGTGTAGAATGAAAGGAAAATCGGAAGAGACACGGGACACTTAGAATCAGTAAGAAACATCTCGGGGGCATAATGAGGAAAAAAGGTCAGGTAAATTTAACACGCACAAGGCACAATGAAGGTAGGAACGGCAGAGAGAGGGACAACGAGTAATCTACTTAATGAGTCTGCGTGAATGGATAGCAAAAGAGAGACAAAGACGAATAGTAAAAAAGGCAAACCAGAACGATTCCGTTTTGGGTTAAACGAATCGGAAACGGAATCATTCTTATATATATATGAATACATAATCTAAAACTGGTGACCGAGAAAAGACTGCAGAAGACATGTACATGTGTTTAATAGATTATGCAAAGATAAAGTACACAAATTTCTATAAAGTACACCACAAATATCCGTTGGAACTGCTCAGTAATCTTGATATATTTGGGAAAGATATTAGAGTAATCAAGAACCTGTACTGGCAGCAAACCGCCTACAGACGGATGGAAAATGCGTTCAGCAGATATACAAAATATAGGAAAGGGTGTAAGAGAAGGATGTGTCTTCTCACCGGAGTTATTCAACCTATACAGCGAGGCAATTCTGGGAGAGCTAGAAGTCCTACCAGGGTTCATTACCGTCGGTCACAATTTTAACAATATAACCAATGTAGATGACAGTGCTGACAGCAGACACAGAAAGAAAGCTACAAAAAATCCTACAGAAGGAAACGAAGGAAAGAGCGAAGAAAGGACTAAACATCAATTGCAAGAAGACAGAATGCATGGTTGTTAGCAAAAGAAAGAGTTCAAAGGGCAAATTGCAAAGTGGAGGTACCAAAAGCAAACAAGTGCGAAAATTTAAATAGAGGACGGAAAGTGCGACACTAAAATCCGAAGGCGTATTGGGTTAGCCAATGAAGTATTCTAAAAGCTAACAGAGTACTAAAAAATAGGAAAATTTCGCTAGAAAGAAGGAAAAGAGTACTAAACTGCTGTGTATTATCTGTTCTCCTCTGTGGCAGTGAGTGCTGGACGCGATCTCCGCAAAGATGAAGAGGAGACATGAAGCAACAGAAATGTGGTTCTACAGAAGGAGGTTAACGATACCGTGGACCGAACGACGAAGTTTTGGAGAAAATTGAAACAAAAAAGTAACTAATACTTAACATTAGGAAGAGATAGTTGAGGCTTCTGGGGCACACAATGAGGAAAGAGGGCTTGGAAAATCTGATACTAACGGGGCAGATTGAGGTGAAGAAGAACAGAGGAAAACAACGCATAACATACTTAATGAGCTTGAGTAAATGGCTAACGAAACAGGGATTAGGTAAAATAACAGAAAGACAAAGTTTATTAAGAGATACAAGGTACAGGAAATTGCGGAGAGCCATGATCGCTTACGTCCTGAGGTAACACGGCAAATAAAGAAAAAGATGGAGAAAATATTTTGATGACTGAAAAATGAAACTGAGAATTTATATAAAATGATTTTGCCCAAACTGCTGGTAACGTTTGCACCAACTTATGAGAATCGACAATTTTAGTGGTTGACAGTATTCTAAAGCATTTATGCAGCCTTGCGGGTGATGAATGATTCTCCACCCTGAAACCCTTATCGCACAGGCGAAACGTTTCTTACTGCTCTATCCCGATTACTATGCCAAATGTTTGGACGATTTACATCCCTTAGTCCCACCAGTCCACACCTTCAGAGCTAGGATCCGCTATATCATGCTCACGGTGGCGGGTCATACCCATTCCCTTCGTATTCCTTTGATAAGGAGTAAGTTTCATTTAGATAAACAGACCAGAACTGTTAATATTTTTGAAAAGTCTCCCGAGAGGATTTTTTCCTAACAAATACAATCTTAGCCTGTTCAAATCTACTTTCAACTGAACTCATTCTCAATGCGATTATTTGATTATTCTAGTATTTTTCCTGAATATATCAAGGTTCCTGAGCAGTTCCAACAGATCCTTGTGGTGTATTTTAAGATACGAAATATAAAAGAGACATACAGAATTTTTTCTCTCGAAGTAAATATAATTTTATTTTATTCACTCTCAGCTCACCCATTACAAGGCCTAAGAGCCATCCAAGGTAGAGTGTTATCGAGTGAGATACACGTCCTAATAATATGCACTTCTTACTTTCTCCTTCTCTCCCTTACAACAATCTCACTCGATAACACTCTACCTTGGATGGCTCTTAGGCCTTGTAATGGGTGAGCTGAGAGTGAATAAAATAAAATTATATTTACTTCGAGAGAAAAAATTCTGTATGTCTCTTTTATATTTCGTATCTTAAAATACACCACAAGGATCTGTTGGAACTGCTCAGGAACCTTGATATATTCAGGAAAAATACTAGAATAATCAAATAATCGCATTGAGAATGAGTTCAGCGAATATACAAAAGTAGAAAGGGGCGTAAGGCAAGAATGTGTCTTCTCACTGGACTTAATTCACCTATATACAGCGAGGCAATTTTGAGAGAATTGGAAATCCTACCGGGATTCATCATTCGCGGCCACAATCTTAGCAACATAAGATATGCAGATGACACAGTACTGATAGCAGACACGGAAAAGAAACTACAAAACCTCCTACAAAGGGTAGCGAAGGAGAGCGATAAGAAGGAACTAAGCATAAACTACAAGAAAACAGAATGCATGGTCATCAGTAAAAGGATGAGCCCGAAATGCTATCTACTTAAGAATATAAGATACGCAGGCGACACAGTACTGATAGCAGACACGGAAAAGAAACTACAAAACCTCCTACAGAAGGCAACGAGGGAGAGCGAGAAGAAGGAACCAACCATAAACTACAAGAAGACAGAATGCCTGATCATCAATAAAAGGATGAACCCGAAATGCGATTTGTAGGTCGGGGATACTAAAATCAAGCATGTTCAGAAGTTTAAATATCTGGGAAGTGTTTTGACGGAGGACGGTAGGTGCGACGCTGAGATCCGAAGACGGATTGGGATTGCCAATAATGCATTCCAAAAGCTGGGCAGAATACTGCGAGACGGGAGGATTTCTTTGGTAACAAAGAAAAGAGTACTGAGCTGCTACGTGACATCTGCCCTCCTTTACGGCAGCGAATGTGGACGGTCTCTTCAAAAATGGAGAAGAAACTCGAGGCAGCGGATGTATGGTTCTACAGAAGGATGCTAAGGATATCATGAACCGAACGTTTGAGCAAAGATGAGGTTTACGAAAGGATGCAAACAAGGAGGAAGCTGATACTTAACATCAGGAAGAGGCAGCTGAAAGTTCTGAGACACGGAATGAGAAAGGAGGGCTTGGAGAATCTGATACTCACAGGTCGAACAGAGAGAAAGAAACACAAAGGAAAACAACGCATGGCATACATGGCGGGCTTAAGCAAGTGGATGGCAGAACGTGGTCTGGGGGAGTAGGCAGAGGCACGAAACTTATTGAGGGCTACGAGGGTTAGGGGGAAGTGGAGAGCCATGATTGCCTGCGTTCTGAAAGGATACGACACATAAAAAGAAAAGAATCTTTTCAGCATCTTCCACTTGTTTCTTTTGTAATGTGCGAGGGTGGATCAATATGTTTGTAGCCTCACATGTAATCTTTAGGTGAATTTTTATCTTAAATTTTCATTGTTTTATTTATGTGTTGAACATTACCCACAAAATCAAGCGCATTGACAAAGTTATGTTGAAAAATGAATATTTGCAGCGTAAAATACGATTTCTTTGTTACCAGGCTACAGATATATTGATTTATCTGTGCACGATAGATAAATAAGTCTGTATCATGAGACATTAACAGAATTTTGATCTGAAATTTTCACTGTTCGATTCGTGATTAAAATTGATCACATAAAAGAAGACAGACATTTTGTCGAAATATTTTGTAATACCATCACAAATTGTTTGTTTCTTTTCTTTTCTTAAATCGTGCTCTTCTCTTCAATCTTGAAAAATAATGGAAGAGATACGTCAATCATTTTGTTTATTATTATTATTAGTAGTAGTAGTAGTAGTAGTAGTAGTGCTACTACTACTAATAATAATAATAGTAATAATATAAACTTTAGAAAATTATTAAAACGATTAGGTTTACCGGCTGTAACAGCAAAATTGACCATTGGTTAGATTAATCTTTGAACCGTTGTATTTTAGAAATGATTAAAGATATCTTACTGGAATTCTTCGAAGTTTTTAAAACACTATTGAGCAATAAGAATGTATAATTACTCTGCAAGCATAACAGAAGAATCGTGGTGAAATCGATCAAAAACGAAAATGACATATATATATATATATATATATATATATATATATATATATATATATTAATACAGGGTCATTTTCCAACTTATTCATGATGATCTTCGCCCTCTCTAGCCTTCTAAGTTTCTGTCCTGGAGTAAAAACGTGTCTCACAGGCTTCACGTGCGATTTCATTTTAAAGTCTTTTTTCACTGCTTTTGAACTGTCATATCTGAAACTCCTCTCTCACGTGCCAAACGACTTATAGATTGAGTTAGATCTTTTCTAACTGATCTCTTTAGCTCTAAGTTGAATTGATGATCCCTCTTCCTGTTGTGACCTCCTGGTCCAGTTTTCTTCTTTTGTTCCTACTTTTTTAAACTTGACGTTTTTTGAATGAACTTTGAAGAAGGAAGCCAGAGTATGAATGTCTGTACCATTATTGAAGGCCTGAATGATCTTTTTTCCTCCTACCATTTCTCAGTTGGGAAGAGAGGTGGGGTTGACACAAAACGATTTTAACCAGTTCTCTTTCTAGCAGAATAACCCAAAGGATTTTTCAGTGATTCTTACGACAAATGGTGTCAAGATGGCTAAACGTCTTAAACCTGAAAAAAGAAACTCTATTAGTTTAATGGTTTTTTTTTAGATATTAAACATTTTGTGGGATAGACGATGCTGTAAGACGATTTGGACAATTTTACTGCTACGACCGGTATGTAACTACGTCTGGAGTAGAATAAGTCAATAAGAAATTTATAACACAGACGTCTTACTGAAATTGTCGTTTACACATAAATTTTAAAGAGATAAAAGGACTTCTATGACAACTTGTTTTTTTTTTCTGCCACAGAACGAGACAGGTAAATAAACAAACAACTTGTAAAATGAATTTAACATCTATAAAATACTAGTCTGAACTAGACAGTGGCGACGTACAAGAAACATCGCTTGAAGCAGACCAGCCAACCGATACCCAGAGCCGACACGGTACTGATTCTTTTAAACTAGATCAGCTTGTTTCACCACGTTAAAACAACATAGGCGTCGGTGCGGAGTAACGCCGAAGAGGTATTCTCTGACGTGTAATGTCTTGTTAGAAGATACTGAATGGACGCTTACGTTTGACACTGCTAAGTCAATCTATCACTTTATTTATCAATTGATTTATCAACCACTGTAGATTCAAAGACAACCTGGTTATAAAATATGACTTGGTTAAGTGTTGTATTTCAATAGAAAAGGGAAATTCGTAACGATTATAACACGCCCATAATACTCTCAACGATAGCGTGTGTAGCAATGATAGCTGTTTTTTTGTTGATTTTTTCTTCTGAAGTGTATTGTACTCTTACTGATGATTCCACACGCGTAGCCTTGGGCCAGACTAGATTATACTTAATAACCTTCTTGTTGTGTAAGGGAATTGATTTGTCCCCATTAGCGCCATTTGATCAATGTTTAAGATCAGCTAAAAGTTTGGATTTCAAACGCTGGTTTCTGAGACAAACTGGCTTTTCATGCTTCGAAGATTGGCACATTACACACTTCCTATTCTCATTTGCCCATGTGCCATACTAAGTTAAGTTTAGTAAATTCATGTATAGACATTAATGTAGATTATTACATAAATAATAACATAGATTCATTTGTAATTGAATCTAGTTCCATCTAAATTCTACTTCAGCTCTATCCGTCTAACGTCTACGCTTAAACTCTGTAATTTTATTTACTATTTTCTCGCTCCATAGGAGTAGATAGGCTGGCCTATCGTTCGGTTCACGCTCCTCCCCGGATTTTGAACAGGAGCAGAAGTTTATCCCGTGTTTCCTGTTTAGGACTGGGATTCCGCTTCCTGATAATGTCTACTTAAACTCTATACTTCTAACGTCTCCACATAAACTCCGTAATTTTATTTACTATTCATTTTTTCTTTCTTCAATAGGACTAGATAGGTTCACGTATCTTCCGCTTCACACTTCTCCCCGGCCTTTGGAACAGTACTTTAGGGTTAGTCCTCGTTTCCTGTTTAGGATTTGATTTTCGGTTCCATTTAAAGTCTTTTCATTATCTTTAACTCCCAGCATCCCCCTTGCGTCTTAGTGGCATTGTCGCCTTTCTTGAGGTTGGGTTGATTAAAAAAATATCTATTACTATAAAGAAGATTTAAAAAATATATTTCTGAGGCCCCTGTGGATTATGTGACCCTCAACTGTTTCGTATATATCGATATCTGGTACCTTTCACTATATACAGATAATATATCGTTTCTATTTATAAAAGGTTTCCAAAAAGATATATCCCGCATGATACACGAACTTCCAGTTGGTTGATGATATATTATATAATGGAAGGTTACCAGATAGATGACAGCTTAATCTACGAGATAATGTAGTAATTGTTCAACCAATGTATGAGTTCTATGATTTTTTACTATTATTATTATGAGAGAGACGTTATACATATGTGTATAAGAATTCATAAACATTTATTGAAGTTTGATGTTCTTATTTTATTGTTGATGTGAATTGTTTTAGGGGTTTTTTTTATAGTAAGTGACAATTTTAATTTGTTTTTGTGAGCTGGTGATATCTAATTGGGTATTAAGTTTCTTATAATTTTATGTGCTAATTTACGTGTTTTATATGATTTTTTACTAATATTGTTATGGTTTGTTTTTCGAATGTGTCCTTCTAGTAATAATAAAAAAATCAAGCAATTTATATAATTTCTACTCACTAGATTATCTCGGAGATTAACTTGGCATGTATCTGATAACTGTTCCATTAAATAGCGTGTCACCAGCCAACTTAACAACAAAACACTTGAAATCCGAGAAATGCTTTTAGACAATACAAAATATGATACCGTGTAAATTGTAAAAAAAGGACAACTATTAGAAACCTTAACCCTAAAAAATAAACAAATAAGCATTAGTATAATTTCAATCAGCTCTCTCTCTCTTTCTCTCTTTCTCTCTCTCTCTCTCTCTCTCTCTCTCTCTCCCTCCCTCTTGTGGCACGTGGTGCACCAGGTCTCTGTATTCGGCTGTTCAAAAAGTGTGGTTGGTTCTGCACGAAGCCTTTCACCTCTATAATCAAATCATATATGCTGGTGTCTTGCTGTCGGTTACTAGGAACTGAGCTGCTTGACCCTCATACGTCGAATACGACGGGAGAATCGAATATATATATATATATATATATATATATATATATATATATATATAGCCAAATGAAATGAGAACGAATGAAATATAAATTCAAACGTTCACTACATTAATATAAGAATAGGGCTCAACGCATTAGTAGAGCGGTAATTCTTTATTACAGGTATTACATTCGAACATACGAAAACCGCTACATAAATGTATTCATGTTTCGATGCATATCATCGCATCTCATCAGACAGGTTATTACAATTTTTAATTACAATTTTTAATATTTACTTACAAACTAACAACCTCTTTTCCCGCGCAAAAAGAAAATAAGAAAAGCAAGCAAGAAAGAAAGTCTCCTATAAAAAGAAAGAAGAACGGAAGACACAAGATATAGTCGAAAAAAAGAAAAGAAAAAGAAAGAAAGACAAGATATAGTCTCATCTAAAAAAAGAAAAAAGAAAGAAAGAAAATAAAATGTGCGAGAAGGAAAGAAAGACACAAGATAAAGTCTCTTGTCCAGAGAGAAAGATAAATATAAGGATGATATAGAAATGTAAATAAGCTAGACAAGATATGTTGATAATCAGTTTAACCAATAAAAATAGTGTATGTTAAGATGTCATAAGCCATAGATTCAAAATTCAACGGGTACATATGGTCTCCTAGAAACAGAATTTTGATACAATGTAACGATAAATGAACGGCTGAAATTTTCTCTGAAGAGGCAGCATAATATAACAATAATTATTTAACAGCATGTAAATAAAAAGACTCTTTAAGAAATAAAAGAAGGAAAAAACAGGGAAAAAATTACAAAACAGAAAAATAGAAAATTAAATAAAAATAATAAAATAAATTAATAAATAATAGAAATAACCAAAACTTAAAAGTACATAGACCATATAAATAAAACATATAAAAAATAGAAAATAAATTATATAAAATTATACTTGATAGAGTGTAAAAGTTAACAAAGAGTTTTTACGTGTAGTATTAATAAAACAAAACAATAGAAAATGGTAAAACGTCAGCCAAACGTATATACTTCTATATAAAATATTACCAGTAAGGTTAGAGAGATAACGTACATACTGTCAAGATCAAAGGCGAAATATGCTTGCAATTGACAGTTAGTTCATACCATTGATTCAACAACTCGTCCCTATTTAAAAAATCTGATCTACATCTTCCAGCTAGTTTTAAAATTTTCCATTTAACTTTAGGGTTTTATTTTCTTCTCCATATTTAATTAAAAAAATGATCTGCTATTAATTTCAGGTTCATCTGGCCGTCTGTAATGCAAAACATGATAGGTCTTACAGTTACATCACGTCGAAACATTGGTTTCCGTAAGATCACCGAACTTAAGCAACGTCGACTGTGGCCAGTACCTAGATGGGTGACCGCTTTAGAATACCAATTCTATGCGGTGATGTAATGGATAATGGATCTGAATTGTTAATCGGAGAGCCGAGTTCCAATTCCAGTTGGGTGTGTTATAGTCAATTACGCGAAAGGTATGAAGCCACCTCTTCTCCCAGCAGCTATGAGTTAATTAGAAAGCCTTGTATCACTAAATCATTATTACCTCACAAAAAAAATTTTACAACCTAATAATATTTCCTGGTTTTAAATAACCTGAAAAAGGTTGATAAGCCGTAGAAAACGAATCAATCAATAAAACATGCTTTTTTCACTCATTAAAAAGTTATCGTTATTTCAAAGAAAGTCAGTGAAAATTCTTTGACGAATGAATAACAAATGATGCTATGAATTTACACAAATGACAGATATTTTGGCAAAAGAAAAATATTACAAAAGTTTACATCAAGCTAATAACAAAACTAGATATTTTTAAAAAAATGCCAAATCCCTTCAGAGCATAAGGGATCACAGCTCTCCACACATTCTTCTGTAAATTGCCTATCTTTGGGAAAATAGTAGAATGGTTTCTTTATGACTTCTGTTCATTTTGGGGATCAAAGCATAGTATCTGTTCTCTTCTTTAAACAATAGAGACGCCTGGGGATTCCAAACCCGCGGCAGGAAGAGTTGATGGATACCGACGCCAGTGTGTAAGTGGTCGCGCCGAGGGGGAAGTTTTTGTCCTCGACCAATATGTACGCTTTTTGGGCAGCACACATTAAACGGACCTTGGGTTACATATTCCCACCGTGGGGAAATGTATAAATACCGCCTTCTCTATGGTTTTAAATTGATTTTGCCTTCTCTCGAGTGGTTGTCGCACAACCAGAGAACCTTGATTACCCTGTTATTTAAAACGTAACTGGTGGAGAAGAGATGGATTTATGCCTTTTCGAAAGGTAATAGTGAGAGAATGAACGCAACACAATTTGAACACGGATCGCCATTTCATTTTTAGCACCGATAACCGTTACACTAACCTCACATGACTGGACCATGATTGCCAATAACAGTATGGCATAATAAGATTTCTCTTATTCACACATCATCTCTTCTTATTTATCTAATATAAATAAAAGTTAGCGTTTTTCCGAAACGCACAACGCAAGCTGGTTGCACGATTCATTTGAAATGATGGCTTACAAAAAAGGCAGATAGAGAGGTACAGGCTAATCGATTAGATATTATCGTTAAAAATCAAACCGAAAAGATTTACTCGTTCATGCTTGTTTCGGTTGACAAAAGATACCCCTGACAAAACATTCGAAAAATAAAGTAAATGCAAGGATGTTGAGATAGAAATTGTCAGAATGTAGGCTCTCAAAACACACGACCGGAAACGGAGCTTAAGAAAAGGAAACATCGGACAAAAAGCTACCTGATTTATAAATGCAGTAATAATTTGAGGCCAACTTGAAACATTTGAGGATCAGAGACAGTCAATAGGTCATCGACTCTGACAGACCAATACACGCCATTGCACAATAGGCAGGACATAAAACAATATGTAAATAATTGATGAATCGATTGTTCTCGAAAGCTGGTTTTAATTTACCATCTACATTGTATTACTAAAGCTGTGCACTTAGATCATATTCCCCCAACGTAATGTGTAGTTATACATACATTCCCAATTACTCATATATACATATATATATATATATATATATATATATATATATATATATATATATATATATATATATGTATATGTATATGTATAAATACATATATATATATATATATATATATATATATTAGTATAATTTCAGTCAGTGTAGGAACAAATTTTATCTCTCTCTCTCTCTCTCTCTATATATATATATATATATATAAATGTATATATATATATAAATGTATATATATATATATATAGAAATGTATATATATATAAATGTATATATATATATATATATATATATATATATATATATATATATATATATATATATGTATATATATATATATATATATTTAAGCAGCAATCCTTCTTTTATGCAAGTTTCATTAAAAACGACAGACAAGGCACTACGGTTAAGTTTTTTATTTAATTTTTCTTGTGTACGAACAAGAGCTTTCTTTGATGGACACAGGGTGTGTAAGAACTGTCCAAATGTTTTATTTTTCCGAGCGCTTTCGGCTATACCTTTAGCCATTATCAAGGATGATTTGATTTTTCAGCTTAATTGAGTATGTGCATTATGTGTATGTCTTAGTGTGTAGTAGGGGTGTTTTAATTTCCAAATACGGTTAGCACGTTGTGGCTTTGTTCGTAGTTAATATTGTTAAGGGTAGGCTTTTTCTTTTTTATTATTAAAGCCTCCATTATTTTTAACCTTTTTTTACAGGTGGAAGCAATTAATATATTTGTGTTTTCTACTAGTATATTTCTAATGGAGTCTGGTAAATTTTTGTGTGTGTTTAAATGGGTTCTAATGAAAAAAAATATACATACACATTATTGGCATATTTTATTTTAACGCTAAGAGGAGGTCGTAAATGGATTTAAAACTAAATTGACTTCATAACTGCTACCAAAGCCAGTACCGTTCCAGATGTAACCGTCATAAAAAAAAAATTAATATAGGGAGTCATCATTCAAAGATAGATTCCTGAGTAAGTTTTGAATGAAATTAAATAATACCCATGAAAATTAGACTATTAATATCAGCTTCTAGCTCATTAATAAATGTTAAAATATTCAGAATTAAATTTATATAAGCAACACGGTGAGTGTCACAGATGAGCCCCGCGTCTTCACACTTCATTTGTAATGGCTTCCGTCTCGTTACGGCGTTCATGGCTAGTAAAATGACTCCTGAGACCAGCATTCGATTTCGTATGTATCATACGTATATGACAGATGGACTCTCTCTCTCTCTTTAATTGGGTTTACTGGATCTGCTCTGCAACACTTCTGTGTACCAACATGTTCCTTCCCATTCCAGATGATGATTTGCAAACCATCTTGCAGACAAATGTATCGTCGACGGGGTAATGTAGGAGGTTGGCATAGTTGGCTTGTTTCTACTTGTTATGATGACCTTCCAGATGGTTTATATAACCTGCCCTCGAACCGCTCTCACATACACCACATTTTCAAGACATCATCATTATCATCATCATCATCATCGTAGCGTAACCCATTAGGGTCGTAGGGGCAGCGCATGTACTTCACGCATAATAGCAGCGGTGCTTCCTGAACAAGAGAGTCAGGCGGAGTTTAACCCAATCCAGGCTGGTTTTGATTTCAGAGTTTTTCCTTCTCCTAAACCGGTTGCAACACAAGGCTATAGAACTCACTCTGTCCTGTTATTTGCCCAGGGCTGGGGGCGGGGAGAAGAGATGGATTCTTACCTTTCCCAAAGTTATTAGCACGTAAGTGAATGTAATAAACTCGACTGGGAAACGAACTCGGTTTTCCAACTCCTTAATCCGAGCCGCTATCAACTACCGTTCCTCCAAGACTGCGTATCAGTTGGCAAAACAGAGCGATGCCTCCTCAGAGATCACGCTTGATCTGAGAATGCCTGAGACATTCAGTATCAAAGGCATCCCTTCCATATAAAGTGTCTCCACTCTGTATGGTTCAGCTCTCCAATGTGTAATGCCTTCAGGTTATCCTTTTTTTTAAAACCTCTCCTTATGAGCAATATGCTGCGTCCGTTTCAGCTTATAAGCCCCACCCTTAATGTCAGGTTTTATTATACAAAGTTCAAATTTTTATTTATAAGTAAATTCAAGATATTGCCGGAAGAACATATATTTGATTAACACAATATCCCATCTACCGGAATAAATTAATATTATAAGAAAAAATCAAGAACAAATTCCAGGTTTTATGCAATAACAAAAAAACAAAACATCAAAAATATGAATAGCAAAATGATAGCTATAATTAAGAAAGCAGAAGAGGGATAAATCGGAAACAGAAATATTAGGTTGGTGCAAAAATAATGTTGTTTTTTGACGTTCAAGATCATGTCAAAAAACGACATTATTTTTGCACCAACCTAATAAAAAGGAAATATTCAAATTCAACTCAAGAACTGATGAAATATGGTGGTAAATACAAAGAGAGATACAACTGAGAATGCCAAATTAAAGCATAAAAAAGGAAGATGCATTTGAAAACAGTAGAAGCTATCAAGAAAATCAACCGTTTAAAACATGCCCGATCTACAACCACCCTCTCCAGTTAAACTTCAATTGTTTGCATTGAAAACCGAAACAAGGAAATTACCAAATCTTGGGATGAGACATGAATAACCGATCAGTACTCTGCAAACCTGTATACTTTGAAAATAAAAATATCCCTAACAGTTACTGCAGCAGATACTAGTAATGAAATAAGTTTGCCTTTCAAGTGTGAAACGCGGAAAATTACCGGGCGAAGATGGCATAGCGACAGACCTTTTCAAGGATGCAAGCCAATAATTCTACAAATAATTGGTTAAATAACTATCTTATTTACCCAATGCAACCAGAAAAGTACCTAAAATATTCAGTGTAGGAATAATAATTCTACTTTATATAAAATAGATAATAAAGGCAGTGGCAATTATTGTTTGCCACCTTAATATCGAACATATAAATTTTATTATCAAAAATACTTAGAAACAAACAAATGACTTATATGGAGACCAGCCACGCGAATAAACTGGTTTTAGGAGTGGCTACTCAATAATTGATCATTTACAAACAATAGATTTACTGATCGAGAAAATACAACGTATATAACACAACGTTGGCCATTGGGGGAATGTTGAAAAGAGATCATAAAACAATAAAAAAAGAAGTTGAAAGCATTAGCAAGAACCGAATAAGAACATTAAGAATGCTACAAAAAGAGATTTAAGAAAAATTAAAACAGTAATAAGTAAAAAGATTTCTTTGACCAGCAAGAAAATATTTGGTGTTGCGAATGTAAAAAGAGAGAAAAGATGCTGAATATAGGTTAACTACAGGAAGGCAACTAAAATACCAACTTTAAGTAAACATCACAAAAACAAACATGAAAATTAGGCGAAATTGTACGTGCAAACGGACTTCTCAACAATAATTTTTAGTGATTGGATGAACCTGACACCTGGTCGAGAGGTTGGTTCCTTCGTGTAAATAATCGATCAAAACGATTTAGAAGGAAACAGGTGGATGTGTGAGAAATATGTTGGCCTAGTATTGTAAGCAGTAATATTATAGGTCCCTCCAAAATTGACGATGGCAAAAACATAAATGCTAGGAATTTCTGACAGTTCTTTTAAACAAGACCTTTTCTAAGTAGTACGGATCACAACAAAGAAAATTTAACGTACCCTAAATATTCAAAGTACTCTTTTAGAGGACTCTTTCACATTCTGCAAAGCTGACTATTGCCCACCTTGCAAAAAAAATTATTTTCCAACATATCCGATTAATAGAATGCACTCCCGACACAACCCTCTCTAGATATTAACCCGATAGAAAACTTCCTCACTAAAGGAGATGCATATGCGAATGAAAAACGTCATTCAAACAAAGGAGACATCCTGGAAATAATTAAACCGATGCAATAATGTTTAAGTTGAAACAGTAGAAAAGTTAATAAAATCAATACATTGATTAATATTAAAGAATATCTAGGGACCCGTATTAAAATGCAAAATAATAAAATAACACTAAGTTAATAATATGGGATATTATGTTATCCAGATACATGTTTCGCTGGCAAATATCCTTTGGGTTTATTTATAGATATTTTGTGATGTCAACGAACACTCGTTGCCACTTTTGTGATGCCAAAGAATACTCCTTGTCATTTTCGTAATGGTCGTTGTAGTAGAGACTTTATAATCGCAGATATAGAACGCGGTTGAACAATACAGGTGTCAGACGCTTTCGAATATCACTCGCACTAATAGTACTTGCTCAATAATAATATGAGATAGTTTAGTGGACAGAGTAGAGAATAGCGGTCCGTATAGTAATAGAGAATAAGTTAGAAATAATGATCCGAATAGTAATAGAGGATAGAATGGAAATAGCATATCGTTTAGACCTCACGCTACTTTCTACTTACGCGTTTCCTCTATGCTCACGTGGTCTACTTAACTCAATAATGAGATCGCTTGTGTTTGCTAACTGGCGATCTATGTTCAAACTCACAGCGACACTATTCCTATATAACCAAATAAAACAAAAAACATCCTATTTTGTTTTCATAAAGAAATCTGACACCCCCAAATTATATTTTTTTCCAATTTATCATACTATTTTTTTAAATACTGTTTGTTGATATATACAATTATACAAAATTATATATTGTTATATCATACACGCATACACACACACACACACACACACACACACACACACACACACATATATATATATATATATATATATATCAACCAGGTCTAAATTTCACAGCAAGGACCCGTCATGCCATTTACAGTTTAGCAAACCATCCGCATTCCCTCCGTATTCCATCGGTCAGAAGTAACTTTCACTAGAACAGATTCTTCCCCTCGACCCACTGATCCGTGGAACCCACTCCCAAGAGGATGTTTCCCCGATCACTACAATCTTAAGCTGTTCAAGTCTAGGGTTAACCGTTATCATCCTCTTCTATCCGTACAAGCTGCCTCATAACGTAACCCTCTCCCTCGAGTGGTCCTCGGGCCTTGTTTCAGCGTGAACCTTTCTGTAATATCTCTCACTCTATCCCTCACTCACTAACTCTCTCTCTCTCTCTCTCTCTCTCTCTCTCTCTCTATATATATATATATATATATATATATATATATATATATATATATATATGTTTTGATAAGGAGATATATTATAAGCTGAAAATAATATTATATATTCCTGGTACAAATATATGTATATCCTGCAAATTTTACTGACTTTTTTTGGTTAACACCAATTTTCACTAGTTTTAGTTAAAACCAAATTAGCAAGAAATTTAATGTAACCAATGTATGATTGGTCTGATATTTTTATTATGCAAAAATAAAAGAAACGCCACAAGAATACTAATATAATATTTAAAAAAAAAACGACACAAGAGAACAGTGTTTTCGTTGGCGGAACCCGTTGCCGAATATTGGGTTGCTCATAGATATTTCCTTCTGTGTGAAACGAGTTCTATGTTGGAGTTGAAGAGACGTCCGCAGCCACTGCATTGTAAGCTAGAAGGGTTCAGGGGATGCAGAAGTCTGGATTTTCTCTGGGGGCCCTTCGTCTCTTCTATTTGTCTTCTGGAGTTTTCGAAGGATGTTTTCTCGTGGACTTTTCTTCTCCAATTGGTTCTTTTGAGAAGAAGAACGGTTTTGAGCATGAAACCTTTTGCTGCGAATTGTTTGAGATGGTCCATGTGTGACAACTCCACGGCACACACACTTCAGCAGATCTACTGCAGCAAAACTAAGGCTTGACAGATAGATTCATGATGAAAGCTTGCATCGGGCTGCCGACTTGTTCTTGTACGTAAAACGTCGCCTTGACCGCCTAACCACTGAGCATGGAATCGTGCTTAGTCTGATCCCTTCCCGGAATCTTTATCACCATTCCGATACGAGTAAGTTTAATTTAGCTTCTCCATTTTGACATTCGCTTATCAGTTCAGGTTCTAAGAATTTGAAAATATGGAAAAATTCATCGAAGAATTCAAAGAATCAAAACCGGAATTTGTTATTTATGAGGAAAAAATAATATTCCAAATTCCTACAATGATAAAAAAAAAAATCCAAAAATTTGCGAAATTTTACTAAAAAGAAATGTCTGCTTTTCATTTCAGATTCATCTGTCAGTCTGTAATGCAAAACATGGTTCGGGCTTACGACCATATCACGTTGAGACACTAGTTCACGTAAGATCACAAACATTAAGCAATGTCGAGCCTGGTCAGTACTTATATGGGTGAGCGTTATGGAATACCAGGTGCTGTAAACTTCGGTGAGCAGATGGTGTAATAGATAATGGTTCGGAATTTGTTAATCGGAGAGCCGAGTTCAATTACAGTTAGGCGTGTTACATTCACTTTTGCGAAAGGTAGGAATCCATACCCCCAGCTATGAGTTAATTAGTAAAACTGGTATCACAAAATCATTATAATCTTACAAAAAAATTCTTACAATCTAAAAATATTTCCTGGCTTTAAATAACCTGCAAAAGGTTGATAAGCCGTAGAAAACGAATCCGTCAATAAAAACATGATTTATTTCACTCATTAAAAAGCAGTATGATCAGAATATAATATAGAGACTGGAACATTCATGGCAAAGAACAAATATCGCACAATTCAATTCAGTAAATACATCGTCAGCTATGAGTATTGTGGCGCTCACTTTGACAAGATCACGAGCTTCTCTTGCAAATGATACTTCCGGTAGCAGTTTTCATCACCTTCTAATATAAAATAATAATGGTTGAAAACAGGCATAATTGTATATTACGCTCTCCTGAAGATAAAAAGGTATCCATCAAAATATTGCTTTTAAAAGAAGATAAAAAAAAGGGGCGGAGAACATTTACTTAAAATTTTAATAGAAACGCTTTCTGTTCAAAAGCATTTACCGACACGCATGCGCAGTCATCTATGTGAAAAAAAACCAAAAGCAAATGGATTAAAAAAATACTTTCGTTTTTTTTATTATTATTATTTCTGAAATGTGAGTTGTAATGCTCTGCTTATTTATTGATCAATTCGGATGGTCAATAAAAGATATTACAGTTAAACAAAATTCACCGGCAACTGCGCATAGTAAAAACCAAAACAAAAGAATCTTCCTTTTTCTTCTGTATATATCATGTCCCGTAGGCGTTCATGGTTCTCCACAATTTCTTGTCTTTTGTGTGCTCTGAATAACTGTTCTCAATATTTTCTGTCTTTGTTCTGTCATCCATTCATTAAAACTCACTAAAGAGGTTCTCTTGCATTTATTATGCCTTGTGAGTATTAACTTCTCCCAGCCCTCTATCCGTATTGTGTGTTCCAGAAATTTAAATTGTCTCCTTCTGATTGTAAGTATACGTTACCTTGCAGTTCCTATATACCTCAAAACATCCTCATCACCCACATGTTCAAAAGATAGTCGTATCTGTCTATATTTCTGAGATAACTATTTACGCTATTTACATAGTTCGGTCTGTTGTCCTCATTTTTTATTGTCATATTCACGACGTTTTGGCCGTTGTACGCTCCAGCCTTCTTCGGTTACTAAAGGGAATTAACTGAAACTGAGATATCCAAAAAAGGCATGGCACGCGGAATTAGAAAAATCTACACGCGTGGATTAAATAAAGGGTTCGGTTCGCAATTCCAAAGATATCACCTGAAGAAGGCCTGAGCGTACAGTGGCCGAAACGTTGTGAATATAGCAATAAGGATGAGCGATGTAAATAGTGTATACAGATAGTCGTATGATATTTTCCATCTTATAAGATGGATGATTGGTGGTGCTCCTTGTAGCTTATCTTGACTTCTAATATCTAAGTAATGTCTTCCTACTTTTCATATCTGCGAATTGGACGCATGGTTATATTAAAAAAAAAACAAGAGGTTAGAAATAAGAATTCTTCTATGTGACGTGTCCCTTTAGGGTGAGGGCTGTTATGGCTCTTCACAGCTTTCTATGGAGGGAGGACGATCCCAGTGCGCGGCGCCTTTGGAAAGTGCCTGAAAACCATATCACGGGTTGACCCAAGCTTTGTGGGTGGAATTGGGTACATGGAACACTTAAGGCCGTCGATAACTGTGCAAATCATCGTGACCGAGGATTTCAGTATGCTAGTGTTGTTCAAATTGTTGATCATTCTAGATAACACGCTCTCTCCTAGAAACTGTAAGGTCTGCTCAGCATAGTTGCAGTATAAACCACAGGTTGGCTGTGTAGGCGTTGAACAAACACAAATGTGCCTGAGCGAGAGTCTGCATAGGGAATGGCTAGCCTCCCTAGTAGACGTGTTTCCTTGAATATGAGTGGCCATTATTATATATATATATATATATATATATATATAATAATAATGGCCACTCATATTCAAGGAAACACGTCTACTATATATATATATATATATATATATATATATATATATATATATATATATATATATTATGAGATGGACAAAGTCTGACCATTGTTTAAAGACATTTTTATGTTTAACATTCTTTTTATAGATACAAGTATTTAAGTAAATGCTCTGTTTATAATAAACAGTATTAAATAACATTTACCGGCCTGAATGTCCGAGAAATTTTCATAGAAAATATCCGTCCTTCGATATGACGGTTCCGTATAGGATACAGGTTCGAATCCTGTCGAAGGACGAATATTCAGGCCGGTAAATGTTATTTAATACTGTTTATTATAAAGAGAGTATTTACTTAAATACTTGTATCTATAAAAAGAATTTTAAACATAAATATAAATATAAATATATATATATATATATATATATATATATATATATATATATATATATATATATATATATATATATATAGTACATTGCAGGCGGTAACCCATGGGATAAATAGCACTCATTCTAAGAAGGAAAACTTTGAATTTAAAAGAAAAACAATAGGAAAATACGCCCTTTCTCAAGAAGTCATGTCAATTTACGCATATTAAAATTGTTGTTTATTTAATTACGGATATCGTCAGTTTATTGTCGGCAAGTGAGTTTGTGTTTGCGGGCTTTCTTTCTTCTTCCCCCAAGTGCCTTCAAGGAATTTGTCTCCTCACAGGTACAGTGTAACCCGGATATAAGAGAAACACGGATATAAGAGATTTTCTCTGGTCCCAAATTAGAGCCTGTGTTAATGTATATATAATAGACCAAACCCGGATATATGAGACGTCTTCTCCGGTCCCGACAACTCTCTTATATCCGGGTTACACTGTATATATTTACCTATGATACGGTTTTTACCACATGCACACGTACTAGGCGCAGCTGGGTTAATCAGGAAATTGTGGCGAGCCATGATCGCCTACGTCCTGAAGGGACACGGCACATAAAGAAGAAGAATTGCACGTTTGAAGAATGCAAATACTCAGATGTGACACTACCGGATGATTGCAAATTTTATCTCTTCTCAGTCGACTATTTATTACCTTCTCTGGTGTCATTAAGAGGTGTCACCCAGCCCGGTTCGTCCGGGTACGCGATCACGTCTATACATGTTTGTGGCGGGGTGGGCACAGGCTCGTTATGGTCATTCCAATCTCTTGGGTGTGATGCACGCGTCAGTGAACGAAATTAAGGTGGAGTTGCCTACCGACTGACCCACTCTCTTAATAATGATCTCGAACACAGACACAACTTCGTATAGACAGACGCGCATGCCTCAAACACGCGCATGCGCGTGAACACATAGGTACGTATACGCATGTAGATACGCATGCATATAAATAGAAACACTTATGCACATTAATAGGCACAGATAATAAGACACAGAATACTCGGACACACACAAATTAGACGCACATATACGAACCGACATACAACAGATAGATAAAATCAAACGAAGATAGATAGATATGAACAGGCATAGATAGATAGATAGATAGATAGATAGATAAGAGCATATATATATATATATATATATATATATATATATATATATATATATATATATATATATATATATATATATATATTTGCGTTGATGTGATGCAAACTCATATCATCGCAAATAAATATGTTAGCTCTCTCACTGATATTGAGCGCTTTCCAATAATTACTGCGCATATATAATATATAAATAATATATATAGGAATTGCATATATATATATATATATATATATATATATATATATATATATATATATATATATATATATATATATATTTATACATGAGGTCCACACTAAGGTCCATACCAAGCCGCAACAGTCTGTTTCATCTTTCAATGCTATCTTCGGGCCATAAAGATTGCGTCAAAAGCCATGAAGATTGCGTTTTAGCATATTTTAAACTATATTCTTATCATAGATAGAGAGGGGATGGATAGAGAGAGAGAACAGAAATATTATATATATATATATATATATATATATATATATATATATATATATAGAGAGAGAGAGAGAGAGAGAGAGAAGAAGAAAGAGATAGATAGAGAGAGTATTAGAGATAGAGATGGATTATAATAAATTTACGGCTACCGGCCGGTGTTATTGAGAATCAAAATAAAGAAATGGTACCTTCTTGCGGTGTTCGGACCGATAAGGAGAGTGGCAGGATTCAAACTCTGTCGTAAGGCATATTATCTTTATTAAGACTTTCGAATGTACAGGCTGCTAGATACAGATTTACACTGTTAAAAAACAGTGATATCTATTCAAACACGTGTAGCCATTAAACATGACGTTTAAAGTAATAAGATCATCAATAAAATGTATTAACTCCTTCTCTGTCTCTCTCTCTCTCTCTGTCTCTGTCTGTCTGTCTGTCTCTCTCTCTCTCTCTCTCTCTCTCTATATATATATATATATATATATATATATATATATATATATATATATATATATATATACATATATATATATATATATATACATATATATATATATATATATATATATATATGTGTACAGGGTGCAATGGGTAAAATTTTCGTCATTTTATATTTTTAATTCCGCGCATGCACGTTGCTCGTTTTCGATTTTGTCGACTGCACTGTATAGTTGGGTCAGTTGGGCACCGGCTGTACGAAAAAGAGTATCATGACGCAATTCACTCCGCCAGAAATTTGGAAACAGTGTGCTGTACTGCTTGGCATTATGCAATTAATGTAATTAATATTGTTTATTATAAACAGAGCATTTACTTAAATATTTGTATCTATAAAAATAACGTATAAACAGAAAATATATTAAAATAATTGTCCATTTTATAACATATGATGTTTTTGTTTACGTTAAGATACGCTTCGAGCAGATATGAGCGTTCGATAAAAATCATGGGGAATTTGTTGTTTAAAAACAGTAATTTGACTTTGCTAACTAGACGCTTTCTCTGTAGCTAAATGGTATAGCACGTCAGACTATATAACTCTTCCGTGTAGGATGAAGTTTCGATTCCTGTCGGAGGACACTTTTTTTATGAAATTTCTCGGACATTCAGAAAATATCTACACATCAGACTAACAGTGGGTAATCTAATAAAATAATCTCTTACGTAACGCCAGTCTAATCTACATATAGTGTGAACGCCGGTCACAACTTTACCTAAAAAAGTTAATGATACAGGTAGGCTTAGTTTGAAATTTAAATTTCAGACATTCAGTGTATCTAGACGTATAACTTAGCTGACCTCATTAAGCTTTCTACCGCGGTTTGTTTTTACTTTTATTTTTATAGCTTTTGTTTTTAAATATCCTACATTATATCAGCATTAGTTTAATCAGGAAAAAAGGTATAGAGTCTTTAGTGGAAAGATTGGTGAATTGTCAATTGATTCGATCTTTATAAAATGGTAAATAATGATTTCCTTATAGTTGATTTTCATATTTTAATAATTTAGTAAATGTTTATAAATTTATGAATAAAAAATGTTTTCATGTTTATTTCTTCATAAATTGTTAAAGTCGGACTAATTGCATTAGTTTTAAGTGTATTAATTTTAGAATGTTGTATATATAAAATTATTCTTGTAAATAAACAATCTTGTAAACAAATAGTGTTTAATATTTTTATTGTAAATTCTCAAGAACAAAATACGTATAAATTAACTTTATATGTTTAGGTTTTATTACAATTCTCATCAGTGCTTTTTCAAATAATAAACATTGCCTAGGAGTGTATGTAGTTAAAATAATAGCGGTGTCAATGGAAAAACCTCTCCCTTTGATAGTGCGATTTTTGGGGGCACGAACGTCTGAGTTTTTAAATGTTATTTAAAGCATAAAACCCAGATAATTATAGGAAATTATCGGAAATTATTCAGAAATAAATAGAATTATTTTTAAAGCTTTTTATAATTTTGTATAAATACAGTGTGGTATCCTTGAAAAAAATTAATGTATAATAAAAACATCTTTTTTTATAACAAATTAATATATTTCAATTAAATTTTATACACAGTTAGGCACATATATAAGGTAGAAAAATCACTAAATGCGGCCACCATCGGCAGCCACCATCGGCAGTCACCACGGGCTTGACCGGAACCTCGAGCAGACCTTAGCGACAGCGTCCCTGTCCATGTTGGAGGTGGCGTCCCTGATACCTGCCTTGAGAGCCTCCACAGTGTTGTGGGGCCTGCTGTTCACCTCCTTCCAAGATGCTCCACACAAAATAGTCGAAAGGATTGCGTCTGGCGAGGTAAGCAAGTGGCGCCTCTTGAGAACATAAGATTTATAATTCAAGTCCTGCTTGACAATACGCCCGATTGTTCGCCTGCTGGTGCCAATTTCCTTGGCGATTTTCCTTATGCTTTTGCTGGGGTTCTCCTTGACAACCTCGGCGACGAAGTCGAGCGTCCTTGTGGCGACAGAGAGCGTTTTACGTTCTAACCTGAAATTGTCCTTGTCTTCTGAGACCCCATACGCCTTTGCAGGGTCGCAGACCATGGTTTTGGTGTATTTAAACGAATCAATGATTTTCTTGGCTTTGTGGCCGGCGCGAAGGCTCTCCACAACAGTAGCTCAACGATCGTATTCTGAAGACCTGTCGATTACTAAGCCTCTCAATGGCCAGACAGCTACTGAAGTGTAGTACTTTCTGATGGCGCTCTCGAAAGCTCACTACGCTTGTGACGTCACGGCATTGTTGCCACGTAAAAATTCCGAATTTATAATGCGCCACACTGATATTGTATATTGCTGTTAAAAACAAAGAAAATAGTACTGAACTGTTATGTAGTACCAGTCTTCCTATATAGCAGTGAATGCTGGACAATCTCCTCACAGATGAAGATGAAACTTGAAACGACGGAAATGTGGTTCTACAGAAGGATGCTGAGAATATTATGTACAAAACATGTGAGCAATGAATGAAGTTCTAGACACAATGGCAACAAAAAGGACACTTACGCTTAAGATCAGGAAGAGGCAGTTGAAATATCTGCAGCACATAAAGGGGAAAGAGGGCTTGGAATATTTGATACTCACAGGACAGATTGAAGGTAGGAGAGACAGAGAAAAGCAACGCGTAACCTACCTGGTGAATCTGGAGGAATGGACGGCGGTGCAGGGTTTGGGAGAGACAGCAAAAAGACAAAATTTATTAAGAGTACAAAAGACAGTAAATTGTGGAGAGCCATGATCGCCAATGTCCTCTCAATGCGTGAATTTGTTTTCTGAAAAGGCAAGAGGCAATTATGTAACTGTATGAAGACCCCCCCCCCCAGTAATTATATATCATGTTGAATAATTAGTTGATGACATCGAAATTGTGAGTTCAAGCCCTGGGTCAGGCAGTATTCGGACTCAATGAAAATAAGGTGAGCAATAAAAGAGTTTAATTCAGAATTCCCTGTAGGTTACCTAGATCGGTATCACCCGATGAAGGCTGGAGTTCACAACGCTCGAAACGTTGTGATAACAACGACAAAGATGAGGACAATACAGGGTGCGGTAGGTAAATTGTCGTCATTTTATATTTTTAATTTCGCGTGTGCGCGTTGTTTGGTTTTGATTTTGTTGACTGCACATTATAGTAGGGACAGTTGAGTACCTTCTGTGAGAACAAGAAAACCCTGATGCAATTCACTCCGCCAGAAATTTGGAAGCGGCATGCTGTACTGCTTGGCATTCGCACCGGAAGCTCCAATCCAGACATTTCAGAGTGTTTGAGTGTCTATCTGAGGACAATGCAGAGGATCTTCACACAGGGCCTCAGACTCAATACGGAGGCCTACATCAATTGTGTTGAGGAGGTAGTGCTGCCAAGAGGATGGCTGCTGGAAGACCCTATGTCTGGGAACAGGAATCTGCATCATGCCACACAAGCAGAAGTTACCTAAGTCCCCAAACTGCAACTCCCTTGATTATTATGCGTTGAGTTGCAGTTGAGCGAGAGACCAACAAAACCCCTTGTAACACTAAAGATGAAGGATTATGGCACCATTCACCAACTTAAACAAGGAGACCGTCCAGAAGAGTTGCAGGAGATTTCGAAGTTGTCTGCAGGCCGTGTTAGAAGCCAATGGCAATTTTATTGAATAAATTTACTCTTTTTTCTCAAGATGTTTTTGTGTAATTTTAATAATTATATCTGTTAAAATGTTTTATTTTCATTTTTGCGTAATTTAGACGACAATTTATCCATCGCACTGAGTAGCCTGAATATAGATAAATAGTGTAAATAATCAGCTTTTCTATTAAACGAAGAAATAGTTTTTATGAAATAATTTTCTCCAGTCATTCTTCTTACAAACAGTAGAAAGTTTTTTGACAATAAAAATTGCATTAATAGTTTTGGTGTTTTGGGGTGTTTCTTACCCATTTCACCCCATGCAAGGCAGTAAAACCAATAAGACACAAGGGGTTACTGAGTGTGAAAGAATTAGAAACAGGAACATTATAAACGGATGGGAAAAAAGAGTAATCAGAAGCACAGTAGATAACGATTGGCATTGCATCTACATTTTGCAGATTAATGTTAGCTGGAAAGCTTGGAGCCAGTAGGGACTTCCACAAGCTAGAAGTACGAGAAAAGAAAATGTTATCATCGAACTTACGGTTACATCTAGCCAGCTCAACTCTAATCTGATGAGATCTCAATACCAGACTAGTACTGCGCTTAAATTGAAAAATTCTAGGTACCATAGCGAAAATCTCATCGGAACAATTACCAGGAAAGTACTTATAGAAAAAAACACAGAGAGACAATCTTACGGAGGTGGGAAACTAACTGAAGCCGAGCTACCAGATCAGGACCGATAATATTGTTGATTCTTTGCATTTTATCATACTCAAGGTAAACAGCAGGGGCACCGGACCATATGTCGCAGCAATATTTTAAGCATGGACGAATGATAAACTTAAAGATATATAAGATAGATTCTGGAGAGAAAAATTGTCTCGTAAGACACAGTGAACCAACTTTCTTAGCAGTCGACCTAGCAATGTCTTCAATATAGTCTTTCTACTTTATGTCAGCTGAGATGGTGAGCCCGAGAAGGCGCAATGAGTCATTTTCTTGGAGGTTATAGTATCAGCCATGCTGACGGAAGACAGCAAGAGGTCCCTCAGAGGATTAATGGCGCGAAGTTTAGTTTTGGAGGCGTTAAAATTAACAAGTCATCTTTTTGCACCAGTTAGCAACAGACTTAGAGGCCGTTTTGGACATCGGTTGCTATTTTTTAACCTTAGTTTATTTATTTTTTACAAGTTTATTTCTCTTTCATCTGGTGTCGCTTAAGTGAAGAACATTTCCAGACATGCCTAAAGTGTCTTCGTTACTCAAATGAAAAACCCATTTTTACCCAAATCTCTGTTTAAAAACTGCTGCCCGAAGCAGTAATTTGTTCAGTTGTCTTTCATATGTAACTCTGAACATGGGTAAAAAGTTTTTTCAGCCTATTAAATCGATTTAGTTAGAGTGTGGCCTGCGTCTTAACTAAGTTCATACTTCCGCCGATGCTAATGCTTAGTGTTGGAGCCCAGGTAATCAATATAATAAATGCCAATGTCAATGTGTCACTGTGTCACGCTTTTTCAATTAAACGAACACAATTCTCAATAGCTCATCTCCTTCTTCTATATAATAAATGTCAATGTCTGTGTGTCACTGTGTCACACTTTTTCAACTTTACTCGTAGAGACCGTAGCCCAACATATACCATTTTGGAATCAGCCAACTCCGTGAGTAAATTAAAAATATTCCGTATCGGATCCGGAACCGTAATAATTTTGGATTTCCAAGTTTTCATTATTACGATTGTTTTCGGGGATTTTTTACGTAGTTTTTTGCAACCTATTTTTTTGTACAATGATAATTTTTATGACTTGCAAATAAATCTGGGAATAATCGAAAGTAATTGCGAAATCCAGCGAAAGTCACCCACGAAATAAAAATTATTTTTTGTACGGAAAGTAAGGACCCACGTACATCAATTTGTCTTTAATTTAAGTGGTGACAGAAGAATTATTGTTGAACTTTTAAAAGGTCAGCTTAAATACTAATGTAATACTTAAATGCAGCGATCAATTTCGAGTTCTTCTGTAGTTTATTGTTGCCTATTGCACCTACTCTTCCCTAACTATTGCGAGGAAGGCCCAATCAAGAGCCCTCTGCAGGAGTTAGCTTAAGTGTCGCCCGATAGAGCGGCTTTTAAGCTAGTAAAAAATAAAAATAAAAAATACAGGTATTTTGAATGCTGGTTTAACAAGGTAGTCAGTACCTCTCTAAGTTGAAATATTGACACAACACATTATTACTATTTTTATTCAGATAAGCACGTAACCTAGTGGTTAAAGCGTTGGCGTTCCGAACATGAGAATCGTTATTGACTTGTCAGAAAATAAACTTTTTGATAATCCCAGCATCGTTGGAAAATGTCTTTATTAAGTTTTCCCGAGTGCGCAAGCCCGTAGATACACGCGCGTGTATGGGGAGTTGCTTTTCTCACAATTTTTCAGGGAAGTGACATTTCGATTAAATTGACCTGGGGAGGCGATCACAGCGCTCAGAGCCTTTGGAAAATCATTCCACGGTTAATCCAAGCCTTGTGACTGAAATTGGATAGACGAAACTGTTCGGGAGATGTCAGTAGTTGTGGTAGCCTCAATTCGCAAGTCATCGTGACTGAGGGTTTCAAAATACTAACTTTTTTCAGCCGCTGATCACGCTGGATTATGCGTTCTTCCCTAGTAATTAAGGTATACTCCGCATAATTGCAGTATAAGCCAAATGTTGGCTCTATGGGTGCTGGTGAAACACAAATGTTCGAGCAGGTGTGTGTAACGGGGTTTAACAAGCCATCCTAGCAGACTGGTGTACTCTGAAACGAATTGCCAGGATACATTATTTTTACTCATGCTTCTGCCTGACTAAGTTTTTAGTTTGAGCATGATTCAGTGGATTTACGACTGTTGGTGGTGGGGTCAATATTTTAGACTCTCCGCCTCGTCAATCGAGAAACATCTGACTGAAAATCGTATGAAACGAATAGAAAACAATACATGGACGTAACTGAATATTTAGAAAATTTATCATAGGATCACACACACAATAAAAGCGACACACGCAGGCACACACCAATAACAAACTACGGGAAGAAAGGTTTTAAATTACAAGACAGCCATCTGACATTCCATTATGCAAATTACTTTTGCAAAAGGCGCGGAAGTCAAAACTTGCAATGTCATTAGCATAAAGTGATACCAACTGCCGGCAGCCATATTTGAAAAAATGGTTCTATCAGGTATTTCAACTTCTCCAAGAGAAAGAGGTAAAATAGATAAGAAAGAAGCAGACAGTGAGAGAAAGAGAAAGAAGAAGTCTTACAGAGAAGGTAGAAGGGGGGTTTGCAGAGAATGAGAACGCAGAGGTCTTACAAAAAAATAGGGTTTGCGGAGAAGGTGAAAGAAAAGGACTTAAAAAGACGAAAGAAGAGGGCTTGCAGATTCGAGAGAGATGACGTCTTGCAACGAACAAAGACGTGGACTTGCAGAAGAGGAAAGATGAAGTCTTGCAGAGGAGACATGTGAGGGCTTGTAGAAGAAAAAGAAGAGGTCTTCGGCAAAAGAAAGGGGCTTGCAGAGAAGATAGAGGGGAAGCTGAGAAGATAAATGAAGAGGGATTACAGAGATGAAAGAAGTGAGCTACAGAGTCCTGTAGAGTATAACGAAGAAATGCAGATGAACAAAACAAATTTATTTGTCCCGAACATTAATGATAGCCCTACTCTTGGGAGCGAAATAGAAATGTGGATGTTGTTATAAATGAGGGAGTAGAGAAAATGTAATAAACGTTTTTTTTTTTGAAAAAATAGAAAATCTAATAAACGGGTAGGGTTCAATAAATGGGCTGGTTTGGAAATAATTAAACACACGTCTTTCAAACTACAATATGACCTCGAAGAAATAAAACTAAAAATGATATTCAATGTCTTACAAATTCGAAAACATTTCCATGGTGTCTTGCCAACGTTACAATATAAATGAATGTTCATCAATGGCCCACAAATGAATAATATATACCCAACAACGTTCCAAAATAAGATCTTATAATACCTTAATGAATCTAAAAATTTATTTTAACCTAATTATGTTCAGTAATGGGTCATATACAATACAGGTGAACAATCCGACTGGAAAAATTGAAAATAAATACAATATATCTAAATACAAATTAGAGACATGTCAGAATATATCATTCCACCTTGAATAAATCAACAATGTTTTGTGACAATTTTTAACATCAACTTGAGATTTTTCTTGTTAAAAAGTTAAATAATTTTAACACGTTTAATGTTATAGATAAAAAAAAAATAGTGAATTTTATATCGTGTTTTTTTTTCGAGACTTAGCATGGGCCAAACAAAAAGACCCTAGAATGATATCAAAATCCGCCAATAGCTTTCATCCTTTGTCCGTTGTGCTTAGTTTCAATTGTAACTTACATAAATGCAGGTAGAAAAAAAGCAAATATTGATAAGACAGTGAAGGTCACAAAACATTGCCCGGCGGCCCCAATCAGGCTTAATTTCGAGAGTGGGGATTGTGGATCGCATGCACCGGCCCTGGGGGAAGTTGATAAACTTTCGGGATTATCTCACCGACAAGTAAGGGAGTGGCGGAAAGAAAGACGATTTCGAGGCTTGCAACGAAAAGTCTGACGTTGCTTACAAGCGAAGTCTTCCTTGTAATGGTAACAAAAGTCAAATGACTAGTAACACTAGGTACTCTCCTCTACGTAATAAGTGAGCTCTACAAAGGATCTGTAGAGAGAAACAACTTTCAGTCGCACCTTTTAAACTCTCAAGGTCTCATTCAACGTGATTCTAGGTCTCGTTCAACGTCATACGACGAGGCCAGAGCGTCTATAAAAATCGTCAATCCTTTGGGTCTGGTTCGGCCCGGGAGAAATTACTATCTTAGACGACGACGACGACGACGACGACGACGACGACAGAGCACATACTCCCCCTTCCCGACCTACCCTCGGTGAGTACAATACCTTATTCTTTTAGTCACCACAAAACATAATTGCAGTATAAACTACTGTTTAACTTTGTGGGTGCTGAATAAAGAAAAATGAGCCCGAGAAGATGGTCATGTTCGGAAGCAAGCAATGATACTGAAGATGAGAAATGTGTTTTCAAGTCGAAGCAGCTTAGATAATGATGGGTAATAAACGGTGGACTCTAATAATGAGGTGACTGGGAACAATAAAAATAATTTCCTTGAATTCTTGCCAACGTTACAATATAAATGAATGTTTGTCAATGGCCCACAAATGAATAATATATACCCAACAACGTTCCAAAATAATACCTCAAAATGAAACTAAAAATCACTCTATACTTACATTGTTCGGACTGTTGTCCTCATCTTTAGTTTCATATTCCCGACGTTTCGCTCGTTGTACGCGACGACCTTCTTCATATATATATATATATATATATATATATATATATATATATATATATATATATATATATATATGTTGGAATTTCGAATCGAACTATTTATTTAGTGAACGGGGGTAGATTGTTCTAGTTCCACGTGCCATGGCTTTTCTGGATATCTTCAGTTATTTCCCTTTAGTAACTCTCCAAGTTTTTGTTCACCTCTGCTGTGGCCAGGTATTGAACTCACAAATCTTTGGATCAATTCACTTTTGGATTACTTCAACCAACGCTTTTATCCACTAGGTCATGTGTCCACCCGAAGAAGGCCGGGGCGTACAACGGTCGAAATATCGTGAATATGACAATAAAGATGGGGACATTTTTGAATGTCGCCATATTTATAAGGTTTGTAGTTGAAATGAATCTAACATATAAGATATTTCATTAAAAAAAATGGTTTGCAATGCAAGGGTGTCCCACCGCAGTATATTTCAAAATACAATTTCCCAGCAAATTTATTTGTTGTGTAGGGTTAATGGGATTAATCAAAAATTAGTGGTCGTAGGTGGGTGGAAAAAAATCCGAAAATTAACAAGCGTTGCTGGGGAACGTTCATTTTGTCCCGAAAAAATGTGAGATATGTCAAGATGCGAGAATAGCTGAGATCGAATTTTTTCAAAAAGAAAGTAGGAAAGTAGTGAACAGTCAGACTATAGATAAGAGAAAAAAGAGAGAAGCAGATAGGGAGAAAGAATCGGGGTTGTAGAGAACGAGACAGTTGTAACAGTAAGAAGCCTTTATCCCTATTGTTACTAGTAACAGGGGCCAATGCTTTTTAAACGTGCTCTCTTTATGGAGGAAAAATACTAAATTCGGAGATAAGCATTTATAGACATCGATGGTATTTTTGTGTTTTGAAAAGCCTCTTACAGAGTGGCGAAACCTGAATTTTTAATGAACATCTTTTCAACATGCAACTGGTTTTCACCCGTTTCATTTTAACATGCTTCTCAGCTGACATGAAGTGGAAAGACTATATTAAATCCATTGCTAGGTCCGCTGCTAAGAAAGTCGGTTCTCTGTGTCGTGCGTGATAATTTTTCTCTCCAGAATCTATCTTACATATCTATAAGTCTACCATTCGTTCATATTTAGAATATTGCTGCCACATATGGTCCGGTTCTCCTGCTATTTACCCAGAGCTCCTTGATAAGACCCAAAGAAGAATCAGCAATGTTATTGGTCTTGATCTGGCAGCTCGTCTTCAGTTGCTTTCCCACCACCGTAAGTTTGCCTCCCTGTGCCTTTTCTATAAATACTTTCATGGTAATAGTTCCACAAAGCAGCAATTCGAGAGAAGCTGCTGTCGAGTGAAACTTACATCGAACCAATAGACTAAGAAGGGAAGGCGGGTAGTTGGTTATAACGTGCATGGCATGACAGGTATTAGCCAACAAGATTATAACTGGTGGTACTAAGGAACATAGTTCGTCTGAATACTATCTATGGAAATAACGATAGAGTAGCCAGAGGCTTGCGACATTTTATCTGCTGGAAAGGGGTTGTAAGATGGAAACTAATTCATTACCCACAAGGAGGTGGAGACGATTCTGGGCTCTATTGAGACTGGAAGGATAAAACTGGGCAGCTCCAGCACATATATGGCAGCGGTACTCAATTTTGGGCCTGACGTGGCGCTTGTAAAGGCAGAGAACAGCAGATGGGGTCAGGTACTTATCGAAGCGGTACAAGGAAAGGAACCGATCATATTTTTTCCGGCATCTTTAGCGAAGGGTCGCATGTATGAGTTTCACTTCAGGTCTGGGTTGAGCTTAAGTCCCAAGAGGCGCTCGAGGCATGGGGGCTTCCTGAGAGGACACACATTCATTGCGATAGACGAAAATTCTGGGTAATTCAAAGGGTGGGAAAATTTGTGGAGAGCTATAATCGTCCACGCCCTGAAGGGACAGGGCATATAAAAGGAGATTCAGACAGGCTGACAAATTGGAAAGACGGGTGGTTCGAGAGCAAAGGAAAAGGAATAGAAAAGAAGAGGTTAATATAACTGTCAGGCGGCTTGCACGAAGTCGAAGGGACTGTCGAATAACTAGAAAGTGTTGTAAGCAAAGTGAAAATATTTTCTTTTGTATCAATCGGGGTACATTATTATTGCCTCCCATTTTATCATGATTTGTTTGCTACGAACACACGCTGGCGCGCGCACACACACACACACGCACACACACACACACTCGCATCCACACACACTCGCACCCACTTTCTTTCTACTCCTTCCCACTTCTCTTTCCAACCGGCTTCTGATTCTTTCAGTTCTGTTTTGTTGTGGCTTGTTCATTCAGACGTCCGCCAGCTATTAAAGCAACTCACATAACATTCTTTAGTTTTCATGACTCTCTTTCAGTCTCTCTTTCTTTTTGCCTACGTGTCCAGATTTCTTAATGGGTTTAACGATACAAACACGAAATATTTGCCCTTGAAATTGGACTATTAATAATAATAATAATAATGATAATAATAATAACGGAAATATCCATGAACATTTCACAGTTTCGCCGTTTGAATTTTCTCGTGAATCATAATTCGTGAGTTAATGATTGAATAAACTTCTTGCGAATCTGCGACAATAAATTATTCTTGGAAATTCTCCTATTGCATCGTTAAATATTTGAACTTGACAAATTTAACAAAACAATATGCATTAGCATTCACAAATATGAATGCAGGTCATCATTTAAAGAAGTAAGGGGTACAAATGAAAATTGACAGTTTTCACTGAAGCAGACGTTAAACGCATGAGAGGATTATCACTTTATACTCTCTTTTTTTCTTTTTTACTAATAGAAACCAAACAGCGTCTCTGATATGTCTTTTTCTTCTTTCAGTTCAGTTATGTGCCATGCGTGATACACGTTTAGGCGATCATTTCGATACATAACAAGGCAGATTTTTTCCCGCAGTAGGTTGCCATTTCTTTCTGCGGTAGACCAGTTGCAATACAAAGCTATAGACTATATTTACCCATAACTGTGGGGAGAAGAAGAGGATTCATACTTTTCCAATGATATTAGCACGTAAGTGAATATAATGTATTTGACTGGAATTCGAACCGATTCCTCAATCCCAGCCGCTATCCATTACTCCACGGTTCCCCACTTTTTTTTAAACAATTCACCCCAAGCAAGGCAGGGGTGCCACTAGCACGCAAGGGGTTGCAGAGGATTGAGAACAAGAGTAAAGAGGCGTGTTTGAGGAAAGAATAGAGAGAAGGACGGGGGACAAACTCAGGGTGTCAGATGTCGATTGACATTACACTTGAATATTTGAAGATTATAGTTATCAGGGAAGCAAGTAAGAGGAAGGGAGTTCCACAGACGGGAAGTACGAGAGAAGGAGCTGTTGTATTAGAAGAGACGGCTACATTCCACCGTTTCGACAGTGAAAGGGTGGGACTGAGATGCCAGCCTGGTAGCTTGTTTAAATTCATGCAGTCCGGGAACCAGCTAAAGTAGGTCGTCGGAACAGTTGCCGTGAAAATACTTGTAGAAGAGACAGAGAGAAGCCACGGCACGTCTGTGGGATAGCGATTGTAGACTAGATGCCAGATCAGGACGTATAATCTTGCATATTCATCTCTGGATTTTGTCTAGGACCTCGAGACGTACAGCGGGAGCACCAGACCATATATGACAACAATATTCCATATAGGGACGGTTGGTTGATTCTTAGATATGAAGGATGGACTCAGACGAGAAAAACTTTCTGGCGCGACACAGAGAACCAACTTTCCTTGCGGTAGATGAAGCTATTGATTCTTTACTCTTTCTTCTTTACTCGCGATTAAAACGTAATAGTTCATCATTTATTAGTTATTGGTAGGAGGTAGCGTACGTACTATCTCGCTAAGAAATAAAGGAAAAAGCATAATAATAATAATAATAATAATAATAATAATAATAATAATAATAATAATAATAATATGGCACATGGGAACATCAACAATCCCCGTTGTAGTTGGAGCCTTCGGATTGGCTGGAAAAGAAAAGATTCCAGTAGACTAATTGAAGGAACCCTGGAAGCCCATGCCTTAAAAATTGTTCTCGTGAGTACAGTCCACACCTTACGAAGGGCTTTGTCTATGTAAATTTTTTTTTTAATGGCAAACGTGATGGTGCCATTTCTAACATTAGGTCCCTGGGCGGGATCTGGAAAGAAATGAGTACACATCAGAAATTAAAGGAAATAATAATAATAATAATAATAATAATAATAATAATAATCACATGTACAGCGAAATCTACCTCGTCAGTCATGTATCGAATGATATATGTTCGCCTAAGCGTGTATCACGCATGGCACATCAGTCAGTCAGTCATGTGCCATGCGTGATACACGATTCCTCAGTCCGAGCCCCTATCCATTACTCCACCGTGCCTCCCTTCGTGCGGTGCTCTCTCACTCAATAATCATAAAAACGTTTTTTTTTAAATGTATGCTAATCAGACTGTGTGTCATGATAGATACACTGGGCTTCGACTATTTCTACCCCAGCCTCACTTTGTTGACGTAATTCTTCCTAAGTCAATCAATAAATAATAATAATAATAATAATAATAATAATAATAATAATAATGATAATAATAATAATAATTATAATGATAATAATAATAATAATAAATTGCCTCCTTATTAATATGACAGTCCCTGCAGACTGCAATGTATCTTTGAAGATCTTAAAAAGCTATAAAAATACAAGGACCTTGAAATCGAAATCGCAAAAATGTGGCACATGGGAACATCAGCAATCTCTGTTGTAGTTGGAGCCTTCGAATTGGTTGGAAAAGATTGCAGTAGCCCATACCTTAAAGAAAAAAGATTGTTCTCACGAGTACAGCCAACACTTTACGAAGGGCTTTATCTATGTAAAATATGTGTTGTTGTTCTTTTTTTATATTGCTCAGGGGAAACTGTCGTGATACCATTTCTGAACTTAGGTCTCTGGGCAGGACCCGGAAAGAAATAAGAACACATCAGAAATCAAAGGAAAAAACCACCACCACCACCAACAACAACAACAACAACAACAACAACAATAATAATAATAATAATAAATAATAATAATAATAATAATAATAATAATAATAATAATAATAATAATAAATAATAATAATAATAAATTCAAAGTAACCTAACGCTTAAAGAACCCTTTGTCCTTTCAAGGGTTCTCGTAAGGAAATAAGAGAAAAAAACAGGATCGTGAATTTAGAAAGGGATTTTCAGAAATGACAGGTAAGGTTAAAAAAAAACATAGAAAAGGAAGTAAGCCAAAATGTAAAAATTAACGAGAAAACAGCTAACATTAGAACCCACCCCCGCCATTTTTTCTTTTTTTCTTAAGGATACTTAACGCCTTCTTTTTATCCTCTGGCCTCTTTAAATCGGCCAAATGGCGGTGCTTATAGCCAACGAGTGGTATTTCGTGCAAGTGCATGTGTGGACGTGTAACAACCTGCCTTTGGCCAAATAAACCACAGTCATTTCTTTTATTTTTCCTTCTTTTTTTTCATAACCGATTTGTGCATGAGAAAATGCGAGCATGCGCATCCGGGCCTGCACCCTGACCTACAACACCGAAACATAAAATTTAACGACAAACATATTACGCATAGATATACGTGTATGTGTAAGTGTGAATTCGTATATACCCATGTAGTAGGTGCGGGCTCAGAATTGTCGTAAATATACGTCATTTTCTATGTTCTGCGTACACATGAACACCCCCCCCCCACACACACACACACACAACGCTCTATTTTTCAATCTATATAGGCCAATCTTTAAATTTGTCCAACAGGAAATTTTAATATATAAACAATGAAGATGATGCGAAAAAAAATTATTTACAGAGTCAATATTCGATTAACAACAGTCGAAGATGGTTTTGTTATTCTCGAATCATTAACATGAAATTAGTCCTAAGATCAACTGCAATTCTTGTTTCTAACCAGAGACCTTTCCAAACCAATTCTGATATCTGAAGTTTCTTCAATGCTCCTCATAGATAGATAAATAGATAAATATATATATATATATATATATATATATATATATATATATATATATATATGCATATATATAGATATATATGTATATATGTGTGTGTGTGTGAGTGTGTGTGTCTGTGTAGACAATGTTGTCAACACCAAGAGCCGACAATCTGTTTCATGTTTCAACGCTATCTGCACATGTACACTTTTATATCTATATATTGAGCATTTTTAACCATAAATACAGCATACCATAAAACTATATATATATATATATATATATATATATATATATATATATATATATATATATATATATATATATATATATATATATTCAGTAATTGGTTGGCAAAGTGGGAAAAAAGTCTATGTAACCCCTTCCGTTCTGTAAAAGGAGTCCATCGTATTTAAGTAATGTTTTTATTGATGGAATTATGTGTGGAAGTGAGGGGGAATATACCAACGCAAACGTAAGCTTTAATTATGTCCGCCACAATAACATTCAATGCATTAGTTGCATGTAATATAGTGAAAGTTATAACAAAAGTCTAACACTACTCCTGCACGTCGCATATATACACATTTATACTTCGCATGTACACACAATCACAGAGATTTTATATATTGATATATTGGTGCACAATTATCAGGCGTTTTTAAACAATATTCTTTAACAATAACATTTTTAAATGATTATTCCGGAGCATATGATTATCGACACGCATTTTTATAGCCTGAAAATAAAATAATAAAAGTAAACAAAACTGCAATTTTTATTAAAAAATAACTCGCCTACAAAACGCCTGATAATTATGCACCGACCCAATATATGTGTGTGTGTGTGTGTGTTTAACGTTTCAATATAAACTGTAACTCACGCTTGTATCAACTCTTCTCTTTTCCCTCTTTTATATATAAGTTCTATTCTATCAACAAAACAGTTATTTTGTCGGAGTGAAACGCTTCATTACACAGTTTACGCTCATGTCATTAATTTGCACACACACAGACACACACACACGCGCACACGCACACATGTGTGTGTTTATGTATGTATATACTAAATTTCCTTTGATGTGCCCGTTAATTTTTTGAGATATGTTGATTTATCCATAATATCAACGCATTGGTCATAGTGTAACACTTAAATACCTTTAAGGTAGATATATGTGTTTTTATACGTTTTGTCCTTTGGTTTTCGACAAAACCTTTCTTATTCGTTCCTATTTCGTTTTGTTTTATATCTGAAATACTCTTTCTTATTACCCTTCTCACATTGTCCTTTGGTTCTTGATGACACTTGGAATTGTTCATTTTAGCAAAATTAAAAATCTCTCGGACTCTTCTTTATCTTTGTACCGCGTCTCTTCAGGACTTTGGCGACCATGTCTTTCCACCATTTCCTGTCCGTTGGAGCTCTTAATACGTTTTGTCTGTCTGTTGTTTTCCCCAACCCTAATCAGCGAACCATTTATAAAGTTCGCCAGTTAGGATGTGCGTTGCTTTACTCTAGTCTTCTTACCTTCAATCTGTCCGGTGTGCATCAAATTTTCCAAGCTCGTGGGCGCGAACGCATGTCCACGCAGACGGGCACACACACACACACACACACACACACACACACACACACACACACACACACACACACACACACACACACGTGCGCACACTACGAAAAAACTTGCACGAATGATAAGTGTATATAAAAAAGAAAAATCGGGAAGTATAAGCAGTCAATTACTGATAACACCTGAAGAGTGGACAGAGTAATTCCCAGGGACCGTCTAAAAACTCTGGAGTCGAGATGCTGAAGGTAACATCAATCAGGTCAGCGACAAACCTTTTACTTAAAATATATATATATATATATATATATATATATATATATATATATATATATATATATATATATATATATATATATATATATATATATATATATATATATATATATATATATATATATATATATATATATATATATATATTAGGAAATAGATTAAGTCCGGCAATTATTTTAATATACTTTCTGTTTATACGTTATTTTTATCGATAAAATTATTTAAATAAATGTTCTGTTTATAATAAACAGTATTAATTACATTTGCTGGCCTGAATGTTCGAGAAATTTCGTAGAAAATATATGTCCGCCGACAGGAATCGAACCTGTATCTACACGAAATCGTCATTTGGCCTGACGTGCTACACCATTTAGTTACAGAGGAAGCGTCTGGTTATCAAAGTGAAATTACTGTTTTTAAACAAACAACTTTCCCACGATCTTTTCTAAAACGGTCATATTTACTCGAAGTTTATATTAACGTAAACAAATGACAATATATATTATGAAAAGGAATAAGTCCGACAATTATTTTAATATATTCAGTCCGGTAAATATAATTAATTCTATTTACTATAAACAGAGCATTTATATAAATAATTGTATCTATAAAAAAACAGAAAATATATTAAAATAATAGTCGGACCATTTCATAATATATGTTGTCATTTGTTTACGTTAAGATACTCTTACGGTTACAACTAGCAATTACAACAGTAAAATGGTGAGCCCGAGTTGTTAATCTAGTACTAAGTTTACTATTCACAAAATCGAGGTGCCAAAGAGGAAAGCTCATAACGTTACGGTGGGGGGAAAGTAATTCAGGATGAATTTCCAATAACATTGCAGATTCTTCTTTGGACTTTTTAAAGAATCTCTCGATACATAGTAAAATGCAACAGACCAGCCGTGTCAGCAATATTCAATGCACGGATTTATAAAGTTGCAAGATAAATTTTGGTGTGTAAAATTGTCTAGCACGACCCAGTGAGCCATCTAAGTAATCTACTAAATATATTGACGTAATTCAACAGTAACCTGTTTTTTTGTACTAATTGAAAAGTTTGTTCTTTTTTAATTATGAATATCTTTTTTTTCCTTGTCCATTGGACATCGCACAAAAGTTTCTGCACGTTTCCTGGGCGTCATTAAAAGGCCCCTTCTGACCTCATCAGATCTTCAAAGGCGGACAGACTGAGAGTTCATATTTCTCCGTTTCTTTTTTTTTATTTTCTTAATTCGTGATATTTCGAGAAAACAATTCAATAATAAAGTATTCATGATAAGCCCGCATTATTGTTCCACTCCTAGTTACAGACTGCGAAGTCATTAAAAAGTAGGGGGTCGGGAATAAGTATTTGATACAACAACGCCACAAAATGCACGCAGCGAGCCGCTGAGGCGAGTAAATTGCTCGGATAATTTCCGGTGTGGGAAAATGCAGTCCTTAGACCTGACCGAACCTGTTTCCAAAGCGGATATAGCGAATCTGGTTAACTTGGTCAGCGGACGCGTACGTATCAGATAGTTAGCCTCTTTTTTCTCATTCTGAACAAGGACATCTCTAAAAGGAACACACACACATTCTCAGTATGTATCAAAAATACTTTTACGAACGTTGTGGGCGGGTTCCTTACGACAAAACAAGGACAAAAATCCATATACACATATATCTGCAAATCCTTCGTGTTTTGGGTTTTTTTTTTTTAGTTAAGTTTAAAGAAAGTTTACAGTACATGGCACTGTGTTGCTATGTAGACTGGGTTACATTTATCATTCGTGTACATTTTGTGGCTAGTCTGTCTTCAACATTTATCATGTGTAGTAGTGAGTTAAATGAGAAGTGTTCCGTTTAATAACGACTGGATAATCATATCGTGAGTAGGCAGATATGATTTTTACATAAAGCCGTGCAAATGGCAATGGGCGCGAGGCTGCACGGCTTTATCAGATTGCGTTTTCAGACCGAAAGCTGACATGTCATCCAACTTTTGCTGCTGTTTATCGTCGCGTTTCTGAGACAGGATCCGTGCCACCAAATGACAAATGTAACCTAGGCTACATGGCAACAAAGCGTCATCTACCGTAAACTTAAACTTAACACAAAAAGGAAGGTTTTGCGGACATATGTTTATATGGAGTTTTGCCCTTGTTTTGGTATGAGGAACAGGCCTCCAAAGTTTGCGAAAGTATTTTTCATACACCATATATATCAAGTGATTTTTTTCCAATTCATCATAGCTTTTTCCTTAAAATTGCTCTTAAAATGTAAAAAGGTATACATCGTTTATATATATGGTTGTTTGGTTGATTTTGTTTAGCGGCATATCAACCCCTATGGATGATTTAATGCCGAAAACTAAATATTTTGAATGCAATATTATGGCTTCAACTACAGAGATTTTATACTTTCAGGGTAAAGATATGTTTTTTAGATATATAGTTTATAGATGAAATGTATTGTTGGTAATTTGTTTATATCTATTACTGGTAATTTCACCAGGAAAATGTATTGTTGGTCATTTTATTATAAAAATGTACTGTTTATTTTTGTTTGGAGGAGGCTTCACTAATTGCACATAGCTGTGACCCCCGGAGGTGCTACCACCTTGGGCCAGGGTAAACCCGGGAACAACAACAGTTAAGAGGTGGTTCCACGATATTCAGAGCTTCCAATCTTCCGATCAAAGGCCTTGCTGCCAGATGTAGTTTATCGTTATACCCAGGACGGTATATATATATATATATATATATATATATATATATATATACGTGTGTGTGTGTGTGTGTGTGTGTGTGTGTGTGTGTGTGTGTGTGTGTGCGTGTGCGTTACAGGTAATATATGCGTTAGTCTTTCTTTCTTCATATTTACCCAGACTTTCATTTATTCCTTCTTTATATCTACTCAGGATTTTTCTTCATATTTACGTAGGCTTTCTTTCTTGCTTGCTTTCTAGACTAACATTTACTTTTAATAATTTTACATGCGTAATTTAAAGATATAGCAACTCTATTCTGCCAGTAATTGTAGAAAAATATATGCAAATGTAATGATGATAACACCTGTGTTTGTCAACATTTGTTGAATTCCCACGATTCCAGCGAATAAAAATAAATATTGTATTAAATGATTGATATTGTTTCGAATTTTGGACGGATTAATGCGGCAAAGAAGAACATTTCCTGATTTAAATAAATATGAGTTGGGGATTTTCTACACTAGGACATCACTTAGCGATTAATGTATGGCTTCACGGTATAATTAATTATATTGAAACCCCCTGTTGTTTGTGCCTTTAGGCATGGAATTGCTTAGTTATCGAACAAGAGTGGAAGGAATTGAGAATACTTTTGATATTTATCTGTTCACAGCCAAAGTATATGTTTGATGTTGTAAGAAATACATTCTGTTGTAAGACGAGTTATCTTGTTTCTGGCGGGACACAGGATAAAAAGAAAAATTGGCGTTTGTTAAAAACTTACAGAGAAGAAAACAATGTAGATTCTAGAATTACAGTCACGAACACCCTCTGAAGAAAGCTTTGAATAAAAGCTCTACCCTGATCTACTTGTGTATTTAAGATTCCAAAGTTGTTCCTGGTAGGGGTTTGGAAACTGGGTAGTCTGATTTTTAGAAAACGTATTTCATGTTTTCGTGTCAAATTCTAGCGGTCAGTTGTTGATTCCACCACGGATGCTAGCAATTTGGAAAAAGTTACTTTCGCATTTACTGTTGGAAATTTTTTTAAATCGCCATTACAACCACGCTAATAAACGCTAGAAAATTGCAGAGCTTCATGTGTAAACGCAGATTATATTTTCGACAATTTGCAAACCGTGCGTAAGTCTCGTAAGTACTCTCGGGTAAACCCTACCTAAGTCTATCGTTTTTGTAATCTCGTCCAAACCCTACCAGTCTACCCTTTTTGTACTCTCATGCAAACCGGACCTCTATTTTTTTTTTTTTTGTTTTTACTCTCGTGCAAAGCGGACCTATATTTACTATTTTCCCGTTTGTGCAAACCAAACCTTTGTTTACTTTTTTGTACTCTCCTACAAACCAGATCTTTGTCCACAATTTTAATTCTCATGAAAACCGGACCTATGTCTAAGTTTTTGACTCTAATATAAATCTTTGGCTCTCGTGCAAACCGGACCTATATCTAACGATCTATTGTTCATCAAAACGATAGAATTCGGCGTTAAATTAAAAAGTTGATATGCCGTAAAACAAACCAAACTATGTCAAACCATTGAAGCTAATTACCGGAACAAACCGACATAGCACCAACTGTAAAATTCTTGATTTTAGGAGAAAGTAATCACCAGTAATCCGGTTTCTATTATTTTATTTATTCGACAAGAAGCTTAAATAAAATCAGATAATTGGACAAGTATATATTGTCGCTTTATCTGTGTTGTGCATGACAATTTCTCTCTCCATAATCTATCTTACATATCTATAAGTTTACCATTCAAACATTCTTAGAATATTGCTGCCACATATGGTCCAGTGCTCCTGCTGTTTACCTGGAGCTCCTTAATAAAAACCAAAGAAGAATTAGCAATATTATTGGCCCTGATCTGGAGGCTCGGCTTCAGTCACTTTTCCACCGCCATAACGTTACCTCTTTGTGTCTTTTCTATAAATCTTTCCATGACAATTGTTCGGATGAGCTCTTCACTATGGTACCTAGACTTTATGAATTTAAGAGCCGTACTAGATTGGCGTTGAGATCACATCAATTTACAGTTGAGCTGGCAAGATGCAGCCTATGCTAATAGTTACTTTTCTCGCTCTCCTCGCTTGTGGAACTCCCTTCTGGCGCCATGCTTTCCAGCCGACTTTAATCTTCAAAAATTTAAATGCAATGTCTATCGCTATCTACTGTCCTCCTTATTACTCTTTTCTCTTCTCGCTTATTATTAATGTTTCTGTTCCTAATTTTCCTACAATTAGTAATCCTTTGTGGCTTTACTGCCTTTCATGGGGTTGAAACCGATTAAATTTAAAAAAAAAAAAGGCCGGGTTTAAGTAGGATTAGTAAAATTATCCATTTTTCCATTGGGAATACCTCAGTGATCAGATATAAACCCTAACCCTTCCATTCAATGGAATAGTGCAGAGGTGCTATCTAAGGAGACAGCCAACTAGAAATGGACTTCGTGCTTCCGGTTCAACCCAATTTATCTGATAGCGTGCAGCAGAACGTCTAAGCGCGTGGCAAACAGTCCTTAATTAATATAATTAATGCTATTTAGTTAGCTTATTTGATAAGGCCAAATGAGAGCTAAATGATGTCGATACAATCTTCGGCAAAATGTAATACAGAACCGGACAAAA
>OZ038513.1:27800144-27807644 GCA_964036315.1 Acanthosepion esculentum
CGATAGAGTTTCGCCGCTGGGCGTCAATATATCCCTGAAGACCACGCACAATCACCTGTAGAGGCCTGATGACAATTACTGAAAAAATAAGGTCTCTCTGGGTAAGTTTAAAAATCGGGATCGTGATGACAAAAACCTATTTTTTTATTGTTTGTTATTGTTCGAGCCGTTAGTTAATAGAAATTGAAATGGACTAAATCGATTTCATGACCCAGAATTTAAGTCTAAATTGATAAATTACTGATTGAATCTCACTCTAATAATCAATTGAACACAAAGAAATTAAAACTAATCGATAACGGGCCGTCAAGTCAATAGACTTCATTGACTTTCGATTCATATAATATTATGAAAATCTCCCAGGAGGCTGATTCAGTTGTCTCGTTCCATCCGACGCTAGTGATCAGTGTTGTGCCCAGGAGAAAAACCAAGACTTCTAATGTGCATTTGTTAAACTTCTCTTATGCATGCACGGATTGCAAGGTGTATGCCGTTCAAACAGAAACCAGGTATGTGCAATTCAAACAGAAGTCAGATATGTCCAGTTCAAACAGAACTCAAATGTGTGCAGTTCAAATGGAACTCAGGTCTGTACAGTTCAAATACAACCCAGGCGTGTTCAGTTCAGTCAGAAATCAGGTGTATGCAGTTCAAACTCAGCTGTTGTGTGTGTAGTTCAAACAGAGACCGGATGTGTGCAGTTCAAAAGGAACCTAGGCGTGTGCAACTCAAACAGAACCCAGGTGTGTACAGTTCAAATACAACCCAGGTGTGTACAGTTCAAATACAACCCAGGTGTGTTCAAATCAAACAGAAACCTGGTGTATGCATTTCAAACTGAGCCGTTGTTTGTGCAGTTCAAACAGAAATAGGTATGTGCAGTTCAAAAGGAACCTAGGCGTGTGCAACTCAAACAGAACTCAGGTGTGTACAGTTTGCTTAGTTTTGGACTGCCTCTTTCGTTCTCCCAATAAGACTTCGGATTTTATGTCACATTTTCCGTCAAGTGACCCTAGCATGTCGTACATCTCATAGTACTGCATAGAGGGTACTTCAAGAGCAGCATCTGTATCCGTATCATTTCCAACGTGTGCAGTGTCTTTCGCCCTCTGACCACTCACGACAAGACAACTTTTGCGGATGGTTTATTGCACAAACTGCTGATCCGTTGTTTGTCTCAGTCTTGATTACGGATGGGACAACATTTGGAAGAGATGAAATACAAATTTACATAACAAGCATTTGTGTGCAATTCAGAGGAATCCCCATGGTACAATACAGGCTAGGCATCAGCATCAGTTTACGATTAATGTGTGGGCTGGAATTGTAGGTGACTGTCTGCTATGTTCTCTCGGCACGTTTTACAGGAGCTGTCTACAGGGAATTTATTTTGAACACACTTCCAGACCTGCTAGATGTACCTCTGTTAATACGAAGACACATGTGGTTCATGTATGATGGTGCTCCAGTACATTATAGTCACATTGTTCTCGATGCACTGGCTGCAATTTACCATGAAAAATAGATAGGTAGGGAAGATCGGTTCAATGGCCTGCACGTTCCCCCGACATTAATCCTTTCGATTTTTTTATCTGTGGGGCCATCTAAAACAGATGGTTTATGCAGCAGGCATTAATGAGTTACAGACGCTTCATCAACGTGTCATGGAGGCTTGCGAAACTATTCGACACCCTGTGGGAGTATTTGAAGGGTTCGCCAGTCAATGATCTGACGGGTGCTTGTGTGTGTAGAAGCAAGCGGAGGACATTTTGAAAATTTCTTATGAGTTGCTGTATTGAGGTACAACGATGGCCTTTTGCACACATGTTTATATGGTCATTTTACCTTATTTTGGTGTCAGTAATATGCCCCCAAAATTTGTAAAAGTATTTTTGATACACCATATATATATATATATATATATATATATATATATATATATATATATATATATATATATATATTAATGACATATAATAAAAATCCAAAGATATGAAGAAAATTTTTTTTCTTCACATCTCTGAGTTGAGAAGGGCTTGTGGGTCGAAATAGCTATTCGAATGAGGTAACTTTGAATTTTTATTCTATGTAATTTATATGCTCACTTATAATAAATATATTCAGTTTTTGTGGATCAGTTTTAATATTTTAAATTATTAGGATTCACTTGGATTATTTACCAACGGATTATTATCTATCTATCTATCTATCTATCTATATATATATATATATATATATATATATATATATATATATATATATATATATATTAAAATATAAGAATATGTACAGAATGTAAACCCCCATGAAAAGAAACAAAACGGTGAGCAGCAAAACGTTTCAAAGCAGAAGGAATACTCTCTAATGTCTGCTGGTCGGATTATCGCGACGTAGACGGATCAGTTGTTGATGTTTAATCATTCATCTGATGGTGTAATCTTATAACCAAATAAAAACAAAATAGCCAAACATCGAGAGAACAAGGGGACAAACCAACCGAGAAACAAACACAATCAACAGCAACAGAAGAACGATTCAGTTTGTATGCCACATGCAGTGAAGTATCTGACCTAAATCATGAAGTCTGTCATGGTTCATTTCAAATCTGTGTAATGCATTGTCTTGACTCTTGCAAGTGGATGAGTGGGGGAACAAGACATAACTACTACCCAGTAAAATCGCTTGAAGCGTGAAACTGACAGTCACCCTACAGTGTTGATTTCTATGTCCACACACTCTGTCTTTATATATAACATTTTTAAATGGATTTTTTAACCCGTCATTATTCCTTATTTCTATGTTACCTTTAATGCGTACTCGTGTTTAAGTTGATATCCCTATTTTTATTTGATTTTATTAAACAGTGAAATTAATATCAACGGGCCTAGATCAAGAAATCTATTAATTAAAGAACCTGCAATGTTATCGGTCCTGACCTTGCAGTTCGGCTTCAGCCACTTTCCTAATGACCATAATGTAGCTTCATTTTGCCTTTTCTATAAACATGTTCATGGTAATTGTTCTGATGAGTACCTCTGGTACCTCGATTTTACGAATCTAAGCGCAGTACTAGATTGGCGGTGAGGTCTCATCATTTTGCAGTTGAAATGGCTAGATATAACCGTAAGTTCTATGCTAACAGTTTCTTCTCTCGCATTTCTCCCTAGTGGGAGCCTCTTTCTTCCCAGCCAAATTTGATCTTCAAAAATTTCAATGCAATGTCAGTCGTTATCTTAATTATTGTTCTTTTTATTTTTTCGCTCTCTTTAATAATATTTTTCGTTTTCTCATATTCTTTCACAATCAGTAACCACCCACACACCTACGTCTTAGTGGCTTTATTGCCTTGCTTATGGTGAAATCATTGTTATTTGCATTATTTACATCCCGATTAATGTCCTAATGTATGTTGTTATCATCACAACGTTTCGGTCGTGATCTTGTTCGGCCCTCTTCAGGTGTTTGTAAATCCGTCTAACCTACAAGGAATATCGAATTGAACACTTTATTTCATCCATATCGAGGAATATCTCGTCTCGTTCATTTTTAATACAGCTTGACCTGATTTCCACTGATCCCGAGTCTGTACTGCCCGGTCCAGGGATTGAACTCACAATGAATATGCCAACAAATTCACGAACCAATGTTCTAGAATTTACAGACAGCTGAATGGTGGTGGTAATATTAGCCGTTTCCTTACAAAGACTCATTTAGCATTCATTGACCGAACAGCCACTACTGCTTTCGGTTAACATCTAAAAGTTTTATCTTTCATTAAAACAATTCCTCAAGTTCAGTCGCTGTTATCGCTTTTTCCAGTATTGATGGGGGTTTCATTCCTAACTTTTTATTTGAAGTCCTGTGACTACATCTTGATTATGTCATTATTTGCTCTTCGAGTTACATGTGCTATTTATCTTAGTTGTTGGTCGTCCTCAAGCGATGAGGTCTCTGTTATTTGGTACAATTCTTTGTGAATCTGTAGCGCCCGTCCACAATGTTAAAAAGAAGGATAGACTTTGCTAAGACACTCAAAACCATTTTCACTATTGACACTAGTAGGCAGTTGCATACAGCTGAGAGCTTAGATATTTCTGAACGGGTTATGCATCCATATGAAAGTCTCGACCTGACGAGGCTATTTAAGAATATGACGAATTTTTGGGTTGATGTTTTAGTTTTATAGCAGCTTGCGGTGTTGGACGAAACTATCTCTGGCGCAGCCAAATCTATGTTTAATTTCCGTTTCTGCTATCCATATTTTGCTATAACTGATCCATACGCTGAGGTATCGAAAGTGTTTAGCATTTACTAATTCTACATACTGTTTTTTTTAATGATCGATTCAGGGTAGGTAACATCATTGCTTTCATTCCAGTTTCATATCATTGTTTCTGTTTTGGAAAGGCTTATCTTGAGTCCTATTTCTTGGTAGAGGATAATGATTTTCTGTTCAACCGGAAGAACGACATCGTGATAACAAAAAAAAATATGAAGACTCTAAATAACTGATAACTTTACATCCCAGTAATCCGAATATATCTTATCGTCATTAAAGACGTTGGTCAATGAGTGGTTTGTTTTACTTATTATTTTTTATTAATAACTAAGTTATTTTTTCTACAACTGCCTAAGCACTTTCTGTTTCTTATTTGTATCCTTACGCGGAAAGAAACAGCCCATATGTTATTATTCTTTTTTTTAGTATTTATTATTTCATTTTTTTTTTTTTTTTTTTTTTACTAATGTTCACCTAATACAAGGTCAAGTGGCCACTCAAGTTAAAGGGTTACTCTGTGGAATTCTAAGAAAGGGCAATTCAATAGGAAAGTTAAACAGCTAATTCTAGACTTGAAAAGGTAAAGATTTAATTAGCGAATAAAATTTCAGGGTTCAGGTGGAGACATTAGGAGTATAGAGTTGGGAGTAGACTTTAGAAGGAACCGGAAACCCAATCCTAAACAGGAATCAAGGGATGACCCTCTACTCCTGATCAAAAGTCAGGGGTGGAGTGTGAACCGATATTAGCACAAATACACAAGTATTATGCATCCAGTGTGGATCGAACTCACTACATAGTCGTAATGGTCAACCAGACTAGCTCTCAAACCAATATCCCTTTCTGAACCGCCTTCCTTTAATTACAGATACACAACTGTGTTATTGACCATAACCTTAGGTTAGGTTGGCACAAGGCATCAAACATACAGTGAAGATCAAATTTACTATTCAATGGTAATGGTTAACCAGAATAACTCATTAATCATTACACTACGCCGGTGTAATTTACAGGGGAACAAATTCCAGGCATCCAGTCAGGATTGAACTCACCACTAAGTCGTAATAGTTAACCAGACTTAACTCGTTAATCATTTCCTTGATACCTCTATACATATGTACTTCACGATTCAGTATATTTAATCATAAATAAAACCTTGTTTGTCGCCCGAAATAAACACCTGCTGAAGACAGGTTGAACTGATAAATTATCCCTGAACACACGTAAAAAAAAAGCTACTATAACTTGGCAAATATATACAAGGTTGTATCGAAAGTTTCAGGGATAGGCTTTAAAACAAGCTTATTTATATTACCCAAATAAATAATGTATTTTAAATATGATTAAATCTACGATTCCCATAGACAAGTTCACGAATTTATTCGCCTATTTTCTGGCGTTTTGCTGGCAATTGGTCGCCTCGGATACTGAAATGATACTCAACCAGCCTTGAAACGTTTGTATCTCTCAGAGACCTGTCTTTGACCTAAAGAATGTTTGCCAAGAGACAGACCAAGTAAATTTGCCGTGTTGGTTTTAGTGTGGGATCGAATTTATTAGCTATCGTAAGTTAAAACGTTGAACATGTAAGGGAAGATAACTTTTGTAGCGGAATTTCGATTTTTAAATTATATATCACTTAAAACTTACACCAGTTAATCCGATTGTTGTTTATTTTTTATTTTATTTTTTTAATGGTTTCACCCCAAGCAATGCAATAAAACCCCTAAAACGTAGGGGATTACATGGAGTGAAAGTGAAAGAGAATGAGAAGATTGAAAATGGAGAGGATTAAGGAAAAGACAAAAAACGAACAGGGTTCAAGAAGACAGAAGATTGTGATTGATATTGCATTTCTGAAGATTGTAGTTATCAGGGAAGCAAGAAATCGGGAGGGAGTGCGAGAAAAGAAACAGAGTAGAAGTGGCGAGTGCATTTAGATCTTTCAACAGTAAAACGGTGAGACCTAATTGCCAATCAAGTAACACGTTTAAATTCATGTAATCAGGCACCAGAGGTGGGGGAAGCTCATCAGAGCAGTTAACATGAAAGTATTTGTAGAAAAGACAGAGGGAAGCTACGGTGAGAACGTGATTAAAGTCGAGATGCCTGGTCATGATCGATTAGATTACAGAACCTTCTTTGGATTTTGTAAAAAAAAAAAAAAACAGACCCGAGATCTTCAGCAGGATCACCAGACCAGGTATGGCAACAGTATTCAATTCACGAACGAATGGTAGATTTATAAATGTGCAAGATGGATTCTGACGAGAAAAAATCTTTTGGCACGATCGAGTGAACCAATCTTCTTTATGGTAGACGCAGGAATTAACTCGATATAGTCGCCCCACTTCATGCCAGTGGAAAACGTGATTCAAAGAAGGCGTAGAGTGTTGCTCTCCTGGAGTTTAGCATCAGCCAGTTGGGAGGCAACCCTCCATGATGATTAAATTAAAGCAGTTTTACTTTAATACTTGTTTTTTTTTTCTTTAAATTCTTCACGGAAATCTTTATTCGCGAAATGAACTTGCTTCATATTTTGGTTTTATTCTATGAATATTTAAAAGCGATTAACAAAAATGGCTAAAAACGAACTCAGATATTTGTCCTGTCTAAAGTACGTGAGGAAAGAAATTAAATATTTTAAATTTTTTCTTTATTAATTCTTGTGCAAATTAATTGAAACAAAACCAATAATTCCGTTTTTATTTACTTTTTCGCATCTTTCCAATGAAACATGCTCTAGTGAACATGTTAGTTCTTAGTATGTCCATTCCACGAAGTCGTTCCTTGCAGATTGACCACAGATTCTCGATTGGATTTAAATCAGCAGAGTTTCCGGGCAAGTCTATAGTACTTTCATTTGCTCACTGGTAAGACTTGCCAGTGTGTTTGTGCAGCGTTACAATTTTCGTATGCTTCCTTGGAGTAACGTCCATCGCAGACAATGGCCGTAGGACAACAAATCGACAGTCGAGACAACGGTGTCTGGGCGCGATAAAAATCTGATGCAATCACGGATGATGCAATATTTTTCAAGGGCAAACAATTTTCATCATACAACCTGAAAAAAGATTCATATTACTGCATACCACTGCAAATGACCTAATCAGAGGAAAAAATGAAATCGATTACACCCTGTCACTCCAGAGACCGTATGATGAAAGAAAGGAAACTAAAGCGGTTGTTTCAATTAATTTGCACAAGGGTGTACTCTTATT
>OZ038513.1:27810144-27812644 GCA_964036315.1 Acanthosepion esculentum
TAATGTTTAATAAGCCAGATCTTAGAACATTTGATATCATGAAAAATGTTTTGAACCTCCCCCCGAAGCTCTCCAAGTTAATCCTTCTTGCCTAAATAGATACCACATATTTTCTGTTTATCCCCGAGCACTTACACTGATATGCCCAAACACGTTTTTCAATTTTTTTCCAATACATTTTAAAACCTGGTAACACTATTTTCGCTTGTCTTACGCACGTGTCATTCTTGCTAGTGGGATAAAAAAAAGAAGTTAATTTGGCTTTTTTTCTTCATAATCTTGGCTTGTTTTCATAATCGTTATTGATTTCCAAAATGAAAACCTTGGTTATCTTTGAGAAAGGTGGAGCAAGATATCCCCGGATGTGAGACAATCACCAGTGTCGAAACCATGAAATCAGGTATGTCAGATCACATATTTTGAGAACTGAGGGAGCATACCATTCTCTAGAACGAAATTACAAGCACAAAGAAGCATGCTGGAAAGTATACAAGCTAAAGGATATCGGTTTATACAGTACTGTCAAAAGATATCCGATCAGTTGGCAAAAAAGGATAAAGAAAAGTGAAATTTGGTGTTCGCAAACTCTCAAAGACAAGTGAAAAGTGATTGAAAAATTATTTTTTGCTCGGGAAACGATATATTGTTAATCTTATTTATAAGCATATTTTGGTAATTTTGAGTGGTAATTTTTTTTTTTGAGATGTGAGTGGTAACAATTTTTTTGTTATATAATTAATAATTTCGTTTTATAAAACTTCTTTTTTTCGGCCTTTCTTTAGTTTCACTTCATCTTTCTTATAACCCCAATTTGGGATGTTACGGTTAATATCTGGGTTAAATTTGTATAGCTTCTTTCCTTTTAAGACAGATAACTTCTTTCCTCCCTTTACCACCACTCAGACTGTCTGTCTTGTCTGCTATGTTATGGGTTAGCTCTGTAACGATTTTTCGATTGCTGTCTTTGTTAAATATTAAATTTTAAATCTCTAATTCTAAGACTGAATACAGTCCACCATCTGAGTTGAATAAGGGTAATGTATTCGACGTTAATTGAAATAGTCTATACTCATGAGGTAATTTTGGATTTTTCTGTTATATATATATATATATATATATATATATATATATATATATATATATATATATATATAAGGCGAGGAAAAAGTCGCTCACTATAGTGGTTAATTAATTAATCATGTTTTAAATGTCTGATTTGTTTTGATAGGTCCTGTTGGATGGCCACCGAAGTCACCAGACTTCACAGCCTTGGATTTTTCTGTGGGGGTCATTTGAAATCAGTTATTTATCAGACACACCCAAGAAATATCAAGGAACTTAAAGAAATATATGTAGACATCGAAACGTGAGCAGACGTCGTCAGTGATCGCTCACATTCGAGACACGATTTACACCGAGAGTCGGAGCGAGGAGAGGAGAAACGGAGGCTTGCTGTCGGGGAGAAGTGTTCTCGACGGAAAGAAAACAACACGGCGACATCGGGGGAGAGCATCTTCACGTGTATTCGTTGAAATCGAGACTGTCACTCCCATGTGGGCCTGTACAACCGTAACAAATGTTGCGCCGCATTCAGCAGCTGAGGCATAACTTTTTGGGCACAGATCCATGAGACCTCCCCGGACCGACGGATATCATATACATAGCACATATATTGATTTATTGAGTTGTTTGTGTCGTGCTCAATAACAAATATATATATATATATATATATATATATATATATATATATATATATATATATATATATATATATATATATCCAAGCATAGGATTGGCGTATACGGAATAAATTCTAATAACGAACAAATACTATTCTTAAAAGAGTGCTCAATACAGAGTAGAGCAAATTTAGTTATTTATTCGAAAATTATAACATAAATATGTTATAAAATCACTACAAAAATAGCCATTTTGTTTCAACACTCCTGGTATCTTATCAAGTGATGGGGTTCAACACCATCACTTGATAAGACACCAGAAGTGTTGAAACTAAATGGCTATTTTTGTAGTGATTTTATAATATATTTATGTTATAATTTTCGAATAAATAATTATATATATATTTTTTTTTTGAATTGGACATAGTCCGACAATTTATTAAAGACATTTTTGATATGTTTAACGTTCTTTTTCTAGATACAAGTATTTAAGCATTTACCGGCCTGAATGTCCGAGAAATTTTCATGAAAATTTCTATGACATTTCTATGAAAATTTCTCGGACATTCAGGCCGGTAAATGTTATTTAATACTGTTTATTATAAACAGAGCATTTGCTTAAATACTTGTATCTATAAAAAGAACGTTAAACATATCAAAAATGTCTTTAATATATATATATATATATATATATATATATATATTGATTGATTGATTGATTGATTGATTGATTTGTGTCCTATGTTCATTAACATGCTAAAAACTAGTTTCAGAGCAAAAAAAATAATGTTATTTTTGAAGTACTGTGTGTGTGTGTGCGT
>OZ038513.1:27817644-27842644 GCA_964036315.1 Acanthosepion esculentum
ACCCTGTGCCGCGCTAGCAAACTTTTCTCGCTGGAGTCGATCCTTCAAATCTACAAATCAACCATTCGCCCTTGCATGGTGTATTGCTGCCATATATGGCCCGGTTGGCCATTCTGTTTGTCTCAACGTTCTTGATAAGATCCAGAGATGGATCTGCAATGTAATTGGCCCTGATCTGGCATCTCGTCTGCAGTCACTCTCTCACAGACATGCCGTCGCCTCCCTCTGTCTTTTTTACAAATACTTTCATGGTAACTGCTCCGATGAGCTGCTTTCGCTGTTTCCCAGACTTCATGAATTTAATCGTTCTACTAGGCTGGCATCTCGCTCACACCCTTTCACTGTCGAAACTGTTAAATGTAGCCGTCTCTTCTACTTCAATAGCTTCATGTCTCGCACCTCTCGCCTGTGGAACTCCTTCCCCTTTTCCTGTTTCCCCGATAGCTATAATCTCCAACTATTCAAATGTAATGTCAATCGACGTCTCCAAATGCCTTGATCTATCCCCTATCCTTCTCTTCATCCTTTCATCTATCACTCCTATTTGCTCTCGCTCCAAATCTCTGTAACCCCTTGCGTGCTAGTGGCTTCCCGCCTTGCTTGGGGTTAAACGCTTAATATATATATATATATATATATATATAGAGAGAGAGAGAGAGAGAGAGAGAGAGAGATAGATAGATGAACACGTTCTGCACAGGTGCACATACATAAAAGTACAGACGTACACATGCACGCGCATACACACACACATACACCAAAAGCAACCTAATACCAATAAAAAGCACAAAATGTTTAACTTAATACACCCCTGGTGAAAATCTTAAGACCAGATACAAAATGTTTTTTTAAAAAAATACTGTTACTTTAATCAAAATATATTTGCGAAATCATTAAGGGGACCCGTTTTGAAGGTGTGGAGGAACGCAGTTCCAAACTCATCAATAATTACATTGGTCACACTACTACATACCTATTCAGACAACTTATGTTATACCTATCCGACCACAGCTCCATTAGAACTCATTTCAACACACATACAAACCAGTCAAACTCCATCCGAAACATACCAGTAGAAAATACAAGCATAATAAACTCATCTACTTGTAAAAAAGAATAAAATTATTGGAAGGCCTAATAATGAAAAAGAGCCAACATTCAGTAACATTAATTACAAACACGACCATAATGTGCTGACCATGTTTGGAAAATAAAAACATTCCTATGATTCTAGAAACATATACACAAACCATATATTTAGTTAAAAAGTAAAACCATCCCTGATAATGGCTAAAAGTATAGCCGAAAGCACTCGGAGATGTAGAACATTTGGACAGTTTTTACACACTTTTTACACCAGAAAAAAAAAAAAACTTGTACAAACACAAGAAAAATTAAATAAAAAGTTTATTCGCAGTATCTTGTCAGTTGTCTTTAACGAAACTTTACACACACACAGACACAAACACACAGACAGACACACACACACACACACAGACACAAACACACAGACACACACACACACACATATATATATATATATATAGGCGAATGTTTAACCCTGCATATACACTTACGGTGAAGTTTAAATTTTTAATATAGGCATAATACGTCTTTAACAACAGTAACTAATAAGAAAATAGAAAAATTCATTTAATATAATAAAAGTTTTGTCAGAGATTCGTTCATAACAAACAAATTTTTCCCCACTATCAACAAGTGTTGACCACTATCAACCCTTTTCTTTCAAATAAACATTAGTGACGGTTTTACCTCATGCATATAATAGATTTATTATAACTCGTCCTTTCACTTGGGGGTTAAGAATACGCCGACTGTTTCCTCATGCTCAGGAGGTTAATAATAATATTGAATAAAAGAAACCACCTGTTTTCTGTACTAATGTTTCGTTTTCGATATCCTTGCAAACCAAAGCTATGACTAATTTTGTGACACACCAAACATATGTCTACCTTTTAAATTCCCGTGTAAATCAGATCTTTGTCTACCTTTTTAACTCTCGGACAACCTAAACCTATATCTTCCTTGTTCACGCACGTACAAACCAAACCTACGTCTAACATGTTGACTCTCATGCAAAACAAACTTATGTCTACTTTTTTGGTTTCAAAATATAACATCGAACCTATTGTTATGAATAATCAAGAGTGGTCACCTTTTGTTTTGTTACTCTCCTCTTTGAGAGAGCTATTTCTGTTTACTGGGACTATAAAAGGACACTATACGCGAACCATGTATTCCCAGTTGAATAAAGCTTTCTTAAAGCCTACACCTGCGTACTTTCATTGCACCTATGTCAGCCTTTCTAATGTTTATCAAAACGACAGAGTACGGCATTAGATAACATGGCAAAATTTTATATGCCGTAAACCAAACCAACACAATACTATTTTGCCAGTTAGGGACCTAGTCTACCGAAGAAAGAAACGGCAACCTACTGTGGGGAAAATATTCTGCCTAGTCAGTCATGAATCGAAAGAGACATGATCGCCAAAATGTGTATCACGTATGGCAATTAACTGACTGACTGAATGCTTGCATTAATTTCTGGCGACTGATGCTGACTTATTAACAATGCACGTTCATGTACAAAACTAATATAAAGTTACTAATCTTAGTAATTAAAAGAAATGAAAAAAAAATAGTAAGTCATTGCTCTATACCAGACAAAAAAGAACGATTTTAGATTAAAAAAATTATTTGCCGCCGAATCTATGGTCGCATTGAATTTCACACTTGAGTTTCAAATGGGCGATTAGAGATATTTAATATTTTTTAAAACATTTTTAAATAATGAAACGTTTTGTTCGAGAATTCTCTCAGCCTGAATTAAGGGGGCGATCTTCTAACCTTAACAGTGGCACAAGGCCAATGTATGAGCACCCAGTGATAATCGAACTCTCTACTCAGTCGTAATTGTTCTAGCGAGACAAGTTCGCTAACAATTACACCACGTCAAAGTAGGCAAATGATTTTCTACGCGTAACTTAGATGTGGAACAAGGCCGAAAGTATGGAGCACCAAGGGAGAACCGAACTCACTACTCAGTTGTAACTGACCTAGCGAAACAACCATTGCACTACTTCGAAGTGCCCAAATGATTTTCCAAGCGTAGCTTAGATGCGACACAAGGCCGAAAGTTTGGAGCATCCACTGAGGATCGAACTCACTACTCAATTGTAATTGATCTAGCAAGAAGCAAGACAAGCTCGCTAACCATTACAACAGGTCGAAGTGCATCCCAGCCTGAATTAATAACACTTATTTTTGTTATAAAATAAAAACAGAGGCACAAAGCCAAAAGAGGGGATGGAGAAAGGCTGATCATCATCTGTCATATCTTAAATTTAGCTAGCCACAATCATTGACCCAAAGAAACTATACAATATTCCTTGCAGCAAAATACAACTTTCTTACTTAACATTCTTACAACAACCATAATACCTCAAAGTCTTGTAGCGGTCCGGGCGGGTGAAGATATGAAGAGATATCAGAAGGTTAAACTTTCCTGCTGGCGGGTCCAGCTACATGAGAATGTCGGACTTTAATTAAGTCCAAAGAAGACAAAGAAAACAAACAAGACCGATATACATGGGTAAACAAATATATATTAATAACAAAACAAGTTAAACAAAGACATGGACTGTTACATAGAGTTTGTATGGAGAAATTATGTGTGTGTGTGTTGTAAGTGTTCGTACGTACGTGTATTGTTCTTAGCGCGTTCCCAGAATTTGGGAAACGCTGTATCTGTGAGAGGTCACATATTGGCCTAAGTGGAAAAAGAGAGAGAGAGAGAAGGGTCAGCCAGTATTTATAGCCACAGGTGAGAGACCCCTGTTGAAGGATTAAAGAACTGAGGAGGATACAACTCCGACAGTCTCTATGAAGTCCCAACTAATCCCCATATGTGCAATTTGTCTGTGGGGGTGGGGAATAGAACAACATTTAAAAATGAAAAATACTTTCACGGTAACTGCTCCGACGAACTATTTTTGCTAGTTCCCAAACTGCATGAATTTAAACGTGCCACTAGGTTGGCATATCGGTCCCATCCTTTCACTGTCGAAACGGTTAAATGTAGCCGTCTCTTCTACTCCAATAGCTTCATGTCTCGCACTTCCCGTCTTTGCAACTCCCTTCCTCTTACTTGCTTCCCTGATAGCTATGATCTCCAAATATTCAAATGCAATGTCAATCGACATCTCCAGATGCCTTGATCTATTCCCCGTCCTTCTTTTCATCCTTTCCTCTTTCACACCTCTTTACTCTTGCTCCCACTTTCTGTAACCCTTCACGTGCTAGTGCCACTCCCTCCTTGCTTGGGGTGAAAAGTTAAAATAAAAAAACAAATGAATATTTAAAATATGCATAATATTATATATACAAGAAACTACGCAAAATGTTGTTAATAATGAAAAAAAAAACCGCAATCATTAATTGTGGCAGAAATATCAGTTAACTGGTTGAAATTAATGCGGGACTTGGATAAAATAAAACCAACCCAGCCTGAATTAAGGAGTGGGCAAATTTCGTGATAATTTTTTAAAAAAAGGAGTGTTTTGAATAAGAACGTCCCGAGTGGATATTTCCTTTTAAAAGAATAATCGTCCGGGGCCATCTATTGGAAACTCAAAGGTAAGTATCCAGATGTGAAATCGGGGGTCGATTCATAACAGCCATTATATTTTTTTTTAAAAAGATGAAAATAACACTTTGTCTTTTACCATATTACGTAGCGATATTGAAAAACATTTACTTTTAAAAGAAATGTCCGTCCATTGTCGGAATCGTCAGTATTCAATATAATAATACCAAACTACTGAAATAATTACTGCGCTGAATGCCGACCTGAAATCAACAGAGCGTATCATTTAGTTACTTATACAAGCGTTCAACCTCTACCTGCATGTTTTATTTACTCGATGTAATCAGTAATTTGATAACTGTCATGGCAGCTATTGTGAGTCAAAATAGACTAATAACGCGAGAACTTGATAGATCGAAAAGTAAACGACGCAAAAACGCAGGGAAAAAGATGAATAAAAAGCACTTGCTTTTGCTTACCGCGAGAAGAAAAGGTTGGCTTTCGTAACCTACCATTTTCTAATAATCAGTGCCTGGGCAACATGAAATGACGACACCGGAATATATATATATATATATATATATATATATATATATATATATATATATAAAGATATAAAGAGAGAGAGAGAGAGAGAGAGAGAGAGAGATATGAATATATTTACATATTTATGAATATATATATATGAATATATATATATATATATATATATATATATATATATATATATATATATATATAGTAGCGAGCATAAAGATCAGAACGATGTTAATAAAAAGTCTAAATATGAAATAACATTTTATTTTAAATCTTCATAGAACATTTTTATCAAAGAAAAATAAGGATATAAAGGTAAATTATATAATTCCAAAATATAAAGCTCAATAAACTTATATAAAGTTATAAGAATAATTATATAACATTCGAAAAAAATAGATGATCAAAAACATCAGAACGATTAAATAAATCCATAAAATTTAGTAATTTTTTTGCATTATTGAAATTTTTAGGGTAAGAATATAAAATAGGTTATTTTACTAAATTACACCGACTCTTTACTGGCTCTTGCATTGGAAACATGGCAAAAGAAATCTGTGACGTCATTGGAACTTAGAAAACTGATAGTCAAGTTATGTAATAAAGATAAACCCTCGATTGTGGATATTTCAAAGACTGGGGAAATCTAAGTCTTATTCATAATATTTTAAGAAAACTTGAGGAAACTGGGTCATGTGAAACCAAGAAACCACCTGGCAGGCCTAAGAAAACTACTGCAAGGGAAGACAGATGGATTGGTAATGAATAAAAAAAGGATAGATTTGCGACAGCAACCGCTATCTCTAAAAGAGCTAATGCTAACCTTGGCAACACTATTTCCCGAAGACTTAATGAAATAAATTTGAACAGTCGAGTAGCCTCTACGAAGCCTTACATTTCTAAAAAGAATCAAATGAGCCGATGGAAATTTGCCACTGAACACGTCATATGGACAGAAGAACAGTGGGATTGTGTTAATTTCAGCAATGAGTCAAAGTTTAACATGTTCGGTTGTGAAGGGAGAAGGTTCGTTCAACGCAGTCCTAAGAAACGATATTCGCCTCAGGGCATTAAAGCAGCGTTAAATTTGGAGGAGGAAGTGTGATGGTGTTTGGCATGATTTCGACTACTGGTACGGGACCTCTTGTTAGGCTACACGGTAAAATTAACGCAACTGTATACAAAGAGATATTGAAGAAACATGTCGTACCTAATTTGAGAATTGCAATTAATCAACCAGCTGTATTTATGCAAGATAACGCGCCGTGTCACACAGCGAAGTCTGTTAAGACATTTCTTTCTGAGGAGGATGTTACTGTTATGGAGTGGCCTGCTCAAAGCTCAGACATGAATCTGATTGAGAATGTGTGGACGTTACTAAATGAAAGAGCTAAGGAAAAGAATCCAACAAACGTCGAAGAACTATGGACTAATGTGAAAGGAGAATGGGAGGAAATATCCGTCAATGAATGCAAGACATTAATTTGCTCATGTAGCAAAAGATGTCAAGCTATTATTGCAAGTAATGGTCTACACATCAAGTACTAATGAATTATGAACGCTATTTTCATTTAGATATGATGTATCCATTATAATAGTATGATTTTGTTAATCGTTCTGATGTTTTTGATCATCTATTTTTTCGAATGTTATATAATTATTCTTATAACTTTATCAAAATAAGTTTATTGACCTTTATTTTTTGGAATTATATAATTTACATTTATATCCTTGCATTTCCTTGATAAAATGTTCTATGAAGCTTTAAAATAAAAAGTTATTTCACATTTAGACTTTTTCTTAACATCGTTCTGATCTTCTTTCTTTATGCTCGCTACTGTATATCTATCTATCTATCTATCTATCTATCTATCTATATATATATATATATATATATATATATATATATATATATATATATATAGGGAGACAGCGATATACAGGGTGACGGATTCCTGGCACGAAAGCAAGGTAAAATGTCCATATAAACATATTTCCAAAAGTCTATCGTTGTACCTCAACACACCAACTCATAAAAAACATCCTCCTCCTACATTCCTCCAGAATTTGTTATCAGTATACTTTCAGTCTATCGAAAAAAATAGCGTTTTTGTTTCTTGTTTTCCAGTTTATTTTGAAAGCCTTTTTTTCCAATTTACCAGCGCCTTCTTAATAGTGCCACATATCTATCTATCTCTCTCTCTCTCTATCTATATATATATATATATATATATATATATATATATATATATATATATATATATATATATATATATATATATATATATATATATATATATATATATATATATGAATAAAAAGACAAGAGGAAAAACACTATTCTTAGCCGACGTGTGTTCGTCCTCTGAGGGATTTTATCAAGTCCCTCTGAGTACGAAACACGTCGGCTAAAAATAGTTTTTCCTCTTGTCTTTTTATTCATTTTGATCCTTTACTGAGGAAACGGAGGGCCGAGTTCGAATTGCAGTCGAATCACTTACATTCACTTACATGATAATACCCTTAGGAAAGGTATGAATACTCTTCTTTTCCACCCAGCTATGTTTAAATAGCAGGACACACCGGGTTCTATAGCCTTGGATGGCAACTGGTCTACCGCAGAAAGAAATGGCAACCTACTGCAGGAAAAAATCTGCCTCGTCAGTCATGTATCGATACATTATTGCCTAAGCAAGTATCACGCATGACACATAACTGACTGACACATACACTCTATCTGAAAACTATTCACACACACACACACACACATATATATATATATATATATATATATATATATATATATATGAGATAGAAATTGTTTCAGATTTGAATAATTTCTCATAATAATTCATCGAGTCTAGAACAAGAATCCTCAACAGAATTTATATATATATATATATATATATATATATATATATATATATATATATATATATATATATATATATATATATATATATTCAGGTAGCAACTTTTCATTTATAAAAGTTTTGTTAAATACCAACGAATGTCCCTTGTTAATTAACTTTTATTTGTTTTTTGTTGTTTTTTTTTCGATGTTCCTGATTATATTTTGGGTTTCAGGTTCATTCGAACTTGCGTCCCATTTTTCGAATCATATTTTCCTAGCTAAGTCTCTCGAATGCGCAATCCAATAGATATAATTTACACTGTTTAAAAAACAATACAGGGCGCCTGCTTAAACAATGTGTATCCATTAAAACAACGTATTGAATAATGAGAAATAATGTCGGATTGAAAATGGAGCTCATCATTTCCTCAGTAGTGACAAAGCATAACTTAACCAAGCACGATTGCGCAATCGTGTCGCGCTGTGTAAAAATCGAACCTACAACATACGAATATCCAAATCCAAGATCTTCACACTCCTATTATAGATTACCCCCTCCCTGATTGACTATGTTTTCAGGGGCATAGCCGTACACCGTACTCACCATGCTTGGCCAATTGCGGGTTGGTAAAATTATTTAACCCATAGTTTGGGTAGATGTCCGTTGACTCGGTGAAGTTCATCCGCCATTTAACAATTCCTGTTTTTATGGGCTGTTTGTGTTTTTTTTCTTTCGGGGAGGGGAGTGTGCTGCTTGTTTTTTTTTATGTGCTGCTGACCCTTCTCAGCAGACTGGTGGGAGAACCGGTTTACTCGCCGACTACTTGACCACTCCGGTTTTGAATTCAGAGATGCCCTTCTCCTAGACCGGTCGTCACCCAAGGCTATTTAAGCGTAGCTCGTGGGTGTGGTCGGAGAGATGAATTGATACGTTTCCAAAGGGTATTTACACGTAAATGAATGTAACGAACTCGACTGGAATTTGACCTCAGCTCAGTCCCGAGACGCAACTTAAGAATAATTGTCTGCTAAATCACAGAGCGATATATATTGCTTCCAAATTTAAAAAAAAAATCAACGTGGAATTTCCACTGGTTCTCTTCCCTCTCCTTGTTTTCCTTCCCTTCTTCTTCTTAATCATAATAAATCGTCCAGAGAGACTAATTATTATACTGGGGTTCGCGTACGCAATATCAAGTCTACAGATGGCCATCGTATACCACAATTCTCGCATGATTTATGTGGATTACCAGGCCAACTAACAAGTCCCGTGTCCATAAGACTTGATGCATAATTACCTACACTCTTTTCGATAAGTATTCGGACTACCATCTCGATCTCTTCTGTCTCGATTATAACCTCTCAGCCGGACAGTCTCCAGTCTTCCTCAGGCAAACCTACTGCCTTGTAATCTTGTCGTCATTTTATCCTTTTAATTTCGCGTATGCTGTTGTTTTTTATTTTTATTTTGTCGACTGCACATTATAGTAGGTTCAGTTTGATACCGTCTGTGAGAAAAAGAGCACCATGAGGCAATTCATTCCGCCAGAAATTTGGAAATGGCATGCTCTACTGCTTGGCATTCGCGCCGGAAGCTCAAATACGAACATTTCAGAATATATATATATATACATATATATATATATATATATATATATATATATATATATATATATATAATAGAGAAAGAGAGAGAGAGAGAGAGAGAGAGAGACAGGCAGACTCATATATATAGATAAAATTAATTTATATAGAACTAGCAGCCATACCCAACTGGTCGATCAGAAAAAGCGTTCAATTAGAATGGAGCAAGAACAGCATTGTTTATATGTAACAGAGTCTATCTTCTTCAATTACTTTAAAGTACTTTCATTGAAAAACATTTTGAATTAATGCACTTACTGATATAACAGAAGTAGTCTGTATTTATTCAATCGAATTTAGCCGAGGACATGAAGGAGTAAAACAGGCAAGATGAAGACCCACTTCAGACCACAATTTGGAGTTTTTGAAATTCAATTTTTCAGTGTGCTACCAGGGATGCAAAAGAGGATACATTTATAAAGCAATTGTTAAGTTTGATGAAAATTGGATGAAAGATCAACGAAAAATAAGAAAGAAACCAGTAAAATTTCTCGCTATTTCCGAAAGTTTTCACTCTATTGGTGGACTCAATTATCAAATTAAATGACTGTTAAACAATCAACTTATTGTTGGCTACAATTGAATGAAGTTTGTATTAGATTGCTTGGAAATTGAGGGAGTTATTAGTATAAAAATTTGTGTTGAAATCGATTTGTCGTTTTTCGCGGTTTTTCGCTTAACGCAGTGGCGTAGAAATAAAAATGAAATGTCGTTGAGTTCGCCATAAAGTAAGTAACCTACATGCTGAAGTTGAACAAAATCGGAGGAAAAGAAGTTGAATTTATCGATTTTTGATCGGCTTTATCGATTATTGATTTTTTTAAATTATCAATTTTTATGCAAAGAACCTATCTCTTACATTGTACAATGTATTTGCCAAGTTTGGTCAAAATTGGTTGGATGGATCTCGAGTGAATAGGTATCATACAGACAGACAGACAGACAGACATCCTCTATTATATATATATAGATAACTAATCCATTTAATAATAAATGCCATCAACAAAACAATCGCTTATCACAAAAAACACAAAAATGATTACCAACGATCACAAAATCCAAATTGGAAACAAATAATTTAAACAATGTTTCTTTCTTTTTCAAATTTACCTCCATTAAGGTAAGAAGTGTTATGTTGGGCCAGATACAAGACATTCTAGTAGACGTTAATGATAAAAACTGATTTTTTTAAGTGCTCCTGTAACTAAGCGCAGCTCCAGGGATCCTTCCGCCAGGTAGTATATTTCTTATTGCCCAAAGAAGACGTTAGAATCAAGTCCTGCTGTTCGAGGCGTCCCACATTCGAAATTGCTCTGGCAGCTGGGCAAATTTCTAGGATTGAAGACTAAATATTGCCGAGCTACCGCTTACAACTTGATCCCATGCTATATTCTGCTCGAGTGGGCGTGCGAATAACATTATGCTCATCTTCAGGTGGGACATCCCAATAAATATAACATCTCTCCCGTTGCACTAACATGGGGCGCGTTTCTCTGATGTCCGAAGCGCCCTAATGGAAAAGCGCCGGGGATAGTGGCTCAGTAATCTTTTTGTTACTAATCCCATGAACGCGTGGGTTTCCCACTTTAAACTCGGCCATATGCCATATTTCGTTCGAGTGGTAATACAGATAAGTAGCACGATAAACTCTATTATTGGGTGTCACGGCTTTAATTAATTTTCTCGGTTTCGACAGGACATATGCATGCAAACTTTGGGCTTTATATAGGGTTATTAAAAAAATGAACCGATTTCATTACGTAATATTTTAATAAGAAAAAGCAATAGAAAACTCCAGCCAAGTCACAAGTATTCTACTTACAATCAACTTTTATTTCCTATCTTACAAGTGTTCCTTGTGGCCACCAGAAGCAGCACGGGCAGCATCAATGCGATAAGAGAATTCCTCCCAGACGCGTATCAGCATATCACGATGCACTGCATGAGTTGATCGCTGTTGTTATTCGATGTTTAAGGTTATCGATGTTAGTGGGTAGCGGTGGAACATAAACGCGATCTTTTACGTATCACCACAAGAAAAAATTACGGTAAGGTCTAGGGATCTCGCAGGCCAAGCACAATGAACAAGGTCTTGATAAGTGCCTGAATGGGGCGTAATTTGTAAGATTTCAAATGTACACGTCTCCTTAGCACACGCCAGATAGTGGATTGAGAGATAGCAAGCCCACGGCAAGCTCGATTTGTGGACTTCTATGGATTACCCTCAAACGCAACACGGATTCTCGCCTCGTTTTCCTTCGAAACTCGCGGTCGTCCTGGAAATTTTCTTTTACACAGACAACCACTCTCTTGAAGCTGTTTAAACCACCGTCGAATGTTCTTAGGAGAGGGAGGATTAATGTCGAATTGCCTTCGAAAAGAACACTGCACCGTGACAGCCGTATTTGTTTTCGCGAACTCGAGAACGCAGAACGCTTTTAGCTGAGGACTCGTCATTCCGAACGTTGCCGGAGATACGACGCGACTACAGCGCCTCTATGGCACCCATTCAAAACTTAGAAAACTCCTCTTTCAAATGGTCACTGACGCATTCCATGACGATGCTTGAGAACTGAAGCAATACGTCATGAAATTGGTTCATTCTCTTTTAATAACCCTGTATAAGACCAACAGGGCTCTCCAGCGTTACGCATGTATATAAAAAAAACACCCAAATTAAATTAAATTTTAATGGGTATCGTTCGTCATGCATTTTGTATATTTCTACCAGGCAAGGTCAGGTATCCCTGATAATGTATTCTTTTAATCATTTTCTTTTTTCTTTTCATTTAATTTTTTTTCCTACTGCTCATTTCAAAATAATTGAATGGCGTAGGGTTCATGTATATAAATAAACTGAATCTTGTTTAATGTTTTTTTTTGTTTGTTAAAAGCTTAGCATTTTTTTATATTTGTGTTTTATATAAAATAAATAATATATTAATGATATTTAAGAAGATCATCCCTTATAAAGATAAATAGGAGTAGATAGGTTCGCCTATCGTCCGGTTTGCACTCCCTGATCTTTTGGACAGGAGTAGAGGTTTATCCCTTGTTTCTTGTTTAGGATCAGGTTTCCGATTCCTTCTAAACTCTACTTCAACTCTATACTTCTAACGTCTCCGCCTAAACTTTGAAATTTTATTTACTATTTATTTTTTATTTCAATGGGAGTAGACAGGTTCGCCTATCGCCGGGTTCGCACGCTTCCCCGGTCTTTTGAGCAGGGTTAGAGGTTTGTCGCTTGTTTCCTTTTTAAGATTGGGTTAGAAAGGATTCAGCTAACTTAGTACATATCTGTATCAATAAAACTGCTATCGTTGAGCAACTGTTAATCTCGCTCGTCGTTTTCAGTCAGTGAAATGTAAAGGCGACACGGTGGAGTAACGAATAGCGGCTCGGGTTTGAGGAATCGGAGAGCCGAGGGTTCGAATTCCAGTCGACTTCATTACATTCACTTACGTGTAATTACCTTTGGGAATCCATCTCTTTTTCCCTCCAGCTATGGGTAAATAGCTGACCCTGGGTCCTATAGCCTTGGGTGGCGGATGGCCTAGGACAACTCTGAATTCAAAACCTGCAGAGGGTCGTTTGTGGCATTCGGTGCACCAAGTCTCTGCATTCGGCTCTTCCAAAAAGTGTGGCTGGTTTATTTTTATTCATACAATCTATGGGGTGCCGTACAATTAAGCCACAGGGAGTTACAATAGCAAAATAAAGCTGAATTACCCGATTTAAGAAATTCACATCTATCACTAGGAACTTTTGATTGTAAATATTTGCTAAAGAAACCTGATTAATGACAGTCTGAAGATGAACAGAAAGTACTTGGTCGAAATCTAACTCAAGCAGGAAACCGATGAATGTTTGCGTAGACATTCAAGTATAAAACCGACCAATCTTTGCCTGTAGACTCAAGCGCAGAACGGGCCAATGTTTGCTTATATAACGGGAGAGATCTAGGGAAAAAAGGTTTATTCTCCCATTTAATTTCCCCCATTATGGGCATTATTATATCTATGATATAATAACATTGTATTTCACGGACGGAACGGAATGGCTGAAACGAAAAGGAATGACAAATATCCTTTGTTCTCAGAGAGACTTTCATACCACTAAGACATACACAAAACTATATATACATATATACACGTGTTCCACGCGGAAAACAACATATCATATATTTACACAGCAAAGCAGAGTGCTAGGAGAACGAAAAAATAGGGTTTATGTATAATATGGAAATTCTTCTGTTTCTGGAGAAGCCATATTTAGGTCTGCAGATTCAAATGGGCCAGATTCATCTACTATGTCTCAGGTGACGACATATTCCGCGAAGGAGGAACGGCGAGTCTTGGGTTTTCCTAAATTGAGTAGCCCGGGACGTTTGGCCCAGGCTAAATAAGCAACAGCTAGTTTTGGCTGCTGTAAAAAATAATTGACTGGCCACTCTCGTCACTGTATGAAGTGACGTCACTAAGCGGCCGTCACGTGACACATGTGACTTATATCAACCAAAGTGAGATTATCGCCTTCTGAAATCCATACACTTATAAACTCAACCGTAAAGCCTACCAATGTCTGCGTATCGCCTCATGCTTGATTCTTACCAATGTTTGCGTATAAACCCAAGCATAAAACCGATCATCACTTGAGTGTAGACTCAAGCATAAACACGTATTTGAGTATAAACATTAACATAAAAAAACAACCAATGTTTTCGCATAAAGTGAAGCATAAAAGCGAACTAATATACACGCAAATATTAATTGTATTTATGGCTGAGTCTACAGCTTATAGACTCGGCCATAGATATTTGCGTATAAACTCAAGCATAAAAAGCGACCAATATTTAAATATAGATAAATAATAAAAAATGAACATACAATAACCCAACAATGACCAATTTTAGTCAAATTTTGTTCATTTAAGCCTTACTTGGAAAAGAAAAAACTTGTTTGAACTTGTTATGTACAGGGGGATTAGACACCATTTATTTCCCGTAAACTTTTTTTTTTTGTTATTTGAACCCTAACACCTGTTTTTATCGCGGCTTAAAATAAACGCTTCGATTTGAATCTTGATTTGAGTCGTGTTATACTCCTGACGTCACTCAACTGCCGACAGTTATTCACTCTAAACCTCAACCCTTCTTATCTTATTATACTTCTGCCTGTCCCTTCCTTAGTTTCTTAGCTAGCACGTACGTTACGTCCTGCCAATACCTCATCAATAATGGACTAATCAGTTTTAATCAAGTGGAAAGACGGAATAGACGCTACTTCGTTTCATTGAAAGAAAGAAAGAAAGAAAGAAAGTAAGTAAGTATTTAACGTCTCCTGCCAATAACTCATAAATAATGGACTATTCCGTTTTGATCGCGTGGAAAGACGGATAAGACATAGAGACGTTGCTTGGTTTCAGTGAGAGAAAAGTGAGAGAAAGAAAAAGATTTTTAACGTCTGTTTCAGTGAAATGTGAAAAAGTCAACTATTTTAAATCTTTTCATTTGTACCGCCTTACTTCTTAAAATAACGACCAGCATTCATATTTATGATTGATATTGCAATATTTTGTTAAATGTGTTATGCTCAAATATTTATCGATGCGATAAGGGAATTTCTACGGATATTTTATTGTAGAAGTCGCCATGAATTCCTTAACTTAAGAATTAAGATTCATCAGAAAATTAAAATAGATGAAGTAGTAACATACTTACTAGTCTGAAGTTCCTGTCTATACTTCTATTATAACTATTTACACTGTTCCGACTGTTGTGGGCCCAGTGGATAAAAACGTTGGTTGAAGTAATCCAGTTACTTGACCCAAAGAGTTGTGAGTTCGATACCTGACCACAGCAGAATTGAACAAAAACTTGGAGAGTTGAGTTACTAAAGGGAAATAACTGAAACTGAAACATGAGATATCCAGAAGAGGCATGGAACGTGGAACTAGAATAACCTACCCCGGTGGACAAAATAAAGGGTTTCGGTTCAAAATTCCAGTCACCTGAAGAAGGCCAGCCTGTACAACGACCGAAATGTCGTGAATATGACAACAAAATGAGGGCAATAGTTCGAATAATTTAAACAGTGTAAATAATCTGAAGTTGTTTCAAATTTTAAAAAAAAATTCTATCTTGTGGTGGAGGATTATTTTCAGTGTTTATCTGAATATGATTGAATATAGATATCGAAATATAAAGAAAACTAGCTTACTCCAAATATCAGCGCAACTTTTCACTGTAAATTTTTGCAAATGTCTTTAGAATTTGGACGATACAGATTTTATTTCTTTTTTTCTTGCGGTGGTTCGTATCCTTTCTTATTGCACAGGCAACTGACATGAATCTACAGCTTATATATTGGACGACATTGAGTCTTACGCCTCACTTGGATACAAACGAGCAAAGAAACCCGTTCGTCTTGACAGCACAAAACCCAGGCGAAGAAGTGTTCAGCTGAAATAATATCGTCTTCGTCTTTTCCACGCCCCAAGGGAAATGCTACCAACCAATCAAATCAAGTGGCTTTGAATGACAGTCCATGTTTAAAATTCTATGATAGCGTTGCTGCTGAGCAGCTGCCTCGCCACCTTAGTATAACTTCTTCTGATGCACGCAGTTGCCCGATTCCCTGTACAGCAACAAAATATATTACAATACATTGATAATCTATTTAGCCAGTCAATGGGCACCTCTTCTTCTTCTTCTTCTTCTTCTTCTTCTTCTTCTTCTTCTTCTTCTTCTTCTTCTTCTTCTTCTTCTTCTTCTATATATATATATATATATATATATATATATATATATATATATATATATATATATATAAACAGGGTTCAATACAAAAGTAGAGCAATAAATATTTATTATGCAGTGTTACATTAGAACATGCACATACCCACTACAAAACTCTACATCTTGTTTCAACGTTAAAAAATTTACTTAAAAGATGTAGTTTTGTAGTGAGTATATGCATGTTCTGATGTAATACTGCATAATAAATAAATAAATATATATATTGATTTTCTAAGCGTGGCTTAAATGCGGCACAATGCCGAAAGTATGGGGCACCAATTGAGGATCTGGGAATATATATATATATATATATATATATATATATATATATATATATATATATATATATATATATATATATTCCCAGATCAATTCTGTAGACAAGACAAATTGGTATAAGATGACAGTTGGGGGAAAAAAAATCTTAGTTTTTTGCCGGCGAGTTTCGTCTTCCAACTTTTTCAAGGCAAAATGAAATCGAAATGTTTCTTTGTTGTTATAGTGACATTACAAAATCCAAATTTACGAAAGCGAGAGACGCTTCTCAAATTTGTCTTGTCCACAGAATTGATCTGGGAATTTAACTATATTGTCGACATGGAAAGAAAAAAATTCCTAGTATAAAGGAAATTTACATTCACCAGAATGAGTCTTACGCAGAAGCGTCTGTCTTTTATTTAAATTTGTATTTTGTAATATAACTATAACAACAAAAACATTTAGATTTCATTTTTACCTTGAAAAAGTCGGAAGACGAAACGCGTCGGCAAAAACTAATATTTTCTTTCCAATTGTCATCTTACACTATATATATATATATATATATATATATATATATATATATATATATATATATATATATATTAGTGAATAAACATAATATCTAAAGTCGATAGCACAATTATTGCTGCCTAAAATATTAGAATTAACCAATAATAATTTACATCATTTAAATTCAAAAATTTGAAAGGCGAAGAAATAAAAAATTAAAGAAATTTAAAAAACAATTTTAATTAGTTAAATTTAAATTTGGGTTCAAAAGTAAACAAAATATCAAGGGGCTAACTCTCATTTTTGAAAAGATATCATAGTAATATCAAATAAATATAATAGTTTGGCGCTATCTAACTAATTTGTTTGGAGCCAAGCCTTGTACCTATAAGGTGAAATTATATAAATGCACTGACACACACGCACACACACACACACACACACATATATACTTTTTCCACCCAAAAGCAAGGCGATAACGCCACCTAGATGCAAAGGACTATTGGCAGTGAAAGAGAATGAAATGACTTTAGAAGAAACCAGAAAACCAGTCCTAAACATGGAACAAGGTATAAACCACTACACCTGTCCAAAATACGGGGGAATGTAAACCGGGCGATAGGCGAATCTATCTACTCCAATTCGAAAATAAATAATAGTATTGCACAAAGACTCCTATCAAAATACGCAAAAATTTCTAGAAATCAATGTATTTTAAGGCAGCAGATTTTTTGTCAAAAAAGTGCTCAATAGATAATGATAGCGACAATAGTCTATAAATTAAATGGTAACTCTTCCAAGCTCTTATCTCATTGAACAACCTCGCGTAGCAACGCTCATCAGTGTCAGAGTATCTGATAAATTTATTATTAATAAATAATGAATTTATTGAACCCTATATTATTCATATATATATATATATATATATATATATATATATATATATATATATATATATATATATATAATATTACACATTGAGTGCAATATAACATAGCTAAAATTATATATTAATAAATAATTTATTTTTGTTCTCCTGTAGCACGATTCGGAGTTTCCTGCATTTCAGGTGCTGAATTGTGTCTCAATTGAGCACCTGAAATTTGCGTTGTGCAATTGTTCAGCCCACTCTTCATGAGATATCAGCAATTGCCTGCCGTTTTTCTAATTTTTCGTTGTCTTTATGCTAAGTTTGCTGTAATTTTGATGTAATACACACACACACACACACACACACATATATATATATTGACTACTAATATTATATATATATATATATATATATATATATATATATATATATATATATATATATATATATATATATATATATATATATATATATATATATATATATTAGTAGTCAATATATATATATTTCCAAGAGGATAAAATTCAGGTAGAGCTCAATATACTGTACAGAGCACGAATATAAATATTAAAATTATAACCATGGAATATTAGTTTTTTAGCCTTTTATATATATATATATATATATATATATATATATATATATATATATGCACATTTCATTAAAAACGACTGACAAGGTGCTTTTATTTACTTTTTTATATAATTTCTCGTGCGATCTAATAAAGTTTTTCTTTTCAGAGGATAAATTATATAAAAACTGTCCGAATGTTCTTTTTATCCGAGCGCTTTCGGCTATACATTTAGCCATTTTCAAGGATTATATTTCAACTGTTAGAATTAGAAATAGTTTGTTATATGTATGTTTTATAAAGTGATTCATTTTTTTGTTTCAAAACACGGTCAAGATATTATGTCCATGTTCAAAGTTAATATTATTAAGTGTTGGTTTGTTTGTTTTTATTAGTAAGGCTTCCATTATTTTTAGCCTTTTTTTTGCAAGTGGATGATGCTATTATATTAGTGTTGTCGACAAGTATATTCCGAATAGTGTCCGGTAGGTCTCCATGAATATATATATATATATATATATATATATATATATATATATATATATAGAGAGAGAGAGAGAGAGAGAGAGAGAGAGAGAGAGAGAGAGAGAAAGAGAGAGAGAGAAGAGAGAGAGGGGGGTAACATGAATTAAAAGATGGAAAATATATCCAATTGGAACTATTTATAATGATTCAGTATAGAAGAATTGTCGAAAATACAAGTTGGGATGATGTGGATTTATTATGAATTCAGCCATTAAATTGTTTTAGTAACATTAATTAGATATCCGAACAAATACAGAACCATAAATGAAACAAAACAAAAAAAACATGGAAAATAGTTGCGGATCAAATACTTTTATGTACAACTTTTAGGAATATTAATAACAAAGTAGAAAATATGTTTCGCGTAACATTGAAATTTTAATCTTTTAAATTTAAATGTTATATATAATATGTTTGGATATATAGTCTAGCCAATTTCATGTAGTTTCTTTTACTTATATTAATATTTTACCACTTTAGTTATTAAGTATCCCATAGTGTGATAATAGAAGATCTGCCAAAAAAGGTGAAATGTAAGAACCTGGAAGCAGATTTTCTGTATATGATTGAGCGGTTAAAACACTTTCTATATACTTTGCTTTTTGCAAATGGCTTTCTTTTTTCATTAAAATAGTATTTTTAAATCAAAATTTCTAATATGCACTTGTATCATAATCATATTCTTTAAGTAACGCTTGCATTAGTTCCCGCATTACTAACAATACGGTCTTCCTTATTTCCAATGCAATTTTGCTGTGACGTTATCTGCAATCCATTTCTATAGCCAATCCTGTAGCAAAGTATTTTCACTGTTCATGTAATAGCCCTATTCTATCAGTATTGTTTACAGTTTTCAGATCTCTGACAATATTTTGCTCTGATTTTCAATGTAAATCAAAAGAAATGGACGCTGAAACTTGATAAATCAGTTCGTAATCTATCACCGGGGTTCGATCTTTTACTAACTCATCTAACAGGCTACTGTGAGTTATTCATTTAGTGAATAATTGCGACCTAAGTTAAGATTAATAGTAAAATGCTTTCTACTATAAACCAATATGGCTGAAACTATCACCAGACTTATTCGTTGAATATCCTTTGGGATTCGATTGTTTTCATACATTACCCCGTTCCCTTCTTTCATTTTTTTCATTTCTTTCCTTTATTTCCGTCCTTCATTGTTTTTATTTCATTCCTTCTATCTTTCATTACCTCATTTCCTTCCTTCATTTTTCATTTCTTTATTTTATTTCCGTCCATCATTTTTTATTTCATTCCTTGCATCCTTCATTACCTCATTTTCTTCCTTCATTTTTTATTTCTTTCATTACTTCGTTTCCTTCCTTCATTTTTTCATATTTTTTTCTTCATTTCCATCCTTCCTTTCTTCTCTTCATTTATTCATTTCCTTCCTTCGTTTATCCATCTCCTTCTTTATTTTCTTCGTTTTCTCACATGAAACAATACCATGAAGAGATTCTATCGATCACACAAGAAACTGTTCGCCATTACCTTCGAAGCAAAAGTGTTCGATATTTCCCTGCTCCCCCCGCGCTTAAGATCTAAACAACTGTTTTTCCCCCTTAACAGAAGGTTCTTTTATTGACTAAAATGACAATGACAAGGAAACCGCGAATGATTTCACCTGATTTATTTTGCCTTTGCATGTGCAGTTAGCATGGGTCATAATTCAATATCGACTTAAGAGGAACTGGACATGTTTATTACCTCCCTTCTCGTTAGCTTTCGTTTATCCCCTACTTTGGATATTTGATTATATTTTGAGAAGAAGCCGATAAGTAGAATAAAGACTCAGCTGGAAAGAAACAGAAAAAACGGGGCGGTAAGGAAAAGGAGTAAATGTATTTAAAAGAAAACAAAAAACGACAACACACGAAGTAAACTAAGAACGGAACAAGGCTCGCAGCGAATAAAAAGGAAACTTTGATACATTGATCCACTTAAGCAATGAAAATTCACGAAAGAAGACAGAAAAAAAGCGGGCTCAGATAAAAGAGTCAGTAGGGGGCGCTATCAACAGCAAGTGTCGTTATGTCTTCTGATGCTGTTTTTTGCTGTCTTCCTGAAAATTCATATTTCCGAATTACAACGATTTCTGCAATTAAACGATTGAATTAACAGCATCGAACAAGAAGTGGATAGGAAAAATCCTATTCAAATATAAATCGATCAATATTAATAACTTCTTGTATCCAAAATCTACGGAATTAGTTTCATGCAAATATTAGTTTAATGAAAATTTCATTAATGCTAATATCGGTCACTCGTGTTTAAATGAAATTAGTTTATTAAATTAATTGCCAAGCCCACTTCCAATTTATCAGTGTAGATACTTATGTACTCGTTCACTCAAACGAAATATGACACAAGATCGAGTTTAAAGTGGCATGACAGTGACAAAAAATTGCTCAAGCCGTCTCGGTACTTTCGCTTTTGGGAATGCCTCAGGTGCCAGGTAAAGGGAGAGATATTGTCTCGGGAACGCCCCACCCCCAGCTGGGGTTTGAATACATTATATCCAATTCTAACCACCTGTTTAGTACATTAGTCTTGGAGGTGGAACTTTCATTGTCGTTACAACTGAGTTTCCAAAATTTGTATTAAGGGAGGTAATTCACAAAAAAGGATATGTATGAGTTATATTCCTTGTTTTGGTATTCGCCAAAGATGGATGTATACTAAAGGTAATTTAAGTGGTTAGGTTCAACCAATGAGTGGTTTTCAAAGGTATCATGTGACCGACAGCATTATTCAAAACAATTTCAGAATCACTTTCTATTTTCCTTTCCTGATGTCGAATACGAGGCAATTTGAATAAGTATACATAAAAGGATTCGTAAACTACTTGCTATGCACACAGAGTAAAATCACCGCCTACAACAGTCAACTGAAAAGTTTACTCTGTGTGTGTGTGTGTGTGTAAGAACGCGTGTGTCGGCGCGTGTAAAAAGACAAATTTTCTTGTCCTTTGTGAAACTGTCTGGGGTGATAATAATAGGGATGAAAGAGAATCTATATACAATGGTTATATGCCATATAATTTCTCGTGAAATGCATAAGCCAAGTGCAATATATAAATATATAATGCGGACATAATTGTGTCCGGATGAGGAGGGAACAGTTAAAAATTCAAATTTTGAAAAAAATTAGTGATTTTAAAAATTTCTTAGTTTGTATTGATTTTAAAGTAACACAAAAACTTGGTGAATTTTTTAAAAATTGTTTTAAATTCGGGTTAAAATATCTCCAAAACTTTGCGAATTGGGGAAATCAATTTTATTTCTTCAAAGTTTCAAGGAATTAGAGTTAAAGTGAAAGTTTTCGTGACGTGAGGTTTTGAATGTATTCAGAGTTTATGATCTGAAGAACTCAAATCAATTGAAGTTCCATGGAGTTTGCAATTTGAAGAACTCAGTTTTCGGTCTAAATTGGAATTTCGTCTCAAATCGGAATTTCAGACCAAATCGAACTTTCGGCATAAATTGGTCTTTTAGCCGGAATTGGACTTACAGACTGAATCAGAGTTAAAGTGAGGTTTTGAAGTTCCAGGGAGTGAATTGAGAAAAACAAAGTTATTTCTTCAAAACTATCAATTGCTGTTTTTTAAGCTGGCCTAGAGGTCCCTTGAGTTTTAAAAGTCAGCACAGATTGCGGCTTTAAGCTAGTTCCTATTAAATAGACCATGTTCATAAGAAGCAGGAAGAGAGTTTCACAAGCAAGAAGTGCGACAAAAGAAACTCTTAGCATTGAAGTTACGGTTACCTCTAGCCATTTCAATTGTAAAATCATTAGACCTTGTCGCCAGTCTATTACTGAGTTTAAAGTTTATCAGAACAATTACCATGAAAGTATTTATAGAAAAAGCAAGGGAAGCTACATTACGGCGATGGGAAAGTAACTGAAGCCGAGATGCCAAGCCAGGACCGATAATATTGCAGATTCTTTTTTTGAATTTTATCAAGATAACAGGAGAATCAGACAATATGTGGCAGCAATATTTAAAGTATGGACAAATGGTAGACTTACAAATATGTAATATAGATTTTAGAGACAAAAATTATCTAAAAGATCGTTAAATTGTCAAGAAAATATACCCTATACGATTGCAACATCACCACGACCAGCAGCCTGAATCATCATCTATAAAATCTAGAGTTTGTTGTGCGTGAAAATCATAATAAATTAGCAGTTTTTTTTTAAATACTCACATCCGCAATATCTTGTTGGTTTAGAAAGAGTTTGTTTGTCTTGTTAAAATTCAGTTGTAAGTTAGCAGAAAAGATATCATATAAAGAAAACGAAAAATAAATGTAATCTTGGCTACTAAAAATAGTCAATAATTTCTTTTTAGGTATTAAAATCTTTATAGAATTCTATAATTTTAAGCCCGTTTAAATTAGTTAACGATCTTTTTTTCTTGTAGAGATCGTAATAACCATTGTTGTTGTTTGACATTTCACATTATTAAAAACTAGTCGAAAAGAACCGAAAAAAAAGTTAAAATAATCTGTTTAACTATATTTTGTTAAAACTGTGGTGACTAGCCGCTCGTATTCGAGAATACAAGTCTACTAGGGCCGTATAGCCAATCCCGATTGCAGACGCCTGCTAAGGCATATTTGTATTTGTTCAACACCCACAGAGCCCACCTGCGGTTTATACTGCAACTATGCTAAGTGGGCCTTAGTTACAGTATCTGAGAAAGAGTTCATTATCTGGTGTGATCAATAGTCTGAACAAGACCAGGGCCCCCAAACCCTCGGTCACGATAACTTGTGACTTCGTGCAAGCACAACAATCGATGGCTCCAATATAGTCCCGTTTACCCAATTTCACTCACAAGGTTTGGTTTTCAGGAACTTACCAAAGTTGACGCACGCTGAGATTGCTTACCCAGTCTGATAACATCAAGGTCACCTTCCTGACAAATCGGCCACAATGAGATTTGAACCTGGGTGTCATGGTCGGAAGACAAACGTTCTACCCACTTGGTCACAGTTTGGTTTGTTTTACGGCATATCAACTTCGGTGGGTTATTTAATGCCGACAAGATTGCTGGTAATAATTTTTTTTTAAATGTATTACTGGTAATATTTTTTCCTTCAAAAATGTATTGCTGGTAATAATTTTTCTTCGAAAATTTATTGCTGGTAATAATTTTTTACAAAAATGTATTGCTGGTATTAAAACATATTTTTACACTGTCATAATGTTTTGACCCCACATTGGGTGTTTAATATTTGCCCATAACTGGGACCATAACAGATGGTTTTGTTTTTCAAAAATGTATTACTGGTATTACTTTTTCCTTCAAAAATTCATTACTAGTAATAATTTTTTACAAAAAAATACGCTGGTATTGAAACCTATTTTTACTCTTTCATAGTGTTTTGATACCATTTTGGGGGATCAACTACTTGCCCATAGCTGGAACCTCCACGATCCTCAAAACTGATCAGAGGCCTTGTGGTTTATCGTCTTACTCAGGACGCCACTTGGTCATGCGCCCATTTAAAAAAAAAACTGTACAGAATCATTTTAACAAGTGAAAAAATATAAAATTTTGCTGAATTAGTTATTATTATTATTATTAATAATAATAATAATATTAGAACCTTATTCAAATGTTTCTCTCATGGTCAGCTCCATGACGCAATATTTAGAGTCGGAAATTCAATTTGACTTAGCATAATGACAAGAAGGATTTTTAAAATTATAAAATATCAGGAAGAGGCAGCTGAAGTTTCTGGGACGCATAATGAGGAAGTGGGGCCTGTGGAATCTAATACTCACGAGTCGAA
>OZ038513.1:27847644-27857353 GCA_964036315.1 Acanthosepion esculentum
CACTGGATGTCCGAGTAAATGGATCATCGTCAAAAATGACAAATTATTATTGTAATATATTTGCATGTAACATCCTCACTGCACCAGAGAGTGGGGATTGGTAGTCATAGCGATGCCAACTGCGGGTGCTGGGCAATTTTTAGCCCTGGTCCGGGAGTGCACGCTCAGGTTTCCCACATTAAACCCGACTTTGTGCCACATCACGTCTCAGTGGGGAAACGGGTAAATACTACTTACATTTAAGCTGAACAATCATTCATTCCACTTACATAGAGATGATTGGTAGGACGAAATGCAAACAGATTTCAAAACTTTCAAATTAAATAGTAATAATAATAATAATAATAATAATAATTATTATTATTATTATTATTATTATTATTATTATTATTATTATATTTCTATTTCTGCTATGGTCACACTGTCTACCAAGTCTGCGGGAAGACCTAAAACAGGTAGTGGTGCGTTGTTATTTCATGATTTATTCATGGACAAAGTTCTTCTTAGTGTTTGGCCTGCACTTCTCAAGACATTTTTTATATTTCTCTAAGGTGGAATTTCCATGGATTTTTTCAATGTATTCTTGTGTTTCTTTTTTTATCATTCCAAGCGCACCTCCTATGATTGGTACTATTCTTGTTTTCAATTTCCACATTTTTTCTATTTCGATTTCCAGGTCTTTACACTTCGATAGTTTTTCAAATTCCTTGGTTGCTATGTTACATTTCCATAAGTAGGTTTTTTTTTCTTTTCAGTTTTTGACAGTTATGTCCGGCCTGTTTGCTTCAATTTTGCTTTTTTGGTGTACCCAACGTGCTCAAACTTTACGGTACCCCAAGTCATCATACCCTTTAGATGAGCATGATATTGATGGGCGACCGGATAGGCTACACTTTTTCTTCCCGCTATAAAGCGTTCAATCAACTCGTACACCTTTCGTTTATTCATGGTGCATGTTCTCTAATACGCCAACATCTGGCGATAGATTTACACAAGTGTCACTACCTCTGCCCACCGAGGCGTTGCTCCTCGATGTTACAATCGCTAAGTGGAGTGCCCCATAGTCTGACCTCGTTGCTTCCTGCCATTCGATTGAACGTTGGAATGCTACGCTCGGAGTGCTACCCATTAACGTATGCGCACGCGCATCAGCGTTTCCCTGTTGTTTTTGCCGCGTTTATTGCATTATCTTCGATTTTGAACTGTTTTTTAAGCCTATTATCGTGGTATAAGAAATAGTTAGCAATGATACAAAGTTTCTTTTATAAGAAACTTGAGATTTTTGCGAAAAAATTAGTACTCGAGTTGCTTACATTTTTTAATTTTTTAATCAATTCACCCCAAATAAGGCGATAATACCACTAAGACACAAGAGGCTAATGGGAGTGAAAGAGAATGGGAAGACTTTAGAACGAACAGGAAACTCAATCTTAAACAGGAAGCAAGTGATAAAACTCTACTATTGTTCAAAAACCGGGGATTTTGGGATCTGTTGTTTTTGTTTAGCGACATATCAACCTGTATGGGTTATTTAATGCCGAAATCTAAACATGTTGTATGCAATTCTACTTCTTTTTTGTGAGGGTGGGGGGGGGGGGGTAACTAATGGTTTTAGTGATACAAGTCTTACTAATTAACCCATAGCTGGGAGGAAGAAGCGGTAAATTCGTAATTTTCTCAAGAGTATTTGCGCATAAATGAATATAACGAACCCAACGAGAATAGGAACTCGTCACTCCGATTTCCAATTCCGAGCCATTATCTATTACACCACCCGCACATCCAAACTTACAGCACCTGATATTACCAAGTTGTCACCCATCTCAGTACTGACCAGGCTCGATGATGCTTAACTTCGGCAGTTCAATGTCATGTGGCTGTAAGTTAAAAGACCGGGGAGGCGCGTGAACCGGACGAATAGATTGAATATATGAGTAACGATGACATTTTAAGTAAACTGCTACCTAGAATCAGAAAGAGACTGTTGAAATTTCTAAACGCATAATAAGAAAAGATGGTTTGGAGAATTTGACCCTCACGGGACATATTGAAGGCAAGGGGAACGGAGGATAGCATCGACTGACTTACCTAACGAGCTTGAAATGGTTGGCAGAATAGGGATTAGGAAAGACAGCAAAACGAAAAACCTAATAGCTATAAAGGACAGGAGACTGTGGAAAGCCATGATAGCCTACGTCCTGAAGGGACATGGCATATGGAAGAAGAAAAAATTATATCATCTTAATTTCAGCTGCTTTTTATCGCAACTTCTCAGACCGCCATTCGCATTTTTTCTATAATTGTACACCCGATTGTCTATAGACAGCAGTTTGCATGCGATCAGACCTGCGAGAGTTTAGGTGCAGAGGACATTTTCCAGGTTGGATAGTTCGTTTGTTTGTTTAACGGCATACCAACTCCTTGTAGGTCATTTAATGCCGAAATTTAATTTTCTTGGGAGCTTTGATTTGGTGTGTTTCTTTAATGGCGCATCAACACCTTATGGGTCATTTAATGCCGAAATTTAATTTTCTTGGGAACTTTGGTAATATTTTTTTTTTTAAATCTATTGCTGGTAATTTTTTTCCTTATTTTTCGTAATATTTTTACTATAAAAATACATTGCTAGGATTTTTACTATAAAAATATATTTTTATATTTTCATAATGTTTTGAGCCTAGTTTGGGGGTTAGCTATTTTGCCCATAGCTGGGACCCGAAAGATATGGATTAATGTCATGAAAGAGGACTTTCATGTTGGTTGTTTGGTTCATTGATTTTATTTAGCGGCATATCAACCCCTGATGTCGAAATCTAAATATTTTGAACACAATTTTATGGCTTTCACTATATATATTTTGAACGTAATTTTATGCCTTTAATTACAGATAAAATGTATTGTTGCTAATTTTGCTATAAAATGTATCGTTTGTAATTCTACTATAAAATGTATTGCTGGTCATTTTGGTTTAAAAGTGTATTGTTGGTAATTTTACTATAAACATGTATTGTTGGTAAAATATTTTATATAAAACATGTTTTACTGGCATCTTCACCATAAAAATGTATTTTTACACTTTTATAGTGTTTGGCTTTTGTTTGGGGATTCACTGTTTACCCATAGCTGGAACCCTACTGCGGGTCTGGGTGGACCTGGGAACAACAGCAATAAAAAACTGGTTCCACACTCCTCAAAAACCTCCTAATCAGAGGACTTGCTGCCATATGCAGTTTACTGTCATACCCAGGACGACATTTTCCAGGTTAAAAAAAATATTCCGTAGAAGCTGGATTTTTTTTTTTTACCCCACGGGAACTAATCGAAATTGACCGTTCAAAATGCCTCGCTTAATGAAGAAAATATTCAAGCATTAATATATAAACTAAATATATCAGTGCACATATCATTAATATATATTTTAGAGAGATGATTCTTTTCAACATTTCTGGATCATGATTGATATCTGCGCTCGGATGATACCCACTTTCGAGTGATGATCAATGGCCATCACGTAACTTGCATGTCAAGTCATGCTTTTAACGATCAGCAATATCGATTTTCTGGCCGGGACAACAAGCAGACATTACCGAGATTGAAGAACATAATAAAATTATCAGCATTTATATTTTAAAGAAAATTATGTTACAAATGAATAACTTTGCTTAGCTCGAGTTAAAAAATTACTTGGATGGAAAGTCGTAAACAGTTTGCCTTTGTGATATGTTTCAACTTCATCAAGTGCTGTACTCTGTAGTCGATAATCTTTCAAACAAAATCTGAGAACGTCTTTTGAGTTTCTTTTCTACAAATATTTTCATGGCAACTGTTCTGATGAGTTATCTTCCCTGGTGCCCCGACTACATGAATTTAAGCGTGCTACTAGATTAACATCTAGGTCCCATTCTTTTACTGTTGATATAATTAAATGCAACCACCACTTCTACTCCAACAGTTTCTTTTCTTGCGCTTCCCAACAATGGAACTCCCTTCCTCTTATTCGCTTCCCTGATAACTAAAATCTTTAAAAATTTAAATGCAACGTCAATCGCCATCTTCTGTTGTCGTGATTCCCATTCGTCTTTTATCCTTTCCTCAAATCCTCTATACACAGTATTTTCTCTCATTTTCACTCTCTGTAGCCCCCTTGCGTGATAGTGGCTCTCCCGCCTTGTTTGGGGTAAAATGCTTTAAAAAAATTGATTGACTGATTGATTTTTTTTTAGTTTTTTACGGTTTATCAACCTTTTTGATGTTATTCAAAGCCGAAATATATTTTTTGACTGTAAGAACTTTTTGGAGATGATAAAAATTTTCTGATACAAATCTTACTATTTAACCCATAGCTGGGAGAGAAAGAGGTGGATTCATGCCTTTTCCAACGTTATTTGCACGTAAGTGAATAAAACAACGAATTGGAATTCAAACACTGCTCTCCAATTTCTCATTCCGAGTTTTTATCCATTACACCACCCGCACATCGATGCTTACATCACCTGGGTTTATTGACATACGAATGACTTTTAAAAAAAGGTTGATTCAATGTAAAAATTAAAATAAATAAGTAAGAACGCTTGCATTACATGTACTTTTATATCATGCCGTCAGATACTGATACAAAATTTGAGAACCTGTATATATATATATATATATATATATATATATATATATATATATATATATATATATATATATATATATATATATATCACGTTAAACATTATTTTTAGTTGATACCATTATTTATGCAAACGCCCCGGTTATTTCAAACAGTGTGTTTATTTTCGTTTACCGACCTGAATATTTGATTCACAGCTTCATCCCACTTTGCAGGAGAAACTGATGTTAGATCGTTAAAAAATTTCAAATGTCAAATTCTAAAAGTTGTCGCCATTTCATATTTTTCATTTCGCACTTGTGTGTTGTTTGTTTTGATTTGATTTATAGGAGGGTCAGTTAAGAACCATCTGTGAGAAAAAGAGCACCATGACGCCAGAAATTTGGAAACTGCATGCTGTGTCGCTTAGCATTCACGCCGGAAGCTTCACTATGAACATTTCAGAGTGTTTGGGTCTCAATCTGAGAACAGTGCAGAGAATTAGGAAACTGTTGGATGAGTTTAATGGTGATTACGAAGGTGATTACTAGTGATGGTGACGTTATGCATCCATTCATCTTCCCACAGCGCCTCAAACTCGGCACGGAGGCCTGCATCAAGTTAGTGCTACTCTGGGTCAAGAGGGTCTCTTCTGGAAGACCATATGTCTGGCAACAGGACTCTGCACCATGACACACAAGCATCTTAAATCTGGTCACCTAACTCCCCAGACTGCAACGCCTTTGTTTATTATGTGTCGGGCGCAGTTGAGTTGTAACAGGCAAGGGTTATAGCAGCAATCAACAACTTAAACAAGGAGACCACCCAGAAGAGTTGCAGGAGATTCCGATGTCGTCTGGAGGCTGTAGTTGAAGCCAATGGCGATTTTATTGAATAAATTTACTCTTTAATATTTCAAGATATTTCTGTGTAATTTTGGTTAATATATCTGTTAAAATGATATGTCAGTGTTATTTTCATTTTTGCGTAATTTAAATAATTTATCCATCGCACCCTATATATATATATATATATATATATATATATATATATATGAGTGTGTGCGTGCGCGTGTGTGTGTGTGTGTGTGTGTGTGTGTGTGTGTGTGTGTGTGTGTGTGTGTGAAAAGATTGAGGAAAATAGATATAAACAGATGAGAATAAAAAGATCAATGCGTCAACATATATAGAATTGGCGAAGAAAGATTTGCTGAAGTGTGATACGCTTTTTGCAAATTCACAGATGATTATTATTAACATCGGAGAGGCATTATTGACTGCAGGAGAACGTCTGGCATCCGGTGTATACTCCGGATTAGCAAAGTTATCTGTTTTCTTCTAATTCTCATCTGAAGTTTGATTCGGTGAAGGAGTGTCGAGTTGTATATATATATATATATATATATATATATATATATATATATAGAGAGAGAGAGAGAGAGAGAGAGAGAGAGAGAGAGAGAAAGAGAGAGGAGGAGGAGGAGGGAAAGGCAGACAGAGAGAGAGTTAAGGAGAAAGAATTTGCTTGACAACTCGGAAGAATGTCACTCTAATCATAAAAATCCCTACAACAAATGCATTGGTTATACAAAAACTACATTATCACATCAGTTCCCTTCGCATTTATCTGATAATAGCGCAATTAAATCGCATATCATCAACCAACATAACAGCAAAAAAATGACAAATACTTTATAATAATACAAAAATAGTATACCACATAAACTGTAAAACATGACACCAAATACTAGAAACCTTAATCATAAAAAAAACAAACAGCCCAACATCTATAAAAGTTCATTCGCTGAAGGCAGAAGCATATTAAATATATTTCACAAATTGTTTTTAATCATTTTACCCCAAGCAAGGCGGGAATGCCAGGGGATGACAGAGAGAGAATGGTTGTATTTGTCAGGGAAGCAAATAAACGGAAGGGATTTCCACAGACAGGAAGTGTGAGAAAAAAAACTGTTGGAGTAGAAGTGGCGGTTTCATTTAACTAATTTAACAGTAAAAGGGTGGTGCCTAAATGCCAATCTATTAGAACGCTTAAATGCATGTAGTTGTAGCACCAGGGGAAAAAAAGGTCACTAGAACAATTACCATGAAAATATTTGTAGAAAAGACAGAGAGAAGCCACGCCATGTCGGTGAGAAAGTGACTGATGTTTAGATGCCAAGTCAGGATCGATTACATTACATAACTTGTCAAGATCCTCTAGATGAATAACAGAGGTACCTGAACAGATATGGCAGCAGTATTCAATTCACGGGCGAATGGCAGAATAATTTTAAAAAAGAAAAGAAAACAATACGAGATCACAAACTGACGTCACGATACAGTGAAAGCACGACACTTGAAAAGCCACCAATTATATATATATATATATATAATTCGCAGACAGTATTGTTTTGCTCCTCAGTGCGACTAGACGTCTGAATGCTTCAAGCCAGGACCGAAACCCAACAGATTTGGTGTCAGTTTCTGCTCCTGAGCTATCAGCATTCAGCAACATCATTCGGAGAAACAGCTAATTCTAGCGTATTAAATAAAATATAACGTAAGCAATTCCTAAGGGAGTATGCTACAAAGGCGCACAGCAAAAAAAAAAGAGTTCACTGCCATATTAAAGACCAGAGTTTTAACATTTCTAAATATTAACACATGAAACTTTTTGTTGTGGTCGGTCACTATTCACTCGGAATTTATAATATATATATATATATATATATATATATATATATATATATATATATATATATATATATATATATATATATATATATATATATATATATATCACAGCAATAAAAGTATGAAGCTTGATATTACTAGACATTAAAAACGGGCGAAGCAACCGGTTTCGCTCCCGCTCATCAGGCTTCCAACGGGAGATTAAATTTAAATTAAAAACACAGAAAATGTACAATAAAAAGGAAATGTGGAAGAGGAGGGGGAAAAATTATGAGCAAAAGGAGCTAGAGGCAAATGACAGCGAGCCCCAACAGACACTCACGTTGTTTGCACAAGGAAGGGACCCGATGTAAAGTGCCTCCAGCACATTAAGGTGAAATAACGAGTGTGACCGGGACAACACGGTGAACCGGTCAACACTAAAATTAGCTGCACAAAATCTGCTCTTTAATAGGTGGTCACATATGGCGCCCGTTTTTAATATGTCTACTAATATCAAGCTTCATTCTTTTATTGCTGTGATAAAATTTTGTACCTTCAAAAATATCTTTATATATATATATATATATATATATATATATATATATATATATATATATATATATATATATATATAACAGTTATTGGCCAAGGAAACAGTTGTATTAAAAAGTGCTCAATACACATATAAAGAAAATAAAAAATAAAAATTTAACGTACAGAACTTTTGAAGTTCAGTCTATATCGCCTGTGGATACGTAAAGGTTGAAACCATGGTAGCGTAATTGGCTGATCTCCTAATTTCATATATATATATATATATATATATATATATTGATTGATTGATTGATTGATTGATTGATACATGCATAGACACACGATAGATGGAGATAGATCAGTTGAAAACAATTATATTTCATGAGCTCCTAAAGCACTTGAGGCAACATTGCCATAAACAAATCGAGAGTTTTAGCTTTAGAGGCGTCAATCAAGACTAAAAAGATCTTCCTTTGCCCTTGTATCTGGGGTTTCTTCCCACTTCGATCTTGTTGTTCCCTTCAAAAGTCATAAAACTCACAAATCTTTAGTTTTGCAGCAACGACCTAATTAAACATCCGGTCGGCCGATACTGTTGGCATTTAGTCATCCATTGTGCCAAGCCTTTTGTATCGAGACAGCGTTGCCGACAACGTGACTGGGGTGATCAATAACGACCATACCTCCCCGAAGTATCGAAAGTCATCGATCCAGATGGACTCGTGGTGGATTTCAAGTATGCAAATGATGCATATCGTTATATCAACAAAGACTCAGTCTACTGATGAAAAGAACACTTATTTTACACAGCAAATCATTATTTTTCATCATAAAATCCTTCCTTGTCAATGCACTTAATTCAGTGGTTATAGACTTATTGATCCAGCCTTGAACCTTGGTATATCAATATGCCAGACGCCTAATAATGAAAAGAAGCGTTTATTTAACACAAGAAATTCTTTTTCTTTAAACATAATCGCCTTCCCTCAAAACGCACTTAATTCAGAGATGGAAAATTAAGTAATAAACATTTCAAATTAGAATTCAATTTGAAAATTCCATGCCGAGCTACGAACTTATTGATCTCTTTCGTGTATATGAGAGGAGGATGCAGAAAACCTCTCGGTCTGGTTGACCTCCCAAAATCTGATCAAATTACTAAACATCTGAATTTGTATTTTAAATCCCTTCTTGGTCGGTTTGCGAATGTTTCCCCATATCTAAATAATAATAATAATAATAATAATAATAATAATAATAATAATAATAATAATAATAATAGCTGAAGTCGAGCAGAAATGCTACCGCCAGAAGCCAGAGATGATCGGAAACAACCAAATGAAGATCATAAGGGATTTCCACATCTAAAACAGACAGCCTTCTTGGAGTCACCAAACCGGGCATCACCTCCTCATCGATATGGCTCTTACTGATGATCCATTATACCATGACCAAAGAGATTGTAAAGCTTAAAAAGTACACTGACCTGCAGATTAAGGTTGCCCGAATGTGCGACGTTCAGGTCACGGTTATAATTGGGTCATTGGAGTCTATACCATCGAACCTAAAGACCTACATGAAGAAAATCGAAATAAAGTCCAGTAGCCCATCACTTCAGATGTCTGTATTGCTTGGCTCTGCAAATATTTTACGAAAGCTGCTGTTTGAAGTCGTACGACTTGATGGAGAACACCCAGAATGCAAAATCTCCGGTTGAAAACGAAAAACTGTGCGGAAGTAGAGATGATAATAATAATAATAATAATAATAATAATAATAATAATAATGTATCAGATTGCACAGTGTTAGCACCAGCTGAATATAAAACTCGGCATGATAAAGTGGGCTAATATCTCCACTGGAAAATATGCAACTTTTATGGGAAGGAAACCGCAATAAACTGGTA
>OZ038513.1:27857553-27882553 GCA_964036315.1 Acanthosepion esculentum
ATTGGCGCTCGTGTATTTGTACTCCATCGTCACTTTATTGGCGTGCGGCACTCTCACTCATTATTAATAATAATAACTGTTGTAGCATACGTACAGACGATAATGGGTGTGTTCCCATTCACATAAATACAGTAGTAAATGCTGTATGTTGGTCTGCAGTTAAAAATTCGTCTCCAGCTGTGCTGGTCAAACTCTCTGCCTCCGGACAGAGAGGATCCCCAGACGAGGCTATGTCGAAGGGCAGAGTCTCGTGTCGGGAAAAAGCTACCCGACCCCGTTTTATATGGGGTCTACGTGGAATTTTTGGCCGATCCTATGGGCTCGGATACCCCACATTAAATTTGACCTTGTGCCACATCTGACCGCGTGGGGTAAATATTCTGCAGTTGGAGATTCATTGTGCAATTCACTTCACTCACTTCTAACAGTTGACTACTTCTACGCGCCGTTGGCCAATCTTATATGCGTTTTTCTTGTCCTAAGTATTATCGTTCATTACTGAACTTTGTTTGGTTATTCTATTCAGTAACCTTTCCTACGTTACAACAATAGCAATAATAATAATCACCATCATCCAGGAAAACATTATTTCCAGTTGATTAGAATTTGTGCTTGGTTAACCATGAAAAAATAAAAAGCGAATTATATTTAGACTTACATCATAAATAGATGTAAACTTTTTAATGTTTATATCTTCAAAGTTGGACCATTGTGCTGGATTTAGCTGGTCGGTTTCATATACATGTTATTTGCCAATGGCTATATCGTAGATTCTGCTAATTTAATCTGTACCTAATCGTGGCACATAGCCACACGCGTACAAACAGTACACACACACGCATATATATATATATAAAGTACCACCACATTTTAGCTAATAATGTGTATAGTACGATGAAAAAAAGTCCCCAAACTTGATGAAAACAAAGTTTTATCGTCAAAATGTTTGTTATTAAGAGGAAAGACCAAAGTATTGTTTTATTATTTTATAAATTTTTTTGATCCTTTCTATCTCGTTAGAAATTTTGGTTAAAAATCTTGTTTTTCTTTGCGTCAGAGGTAGGCCAAAGATTACTGTAGGAAATTTAGCGTCTTTGTTTTGGAAATTCTAGCAAAAATCAAGTAATTGCCGGATTTTAATGAGATTTCAGGGCTTGTTCACAAATTAATTCAATTATTTTTTAAATATATTTTAAAAAATACTGGTAAATATATATATATATATATCTTTACATCTGTTAACTTCACTTAATTTTATGGAATTTCGAGAAATTAAATTTTGATCCAAATATTTTTTTATATTAGTTAAAAGCAGGGCTCATTGGAAAATGTAAATCTTTTTCTTTTTTTTTTTTTTCATATAGTTACTTATTTACCAAAAATCTGCTCCGAATCGTAAAATAAAAATGCAATAAAACTATAATATTATTTAATTAGAAAAGCTTTTAATTGCTTTTATAAATAAGATTCATTAAGGACACTATTGTCTTAGGAAAAAAAATTTTCGATGAATAATGAATCTTTACAGAACAGTTTTAATTTGTAATTTAAATCTTTTAAAATTCTGTATTAATTTCAGCCTTTTAGATTAAAGCCGATATTTCTCAAATTCAATAAAACATTAGATTACGGAGAATATTTTCCTAAATGTTTAAGATTACTGAGTACTTAACAATTATACAAAAAGGGGCCCACGTCATTTTCTTAAATTGTTTTACAAATAAAATTTCCGTAGAACAACAATCACGCTGTCATCATCTCGTAAAAGGTGTAAACACAATTTCCGCTGGTTAAAAACACAGCTACTGTTTGTTTAAAAATTAATTTCTTCGATATTGTAAACTTAAAGTGAATAATATTAGTTTCCAAACCAGATTAATTATATTTTAAATCAGCTAATATTCCTCAAAGAAAGTTTCAGAAAAGTATATTTGGCTTTTGCAAAATTTGCAAAACCGGGAATTAGCTTGTGTTTACAAATATCTAAAAAAAATGGACGACTTTGACGATGTTACTTAAAAATAAATGAAAATCGATCCATCAACATAATTTCTGTTTGAAATATACCAGAGTATTTTGCTTACTGGAAATAGTAAAATTAATCCTTTTAGCTTTCAATTAAAGCTAAAATGAATGCTTTAAGAAAGCTTTTACATTTTTCTCAATTAATTTAAACCTTAGGTATCACGATTTTTGTGGAGCTATCTAATATATATATATATACATATATACGTTCGGGAATATGCATGCATATGTATGTATGCCCGAACGCACAGATATGTATTTGCGCCTAGCCTCGTATTGCTTATGTGGATGTGTTGATGTGAACTAAAATGCGCACACCTGTATGTGTTTCCATGTGTATGATAGTAGCAACCCAAATAAACATAGAAGTAGATTGCCCCTCACGTCACCAAACATAGCCAAACAAGCATAAATAGATTCAATTTAAAAAAACTAAACCAGTTTGTCTGATGATCGCAAAAGCGTGAAACCCAGGGTACACAAACTCATATCCATACAACTTATTATGTTAGCTCTATCACTGATATTGAGCGCTTTCCTATTAAGTACCGCGCATATATATATATATATATATATATATATATATATATATATATATATATATATATAAAAGTGAACATAGAAGTCAACACTTAGAGGCGACAATCTGTTTCATGCTAGACGCAATCGTCAGGCCACCCTGCGACTAGCATGAAACAGACTGTCGCCTCTAAGTGTTGACTTCTATGTTCACTTTTATATTTACGCACGCTCTATCTCTGATATTGAGCACTTTATCCCATAAATATAGCACACCCTAAGACTATATTTCTTCATATATATATATATATGTGTGTGTGTGTGTGTGTGTGTGTGTGTGTGTGTGTGTGTGTGTGTGCTGCGGAGTGATGGCATGTATTTTCTTAGAATTTATTGAATCTGGTCCTTTTTTAAAATATTTTACCTAAACAATCAACATACATCCGATATATTGATGATGCTCTATTAATATATACACGTGATACTGATTTGCCTGATATTGCAGATAAACTAAACAAAGTCGAATATACAATAACATTTACATACGAAATGAAAGAATACAATTCTTTACCTATCCTAGATATCATGCTACACCGCATTAACAGTAGCTTAAAAATTCGTGTCCACTGAAAATCAACTAATAAAAATGGTCTAATAAATTTCCATCGGAATAATCATCGGATTCTGCTTAAGAGCACTCAGAATATGCAGCCCTCAAAATTTACACGAATAGGAAAAAAACGTTGAAAATACTTTCAAGACCCTCCAATACCCTAACTTATTCAATACGAAAGAAAAGGCTCGCAAAATATAACAAAATAGAAAAGCGGCCCTCCTGATAAACACAACGAATTAAAAAATATATTGTCCTACACACTAACTTTATCACAGTTACAATCGAAAATAATTTATCTAAACTCAACATAAAATTTGTCACAACTAAATTTTAAACAATAAAACACTTAATAAAGACAAAAGAAAACCACGAACCAATACTTGAAGGAGGAATTTACCCCATCACCTGCAAGGATTGACAAAAAGAAAATATTGGAGAAACCTCAAGTTTAAATAAAAGATTATATGAACACAAAAGAGACATTTTAAAAAACAAAACATTAATCACTCCTCGTGACGAGACTGACCACAATTTTGACTTACAATAATTAACTAAGACGAAAATGCTTGGAAAGTACTTTATTAGTTCATTCAGGGATAATTTGTGTCCAAGTTCTTACAACGTTTCACCATTCTTGGCAGATTATAAAAAGAAAAAGAATCTAAATTAAATTCTTTTATGTAACGTGTCCCTTCAAAATGTAGGCAATCATGGTCCTCCACATCTTCCTGTCCCTTGTAACTCCTAATAAGTTTATCTTTTTGTTATTTTCCCAAACCCTGTCCTGCCATCCATTTGCTCAAGCCTATCAAGTATGTTACGCGCTGCTTTCCTTTGTCCCTTTTTTCCTCAATTTGTCCTGTGAGTATCAGATTTTCCAAGCCTTCCATCCTCATTACGTGCCCAATAAATTTCAACTGCTTCTCCTTGATGTTTAGTATAAGTTCCCTTTTGGTTTCCATTCTTTCCAAAACTTTGTTGTTGCTCACATGTTCGGTCAACGGTATCCTCAGCATCTTTCTGTAGAACAATATTTCTGTTGCTTCAAGTCTCTTCTTCATCTTTGAGGACATTGTCCATACAGGCGAACAGATATCACGTGACAGTTCAGTACTCTTTGTTTCTAACGGAATTTTTCTATCTCTTAATACTCTACTTAGCATTTGGAATACATCTTTGGCCATATGGCTTCGGATCTCAATGTCGCACTTTCCGTCTTATATTAGAACACTTCCCAAATATTTAAATTTCTGTATCTGCTTGATTTTCGTATCCCCGACATGTAATTTGCATTTTGGGCTCACCCTTTTGCTGATAAGCATGCACTCTATTTTCTTGTAGTTTATGTTTAGTCCTTTCTTCTCGCTATCCTTCGCTATATATATTTTCTAAATTTCCTCAGTGTCTCTCGTTCGTGCTCATGCGTAGTCGCATCAACGTAAACGAACTTAGTCCGATGAAGCCATTTTGTTTCAGCACTACTGGTGTCTTATCAAATGATGCTGTTGAATACTCGACTCTGTATTGAGCACTCTTTCAAGAATAGTATTTTTTGGTTATTGTAATTTATTCCGTATACACCTATCCTATACTTGGATATATATATATATATATATATATATATATATATATATATATATATATATATATATATATATATATATATATAAAATAAACAAATAAAATATTATCTGCTTATCAGAAGGTTAGTTAAATTGAATTTATTAACAAATATTATATTTTATTTAAAACGTTAAACACAGAGACATGCGCGCACAGACACAGAGATATGAATATCTTCCAAATGAAAAAAAAATATTTCGTCTTTTCAACACTCCCTTGCATCAATACACTTGCATCGACACTTCACAGGGCCATATAGCACAAAATAGGATAGACAAAGTGCATACCGCCATTCTTCCAAACGTTCCTACTTTCCTAAATAATCAAAATTCAAAATCATTCATTTACCTGTACTTGGACAACGACTTGTGTCATTAGTGGAAGACGATGGGCTACATCTCGCCTAGCAAACAGACACGATTTCGTGTGTATAGTTCAGTTGGAGCGTATAGGGTTCCACATAATCATACGATGACAGTTTCCTGGTGTGGTCTTATTTTTTAGTTATATCGGGTATCAAATATGCCTGTTTTATGTGCGTAATTATTCCTCAGTGAAAATACATTACTCAGATAAAAATCAGTTCCCAGGCAGAAACCTTACGATACATAACATGCACACGGGGTTCTTTCGCCGTGGGACACTGGTTAGCGTGCTAGTCGAGCGGACCATTGTTGCCGTGGACATAAATATGCTCCTTTAGAGGCTTGTGTCACCCTCAGTACCCACTTACGTCTTGGTGGCTTTATTGCCTTGCTTGTAGTGTAATTATATATATATATATATATATATATATATATATATATATATATATATATATATATATATATATACGAGGGTCATTCAATAAATAAGGTGAATTTTTCGGTATAAGGACTTCTAATACAGATAGAAGCTTACTCTTTTTTATTTTTTTTGTTTTACTTCTTTTTCACATGGGTTTAATTTCTTTTACAGATTAAAAAAATAGACTTTGAGAGTTTTGGAGATTAACAAAGATGGCCGACCAAGAAGCATGCTCCAGGATTTAACAGCGGTCAGTTATCAAGTTTTTGGTTGCTGAAGGCTGCAAACCAGTTGAAATTCATAGGAGAATGTCAACTGTGTATGGTGCCACATGTTTCAGCCAAAAATGTCTACAAGTGGGCTAAATTGTTTAAAGAAGGACAGAGCAGTTTTGAGGATGAAGACAGGCCTGGGAGGCCTACAGAAGTGAGGTCTCCTGAGGTGATCGAATCAGTCAATGACATCATTCAGTCTGACAGAAAGGTGACAGTGGATGACATTGCAAGGACTTTGAGCTTATCTGTTGGGACAAACGCAGAGGTCATCAGTCAGAAGGAGTCATCTTGCATCATGACAACGCAAGGCCTCACACAGCAACCCAAACGGTGCAGATCATCAACAAACTGGGCTGGGAACTGCTCCCTCATCCCCCTTACAGCCCAGACATTGCCCTTTCAGACTTTCACCTTCACTTTGGTCCCTTGAAAGCGTTCACGAGAGGCACGAAGTTTAAAAGTGACGATGAAGTCAAAAGTGTTGTGAGCGACTAGCTGAGACATCAGTCCAAAGATTTTTACGCTGAGGGAATACGGAAGCTTGTGTACAGATGGGAAAAGTGTGTGACAGTGCTGGGAGACTACGTTGAAAAAAAAGTAAGCTTCTATCTGTATTATAAGTCCTTATACCGAAAAATTCACCTTATTTATTCAATGACTCTCGGATATATATATATATATATATATATATATATATATATATATATATATATATATATATATATGGTACGATGGGTAAATTGTCGTCATTTCATATTTTTAATTTCGCATATGTGCGTTGTTTGTTTTTGATTTTGTCAACTGCACAGCATAGTAAGGTCAGTTGGGCACCGTCTGTGAGAAAAGGAGCTCCATGACGCAATTCACTCCGCCAGAAATTTGAAAACTGTATGCTGTACTGCTTGGTATTCGCACTGGAAGCTCTAATATGAACATTTCAGAGTGTTTTGGTGTCAATCTGAGGACAGTGCAGACGATTCGGAAAGAGTTGGATGAGTCTAATGGTGATTACAAAAGTGTTTTGTGTGATCACTGGTGACGGTGATGTTATGCCTCCATTCATCTTCCCATAGAGCCTCAGATTGAACACGGAGGCCTACATCAAATGCCTTGAGGAGGTAGTGCTACCCTGGGTCAAGAGGATGGATTTTGGAAAACCCTATATCTGGTAACACACACATATATATATATGTATATATATAGTTGTATATTTAGGCAGCAATCCTTCTTTTATGCAAGTTTTCATTAGAACCCATTTAAACACACACAAAAACTTACCAGACTCCATTAGAAATATACTAGTAGAAAACACAAATATATTAATTGCTTCCACCTGTAAAAAAAGGTTAAAAATAATGGAGGCTTTAATAATAAAAAAGAAAAAGCCTACCCTTAACAATATTAACTACGAACAAAGCCACAACGTGCTAACCGTATTTGGAAATTAAAACACCACTACTACACACTAAGACATACACATAATGCACACACTCAATTAAGCTGAAAAATCAAATCATCCTTGATAATGGCTAAAGGTATAGCCGAAAGCGCTAGGAAAAATAAAACATTTGGACAGTTCTTACACACCCTGTGTCCAGCAAAGAAAGCTCTTGTTCGTACACAAGAAAAATTAAATAAAAAACTTAACCGCAGTACCTTGTCTGTCGTTTTTAATGAAACTTGCATATATATATATATATATATATATATATTAGAGTGTACAATTTATATAAAGAATTAAATAGCAATGTTAATCTGATTAATGGCGAAATCATTTCTGTAACAAGACTTAATGAGACATTATCTCTAGAGGGAAAACAGCTCGTCATTTTCCCACTATCGTAATGTAACTTCCTTGTGGCAATTGTTCTGGTGAGCTTTCCCATCGAGTACCTTGACTGTATGAATTTAATCGTAGTGCTAGATTGGCAGTAGGCCTCTCATCATTTTACAGTTGAAATTATTAGATGTAACCGTAGGTTCCATGCTAACAGTTTCTTCTCTCGCACTTCTTGCACGTGGAAATCACTCTCCAGTTTCTTGCTTCAAAATTAATTCTAATCTTCAAAAATGTATATACAATGTCAGTCGTTATCTTCTGACTTCTTAATTCCTGTTCTTTTATTGTCCTCTCTCCTTCATCATGTTTTTTTTTGTTTTTCTCATATTCTCTCACATTCAGTAACACTTTCTGTCTTGGTGGCTTTATTGACTTGCTTGCGGTGAAATTATTTTTTTAAAATCATGTGGAAACTGGGGTTCAGAGACTAAGAAGCGAACACTTTGAAGGGTTAAAATCAGTAAGGCGGAAATTGAAACAAGTAGTAAGTTAAAGGGATGATCTGACCTCAATAGCTGCAGCAAATGACGAAGCTCTATTTCAATGTAATCTTTGTAATTGCCCTTACAAATGCTAAGTTAATTTACCACATGCGATCACGACAACACAGAATTCATTAGCCCGACGAAGACAATCACTCGTGCCTGGAATGAGGCAACAGTGTCAAAAGCTTAGGTGGTCTAAAACAGGCATGGGCAACCTTTTCTGACTAGTGGGCCGCATTAGATATGGTTCATCATAAGGCGGGCCGCACAACTAAAAAGATTCAAGGTAATTTTTCGTTGAAGCTGTCTCAGCTTTATTGATAACAGAAGATCATATGCGTAAGCATCTACCATAGAAATGGTGAAAGGTTGATTGTGGATAAAAAATTTCTAAATAATTAAAAAAAACCGAGTAGTGGCGCCTGGCTCAACGCAGTGCCCTCTTCATCTACCGATACCCTTTTAGATGATGAGTGCACTCGGGTCGGAGTCGCGATCCGTCTTGGACTCAAATTATGTGAGCGCCACAGATGCAGATGTGGAGCCTCCATCGATGAGTTTGGTTTGCATCCTCTTTCCTGTCGTCGTAGTGCCGGCCGCTTTCCACGGCATGCAGCAATTAACGACATCATCAAAAGAAGTTTGGATGCAGCTGGGTTCCCTTCCCAAATCGAACCCGTAGGCCTCGACCGTGGTGATGGAAAGCGGCCGGATGGCATTACCATCTTCCCTTTTAAAATGGGTAAGTCGTTCATTTGGGATGCGACCTGTGCAGATACATTTTCGGCCGGTAATTTGAGCAGGTCCGCGGTTGAGCCGGGGTTCGTCGCCCGAGACGCAGAGATAAAAAAAAAATAGCTAAATATTCTTCTCTTGCTGATAGATTTTTTTTACTCCTGTGGCAGTGGAGACTTCAGGGGTTATTGGCCCTCGTACGATGGCGTTCCTTCGGAGGATTGGCGCGATTGCGTCTCGGTGAAAGAACGAGCCTTGCGAAACGGAGTGGCTCTTGCAGCGTGTCTGACTGGCAACGGTTCGAGGTAATGCTTTCTCCAACATAGCGGCTGACAGAGGATAGAAAAAGTTGTTTATAGTTACGTTGTTCTGGAATTGTCATCATTGGTCGACTGAACTGGCTTTGTTTCAATGACTTTTGTTTTGTTATTATTAGTTACTTTGTTCAATTAATAATAAATAAAAATGATTAAAAAAATGAAATCCCGGTATAATTTTATTACAGACGATTTCTTTCTAATTTATTCATTTAAAATTACAAAAAACAATTTTTAAATTAAAAAATATATTTCTTCTCCAGACAAACAAATTATGTTTCTTCGCCAGAAAATATATTTCTTCTCCAGACAAACAAATTATTTTGAACATCCTGTTTCTGAAGCAAATGATATTTACACGCATGGTCTTCCTTAGTGAAAATCACCAATCATTTAAATGATGAAAACGTTATCTTCAACGAAAAGTTACAAATTCAAGAAACGTTGTGCTTAATCATTGTTTATGTATATGGTTATGTATGGGAAAATGTGAGTGAACAAATGGGGCCGAAACGAAATAAACAAAATTTAATAAACCTTATTTTCCTAATGGAATTCCGCGTGCAATTCAGAAAGCGAAACAGGCCACATGTGGCCCGCGGGCCCCACTTTGCCCATGACTGGTCTAAAACGTCAAATGAAAATTCATCGGGCTGCCGGCGTATAGCCAGCAAATATTACCCGTAGCAACAATTCGGCGGGTAATTTTACCTGTTCCATCTGTCAACGTATACATAGGACGTTCATCAGAGGACAGGACTTCCATCTTCGTAAAAATATCAGGTTCTGGCCAGCCGAATACTGATTTATTCTTTCCTTGCCACTATATAGAGAACTGCGACGCCGCCATTGCCAAGTTGTATTGGCCTCTACTTTTCCCTTGCACAACATTGGTGACGTGGAGACAGGAGATGCGATGCATGCGCCACCGCCGATCTCTCATAAAACCCTACCCAGGCCTGCGTCCTGGAGATGGTACCCCAGCGTCGCACTATCACGATGAAAATAAGCGACAACACGGTGACATCGGAGGAGTACGTCTGCACATGCATTTGTTGCAGTCGACATTGTCACTCGCGAGTGGGCTTGTACAGATGCCGCCATCATCTGCTGAGGCATAACTCTTTGGGCACAGATCCATGGTCTCCCGAGACCGGCGGATGTCACATATAGAGAAACACTGAGCGAAACACAGAGATCTGAAGTTCTGAGAAAAGAATAAATAACATTAGCTCAAGGAAATACATAGGCTGTAATGAACAAGATAGATTATACACAGTAGGCATCTGTCTGTCGCGACTGATAAAGGTAGGGCCCTGTTTGGTCAAAATTCAGTCCTTTGGTTAATGGTGTATGGAGGCCAGAACAATCCCACCTCCTAGCCGTATCGACAAGATCCAAAGAAATAAAGGGTATTATATTTGTGGCGAGCTTGGCTGCAGTAGTTGCCGAAAAGTTGTCAGTGTTGACAAGCAACCGTCATCGGGGATCTACTCCGGATTTCCTGTCTGGATTTACTCTCATAGCCTTTTCATGACCGCAAATTAACGGAGGTTTAAAATCAGGGTTTTCCTTCCTCTAAATATAATGCCTTCCCGGGTTAGACGACCGCCATCTACCCGTATATATATATATATATATATATATATATATATATATATATATATATATATATATATAGTTTGAAGATGTGCTATATTTATGGGATAAAGTGCTCAATATCAGAGATAGAGCGTATGTAAATATAAAAGTGAACATTGAAGTCAACACTCAGAGGCGACAGGCTGTTTCATGCTAGACGCAATCGCAATTTTCTCGACTATATATATGGGTCAGTAGTGCATTGTGGGTAGTCCGTTCTGGCGGTTAATTTGGCGGGAGTGGCTGTTTGTCTATTTATTTATTTGTGTTAATTTATTTTACTTGTTTTTATTTATTTTCATTTTTTATTTTATACATTTTTTTTATTCTTTTCGGTTTTCGATGTTTTATAACGTAGTAATTTTTTTTTTTGGTGGGGGGAATTTGCTTAGGTCGCTTATCTCTGACCCCGACAAAATAACAAAATTGATTACAGCAATCAATCCAAAAATTGAACGAATAAATAGCTTTAATTATCTTCCCAGACCTAAAGAAACTATTAAATAAGCGACCTAAGCAAATCCAGCCAAAAATATTTTACTAGCATGGAACAGCCCGTTGCCTCTGGGTTTATATTTATATACGCTCTATCCCTGATATTGAGCAATTTATCCCATAAATATCATATCAATATAAGTGTATAGGGATAAAGAGCAAATGATCAGTCCTATCTATCTATCTATCTATTTAGACCTGAAGGATTAACTTGAAGACATTTGGAATGAGGTTCAAAATATTTTTCATAATGTCAAAATTCAGGTATTTGGAACATTACATGGATATCGGCAAGAAAACAATCACATCTTTCTCTCTCTCTCTCCCCCTCTCTCTCTCTCTTTCTTTCTTTCTCTCTCACTCACTGTCTCTCTTCTCGCTCTCTCTCTATATATATATCTGTTTTATTTGTTTATATATATATATATATATATATATATATATATATATATATATATAAGTGGACATGAATATTGCATTTAGGCATTAAGCAGACTGTCGCCTCTAAGTGTCCACTTTTATATTTACATACGCTCTATCTCTGATATTGAGCACTTTAACCCATAAATATAGCATAACTTAAAACTATATTTTTATCATACAGAGTGCGTTGGGAAAATTTTCGAAATTTTATATTTTTAATTTCGCGCATGCGTGTTGTTTGTTTTTTTATTTTGTCGACTGCGCAGTATAGTAGGGTCAGCTGACCATCGTCTGTGAGAAAAAGAGCACTATGACGCAATTCACTCTGCCAGAAATTGGGAAGCAACATGCTGTGTTGCTTGGCATTCGTGCAAATGCGAATATTTTAAAGTGTTTGTGTGTCAATCTGAGGTCAGCGCAAAAGATTCCGAAAGAGTTGGATGATTACGATGGTACGGCAGCTCAAAAAACTCTGATCGTTCTGATGAGAAAAGAACTCCCGAATTTGTTGGTGAGGACCTCAGACTCAACACGGAGGCCTACATCAAGTACCTTGAGGAAATAGTGCTGTCCTGGGTCAAGAAGGTGTCTAGTAAAAGTCCCAATGTCTGGTAACAGGATTCTGCACGATGCCACACAAGCAGGAGAACCCAGTCATGGCTGTCATACAATTTCTGCGATCACATCACCCCTTATATCTGGCCATCTAACTCCCCAAACTGCAACCTCCTTGATTATGTCTGGGGCGGAGTTGAGTGAGAGACGAACAAAAGACGCTTTTGGACTCTATCGAAACTGGAAAGTGAAGACTGGGCAACTCTCAAACATATATGGCAATATTACAACATTTCGGGGCCTTATCTGGCTCCTCGTAACACCAAAGATGAACTTTTATTATGGCAGCATTCACCAACTTAAACAAGGAGACTGTTCAGGAGTTTGCAGGAAATTCCGAAGTCGTCTGGAAGCCTTGGTTGAAGCCAATGGCGATTTTATTGAATAAATTTACTCTTTAGTAATTCAAGATATTTTTGTGTAATTTTGTTAAATCTGTTAAAATGAAATGTCAGCGTTATTTTCATTTTTGCGTAGTTTAAACAATAATTTATCCATCGCACCCTATCTCTCTCCCCCTCTCTCTCTCTCTCCCTCTCTCTCTCTCTCTCTCTCTCTCTCTCTCTCTATATATATATATATATATATATATATATATATATATATATATATATATATTCGTTATATAAGTGCTTATTACACGTTACACTACCTATACATTCAGTGGTTAGATTAATTATTTTAAAAAGAGTCAAGATTCGATGCACCAAACGTAGTTAATAAAATAATGAAACAAATATTTGCCTGTGTTGTTTGAACAGTTTTGTCTGTTGAGCTTTTGTTTTTTTCGTAAATGTTTCGTTTTTGGGAAAAACTACATTTTTCCCGAAAGCAATTGAACTTGCTCGAAAGCGGATGATCGATTAATAATGTCCAATTTAGCAGATGTGTACATTCTAAATTTTAGTATCCACTTTTGTAAAGACGGACACAAAGTAATGGTACAATTTTATATTATAGGTACATTGTAAATCAATCACTTTAGAGCGAATTCACTCGATTCCTTATTTGTCGGTATATGATTAAAAGTTTCGAATATATTCGTCACAACTGAGTGTTAACTGTAACACTCTTGGAAGAGCGAACATTTTAGAAACCCCTTGCCTTATATTTAACTTATTGCTTTCTTTTCTTACTACGTTTCGGCCGACTCTGTACAATTTTCTTCAGTCTAATGCACCTAATGAAAGCCATATAACTGGTCGGTCGAAACGTTGTTGAAACCTTAAAACCAAAAAATAAAAAGTTCATTCGATTGAATAATTCTTCGATTTGTCCTCCTCCGCCACTTGAGGAGGAAATGTTCCATCCTAAGGGCCTTGTACCAGACTCAGATTAGCTTAGTAAATACTTGCAACACGCAGACAATGACAGATTAGTAGATTAAAAATGTTTTTGAAACCGTAATCTTGATTCTTCATCTTATGGGAAAGAATTAGAATAGGTCTACCCCGGTTAAAAAATACGTTTATGGTGATTTATAGCCCCCGTTTATGATGGCAGTGTTTTCCGAACAACTGCTAAACTGATGACAGGCAGGCAATCAAAATTGTTTCCTGGCACTGGTCCAGACATTAAACCCAAAGGAGGCGAGGCATTTAACAACCGACAGCTGCTGTCTAACAATGAAGTTTATTGTGTTCTGCAACGAATCAGGGCCTCCATCTCACGTTGTCGATTGCGACGATGTCGCTGGGCCACGTGCCACGGCTTCGTTCACAATTAGGCTGCTTTACTCTTTCCTGACAGCCGCATTTGCTGCTCGATGGAGGGATCCTTCACTATGTTATTTTACGTACGTCATCTTTCTGCTCGTGTGTCAAATCGACACACATTTATAAGGAAGTGTTTTAGGGGCTTATAGGCAACTGGCGCTCTCTTTCAACGCTTGGGGTTTTCACGATTTTTCTGTCAATAGACTGCTTTCAATATCTTGATCGTTAAACTCTAACAAAAGATGCTTATGCTAACATGACGTATTGCAACTTTAAATTTTTCACACATCCTGAGTAGAGATATTTGGCCGAACCAAAAAGGAGACCTCAGTAAGTATAACAAAACCAACAGGAATTGGAACTCTTTCGATTAACATTATCCGAGCCATTATCCAGTACACCACCCGCACACCCAACCTTGCAGTACTTGGTATTTCTAAGCGGTCACCCGTCTAGGTACTGACCAGGTTCGACGTTGCTTAACTTCGGTAATCGTACGGGAAACGGTGTTTCAACCTGATGTGGGGGTAAGCCCCCATTTTAAATTAAAAAAGAATGAGAGCATTGATAATTAATTTAGCATCGACATTTGTAAAGACGGACACAAACTAAGGGTACAATTTTATACTATAGGTACATTGTAAATCAATCATTTACTTTAGAGCGAATTCACTCGCTTCCCTATTAGTTGGTATATGACTGTATTAAAAGTTTCGAATATCTTTCGTCACCACTGGGAGTTAACTGTCATGCCCTTGGGATAAATACCAATCACATATTACTGTCATTTCTTTTCTTGGCAGTCACAAATGATTTGTTAGCCGCCTGCTGCAATGCCTTTAATCCTGCTTTTTCGTTAACACACAATCTACATTCGGTACCGTCCTGACCTACAAGTGAACGCTCACTAACTTTATCCTCACTGTACTGACTTACTAGTGAACGCTCACTAACTTTATCCTCATTGTACTTACCTACAAGTGAACGCTCACTAACTTTATCCTCACTGTACTGACCTACGAGTGAACGCTCACTAACTTTATCCTCACTGTACTGACCTACAAGTGAACGCTCACTAACTTTATCCTCACTGTACTGACCTACGAGTGAACGCTCACTAACTTTATCCGTATTGCGCTGACCTTATGAGTGAAATCTCACTAAATGTATCCGTACTATGCTAACCTACGAGTGAACACTAATTTTATCCGCACTGTGTTGACCTGTAAGTGAACGCTGACTAACTTTATACCCACTGTACCGACCTACGAGTGAACGCGTACTAACTTCATCCGAACTGTGATGACCTATGAGTGAACGCTTACTAAATGTATTTGCACTGACCGACGTTTCAATATCTTGATGGTTAAGTTCTAACCAAAGATGCTTACGCCAATATGGCGTATTTTATCTTTGATTTTTTCATACATCTTGAGTATAGATATTTGTCCAAACCAAAACAGAGAACTCATTGAAGAACATGCTAAGTGGCAACGATTTACGCATCAAAAATTTACAGTTATTTTTTTTTATTTCAAAATGAGATACTAAGAGAATTCTTTATTACAAAATCCTGGAAAATGGACAAAGTGTTATCAGAAGAGAAAATCACTTTTTCTAGGTTAGGAGGAGGACTAGTGATTCGGTTGCATGAAAACGCCCATCACGCGAAAGGCCTCATCGAGCTTTCTTTGATTAACAGCCATCGCCACCACCACCAGTGGGGGAAAAGTGAATAGGGAGAAAGGATGACGACACCGATGCTGGGATGCGAGTGGGTTTAGACAATGATAAATATATACATCAGCTTCTAAAACTATTAGGTTGAGTCATCAATCATTTCCGTTTTTCGAGAACCAATTGTAATGATGAATGTATTACCCTTACTGCTAATTATACGTGGCAGGTAAGAATAAATTTGGAGCACACTAATATAAGACTATGTTCAACGCAAAAGGCAGTGTATTGACAAGGATAAATCTCCACAACCGATCCCCAAAGATGAGCTCCATGGAATAAAAGTAAAGTTGCGCGTATGATAGCATCATTCATTTAGAGTTCTCAATATGCAATGAAACAATAAATGCACGTTCACACATCCAGCATCTGCAGCGTGTACATAAAAGTTTGGTAAAAAAAAAAAAACACCCTGCCGTACCAAAAATGTTGTCTTTCTCCACGACAACGCAAGGCCGCATACAGCAAGAATAACACAAGAAAAATAATTTAGAACTCGTTTGGTCTGTTCTATCCCGACGCGCCATATCCACCTGACCTTGTACCAACTGGTCATTATCTTTGCCGATCGCTGTAAAATTCTTTGATAGAGAAAACTAATTTCAAAGAGTTCGTCAAAAGGATTTTCACATCACAATCGGCGGAATTTTACTCAAATGGTATCGAAGAGCTGCCTGATAAGTGGGGGGAAAGACATTGCAAATAATAGTGAATATATGACTGAATAAAATCTAATCGAACTATATTTTTTTGAAGAATAAAGTTGAGAAACAAAAAAAAGGAAATTGTTTATGATTCAACTCAATAGAAAGCCAGAGAAAATATTTTAGCGGCTGAATAATGGTGCTATGAATTTATATCGATATTACTGCCATATATGGTCTGGAGCCCCTGCTGTTTGCCTCGGGGTTCTTGATAAGATCCAGAGACGGATATGCAATGTAATTGGCCCTGATCTGTCATCTCGTCTGCAGTCGCTCTCTCACAGACGCGACGTTGCCTCGCTCTGTCTTTTTTACAAATACTTTCACGGTAATTGCTCCGAGGAGCTGCTTTCGCTGGTTCCTAGGCCTCATGAATTTAAACGTCCTACGAGGCTGGCATCCCGTTCCCATCCCTTCACCGTTGAAACTGTTAGATGTAGACGTCTCTTCTACTCCAATAGCTTCATGTCTCGCACATCTCGCCTGTGGAACTCCCTTCCTTATTCCTGTTTCCCTGACAAATACAATCTCCAACTATTTAAGTGTAACGTCAATCGACATCTCCAGCTTCCTTGATCTATCCACTTCCCTTCTCCACATCCTTTCACCTTTCATTCCTATCTGCTCTCGCTCCAAATCTTCTGTAACCCCCTTGCCTTGATCGATCCACTATCTTTCTCCACATCCTCTCCTTTACCACTCCTATCTGCTCTTCCTCCAAACCTTCTGTAACCCGTTGCGTGCTAGTGGCTTCCAGCCTTGCTTGGGGTGATAAGCTTAAAAAAAAAATTTTTTTTTTTAATCCATTCCTAAGATCCTCAGCAAGTAGTTACTACAGCTGAGAAGCACATTTCGTGAAACTAAATGAAATTATATAGACCACGAAAAAAATGGTATCTTCATTTAACATTCAAAGTCTGGTACTTTCTAACTCGGCGACATACAGGTGTTGAACAAATCGGAACAAGTAGGGAAATGAGATCGCAGTCTGCACCGTGACGGAGCAGACGTCTCGATCTCACAAGTAGCGGGAAAACTCGTTATTATCAGTCGGATTTAGTTGACGGTATTTATGACAATTAAGTATTGACATTGAGAAGTGAAATAATCAGAATTTCATTTTTAATCGAGTTCACCCCAAGCAAGGTAGTAAAGCCACTAAGACACAAGGTGTTACTGGATGTGGAAGAATTAGAAACAGAAACATCACTACTGAGCGAGAACAAAAAGAGAAAATCAGGAGGACAGTAGATAGCGATTGACATTGTATTTAAATTTTTGCGGATTAAAGTTGGCTGGAAGGCATGGATCCGGAAGAGTGTTCGTAGAGACATTATTATTATTATAAATAAATAAAAATAAAAAATACAATAATAATACTAATGAAAATTATAAATAAAATAAAATAGTAGCATAAAAACTTTCTATAAAATAGATTAAATAAAAAATTAAAATAGTAAAAATTTTCCCAGCATGCAACAAAAATACAGACATCCTGCCAAAAGATGCTGAATTCATCCTCTTTGCTAACATCCTTGGGACAGTCAACACGTGTTCAACTTCTCCCGTTTATCACATGCAACCATTAAACATTTGTAACCAAAAATACACACACCAGTGCGCATAAAAATAAAAATAAAATTTATGATATGAAAATATAAAGTTTTTCAGTTAGGCTTGGAATCCGTTAATTTCCTGGAACTTCGAAGAGACGTGTCGTCTCTCCTTGAATTCGGAATGCCATAAATTATACTAACGTTGGTTTAAGAAATCGAATGCACATGAAACATGATTAACCAATGAAAATCAAACACAAAGGTAAAAATACCAGAATATATTTCTTCTTTTTTCCCATATCTCATTCTCTGGTATAGAGATTTAATAAAAGTGAAACATGTTAGCTTGATAAACATTTCCTATTTGCTCTTTATCTTATCATTCTGTCTATGGATTCCGATCCATATTTGATCTTTATTTGATCGAATATGGATCGAGTGTGTGTATTGAGTGTTTATATATATATATATATATATATATATATATATATATATATATATATATATATATATATATATATAAGGCAGTTGACATAAAAAAAAATACCAAAGCAAGCACGTTACGATAAATTACAGAACACACTGTTGCGGAATACTTGTATATTTGGGTAGAAATAAGTCACCATTTTGTTACAGGTATCACCTCTTTATTTGTAATATGTATAGTTATTTTATAGTAAATATTTACGGGCTCCTGAAACATTTATCCCGCAAACAATATTGGCGGACTCATGTGAGTCCAGGTACAAATAAGTACGCAAAACAATGAATATAAAACAAATGACAATGCATGTTATTAACAAAAGGTATTAAATGCGTACACAATTGTAATGAAAGGAAGAAACGTTAAAACTAACTACAAGAAGAGTGTGTTTGTATTTGTGTGTGTGTCAAACAAGCGGGTGTGATAGACACGTGAGTGTATATGCTTGTGTGACAGAGTTCAAAAGTCACCGGAGGTTCAAGGAAGCGAACGCACCTCAGCGGCAGCGTCCCTTTTTTACATTTGACTACATCTGGAAGCAAGAGCTAAAAAGAGGAAGAGAGAGAATATGATTGTCTTTTTAGAGGCTTAAAGAGCGCCCCCTGACAGCCGTTTTGGAAAAGCCAAGTGGGATAACCCAGACACACTATTAACCGAAAACGTAAACAACAAAAGCGTAATGAATCTCTCCTTACAAAGGGGAGGTAACAATAAAACAAAGGGAAGTAATGAAATTATAAATGACTCAATTTTCGGTTTTGGAAATGCGAAGTGTTCACTTACCTGTGTAGAGTTCCTATTGCAGTACAATGGCCATTTCTAAAATAAATAAATAAAATAAATGAGTAATAACCAGATCTTCAATGCAGAATTAAATAACATATTAATATTCTTCGCTTTATACGATGAAGAATAATTTTTTTTTATTAAAGGGAAACAATATCTCAAAGAAAATATTATTTCTCTAGAGGCATGATTCTCAACCGCCGCGCAATCGTCTTAAGTGTGCCACGAAATATTGTCACGGCATACATATACATATATATATATATATATATATATATATATATGTGTGTGTGTGTGTGTGTGTGTGTGTGTGTGTGTGTGTGTGTGTGTGTGTGTGTGTGTAAGTATTAATGGTACAGCGTTAGTATTTGAATAAATGAATAAGTATTAAACTTTTTTTTCAAATAATCCTTTTCAAATAATGGACTTCAGTTATGTGAAGAAGAAGAATTGGCCACCACCATTTCTAGTGATCGAGTGTTCAACATAAAACAGTCGACGATAACCATTGATACATTTTGGATTTCAATACAAAAAGAATATCCAACATTAGCTGAAAAGGCTTTATCATCTTTATTGCAATTTTCTACTTAGGCTTCTCAATCCTAAATAACATCAAAATTAAGACCTAGAGCGTTCAATTTGACTGCTTACCACCGTAGCGGTGGTAAGCAGTCAAATTGAACGTTCGACGGCCACCACCCGCAGAGGACCATTAAAATTAAGCGAGAAAGACTACGCTCAACTGAAGAATAAATGAGTGTCTGCTTATCGTATATTCAACCAAACAATGAAGAAATTGCAAAAAAAATAAAAATAAACATCAAGCACATGTTTCACTCTAAGCTGCACAAATAGTATTATTGAAATGAATTAAGTTCATATTTGTGTGTATTTTTTTTTAAATCTTTAGTTTTATTTCATATTTAAATGTATACCCTTTAAAAATGTTGCTAAGTGTGTCGTGAAATTTTCGTTTGCACCTAAGTGTGACGTTGCTTAAGAAGGTTGAGAAACACTGGTCTAGGATAGTTTGTTTGTTTAACCAGCATATCGACCTTCGTTGGGCCATTTAATGCTGAAAAGTGTTAGGGGGGGGCAAAAAAGTATAGTTGGTAATATTGTTCTTCAAAAAAGTATAGCTGGTAATATTGTTTTTTCAAAAAAGTATAGCTGGTAATATTTTTTCAAAAACGTATAGCTGGTAATAATATTTTTTCAAAAACGTATAGTTGGTAATAATATTTTTTCAAAAACGTATAGCTGGTAATAATATTTTTTCAAAAACGTATAGTTGGTAATAATATTTTTTCAAAAACGTATAGCTGGTAATAATATTTTTTCAAAAACGTATAGTTGGTAATAATATTTTTTCAAAAATGTATAGCTGCTAATAATATTTTTTCAAAAAGAAATGTGCTGGAAGTTCACTATTTGCCCATAGGTGGGACCCCAACAGGTGCTACCACCCCGGGTCAGGGTGGACCTGGGGACACCAGCAATTAAGAGGTGGTTCCACGCTCCCTCAAAACCTCCTACTGGTCTAGAGTAACGTTTCATATTCATGCATGCAATGAGCAAGGGCCTGGGAGAAATGACACGAATAATTCTGAAGGTATTTCGAATGACGCTGGGTACGCCTTACACGTTTACGTCTTGAACGTCTGTCTTAGTGGAAGGTTAACAAGTTGGTCTGGAAAGGCATTCCTGAGACATTTAGTTATTGGTGGTTGATTTTCGAATGTATGTAGATAGATAGATAGATAGATAGATAGATAGATAGATGAGGTTTAACAGACCTTTTCGCGAATATATATATATATATATATATATATATAGATAGATAGATAGATAAATAGATAGATAGATAGATAATATTAGTGGTCATGATATATATATATATATATATATATATATATATATATATATATATATATATATATATATATATATATATATATGCTCATTTCATTAAAAACAACAGACAAGGTGCTTTTATCTAGTTTTTTATACAATTTCTCATGCTATCTAATATTTTTTTTTCTTTTCGGATGCTCAATTATATAAAAACTGTCCGAATGTTCTTTTTATTCGAGCGCTTTCGGCTATACATTTAGCTATTTTCACGGATTATATTTTAACTATTAAAATTAGAAATAGTTTGTTGTATGTATGTTTTATAAAATGTTTTCATTATTTTGTTTCAAAACACGGTCAAGATATTATGTCCATGTTCAAAGTTAATATTATTAAGTGTTGGTTTGTTTGTTTTTATTAATAAGGCTTCCATTATTTTTAGCCTTTTTTTTGCATGTAGATGATGCTATTATATTAGTGTTGCCGACAAGTATGTTCCGAATAGTGTCCGATAGGTCTCCATGAATATTTAAATGAGATCTAATTGAGCTATTGTCAGAAAGGTGTAGAGTTAGTCTGCGTGTCAGACATGTTGTAGTGTGTCCTATATAATTATTTACGAATTTTTATTGATGAGGAATACAATTGCTTAATGGGCATTTAAATTCGTAAATAATATTTGCCCTATTCGGAACATACTTGTCGACAACACTAATGTATGCGGTCGAGGTACCAGGGATGAAACCTCATTAGAACAATTACCATGAAAATATTTATAGAAAAGACAGAAGCCACGTCGCGGCAGCGTGCAAGTCGAGATGCCAGGTCAGGACCGATAACATTACAGGCTCTTCTTTGGATTTTGCTGAGGATTTCGAGATATATAGCAGGGACACCGGATCAAATACAGAAGCAATATTCAATGTACGGACTAATGATAGATTTATAAACATGCAGGCACAATGAACCAACTTTCCTAGCAGCAGACCTAGCAATTGATTCAATATAATTTTTCCCCTTTCTGTCAGTGGGAAACGTGAGTCAAAGAGGTCGCGAAGTGTTGCTCTCCTGGTGATTAGCATCAGCCATACTGATGAAAGGCAAAAATAGTTTCTTTCTTATACTATGTACCGCATCCCTTCAGGACATAGGTGATCATGTTTCTCCAAAAACTTCCTATTCCTTGCGACCCTTAGGAAGTTTATTTCTACTTTTACTAAGGCTCCCACCTTGATGACTAAAATCTCTTTAAAAACATAAAACTTGTCCATCTTATCAATAATGTACTAAGTAAATTACCCGTCAGTTGAAGGGATGTCAAATTAAATCTTATCGCATATTATCACTAGCTCATTTCTTCTTCTTCTTCTTCTTCTTCTTCTTATTATTATTATTATTATTATTATTATTATTAGTAGTAGTAGTAGTAGTAGTAGTAGTAGTAGTAGTAGTAGTAGTAGTAGTAGTAGTAGTATTTTTCCCGAGAATATATGCTAATCCACAGAATAGCGGCTCGGATTGAGGAATCGGAAGGCCGAGTTCGAATTCCAGTCGAATCTATTACATTCACTTACGTGCTAATACCCTTGGGAAAAGTATGAATCCTCTTCTTCTCCTCCCAGCTGTGGGTAAATAGCAGGACAGACCGGGTTCTATAGCCTTGTATAGCAACTGGTCCACCGCAGAAAGAAATGCCAACCTACTGCGGGACAATATCTGCCTCGTCAGTCATGTATCGAAAGATACATGATTGCCTAAGACTGACAGATACACTATCTGAAAATCATTCACACACAGGCACGCACTCACGCACGCACGATCGCCTAAGCGTGTATCACATATGGCATATAACTGACTGACTGTGGAGTGATGATCGCCTTTTTTCAAAAATGGTACCCAGACGTTATGAATTTATGCGCAGTGCAACATTGGCGGCAAGGCCTCGTCATTTTACAAGTTGAAATGGCTGGATGTAACCGTAAGTTCTATGCTAACTGTTTCATCTCACACACTTCTCGCTTGTGGAACTTCCATCCAGCCTCTTACTTTCCAGTCAACTTCGATCTCTAAGATTTTAAATTGCAATGTCAATGGTTATCTTATTTCGTTATCTTCTGTCTTTAATTGTTTTTCTTTTTCTCATATTCTCCCACACTCAGTAACCCAGTGCCTTTTAGTGGCTTTATTGTTTCGCTTTCGGTAAAATGACTAAAAAAGACAAAGAAAGAAAAGCCGTAGTGCTATTTCTTTACCTCCTCTTTAACTTGTTCTTTATATTCCCGTTGAAAAGTGATTGCCGAACCGAACATGTTATCAGTTTTCAAGTGCCGTGCTTCTCTTATAAAGTGTAAAAGAGTGAACGTAGCTAAGCCGATTAAACAATTCTCAGTCAGAGAAAACGAACGGAAGATTATAAAGTAGAAAATGAATGCTTCAAACTGACACGAACAGGCGTTTAAAATCAAGGGAGATAAGTAAGACATTTACAGAGTAACAATTATATTGTTTCTAAAACGGATTATAACACAACCACTCTTTGCTAACTCCTTACTATTATTCATCACTTACAAGAGATTAGATTGATAAAAGGCTACATTCGTAACATCCGAAACACATCGAAATGATATAAATTAAAAAAACAACCTACTCAACGAAAGCCTGACTGAGGAAATATGCTAATGAGGCTCGCAGGACGAAAGCAATATATATCGCTCTGAAATTCCCATTGACCTGGTTTAGTTATAGCTTCAATCCCACTTTTCACACCGATAAACACCACGCTAAGCGCACATCTAATCAACAAGATATATCCTTCAAAACCTCTTCTTCTTCTATGTGCCGTGTACCTTCAGGGTGTTGGTGAACATGACTCTCCACAATTTCCTGTCCTTTTCAGCTTTTAATAAATGTTGTCTTTTTCTTATCTCTCCTAAACCTTGTTCCGCCATACATTAACTCAAGTTCGCTAGGTAGGTTATACGTTGTTTTCTCTGTAACTCTTACCTTCAATCTCTCCTGTGAGTATCAAACTCACCAATCCTTCTTTCCTCATTATGTGTCTTAGATATCTCAACCGTCCGTTCTTGATGTTAAGTATAAATGTCCTTTTTGGTTCCATTGTCTCTAAAACTTTGTCGTTGCTCACATGTTCAGTCCATGGTATTCTCAGCATCCTTTTGTAGGGACCACATTTATGTTGCTTCAGGTCTCTTGTTCATCTGTGCGGAGATTGACCATCTTTGAAGTGTAAACAGATTCGTTCGTTGTTATCGTAATTGAACTCCTTTTTAAAAACAGCATTTTGACCGTGGGGTCATTCTGGGAGAATCAGAAGTCGAACCAGGATTCATTATTGGCGGCCACGATCTTAACAGCATCGCATGTTACTGTTACTAAACTACAGGAGGGTGGCGCATTGCTCCTTCTCAGACACTGACATACGGTCAAAGGATTATATTGAATCAATTGCTAGGTCTTCTGCTAGGAATGTTCGTTCACTGTGTCGTGCTAGACAATCTTTCTCGACAGGATCTATGTTACATGTTTATAAGTCTACCATTCATCTATGCATTGAATATCACTACCACAGCTGGTCTGGTGCGTCTGCTATGTAGTTAGAGATTCTTAATAAAGTAATAGAAAGAAGAATCTGCAATATTAGTGGTCTGACCTGGCACCCCGGCTTCAGTCACTTTCCATCTTCATAATGTAGCTTCAGTGTGCTTTTTCTATAAATATTTTCATGTTATTGTTCTGATAAACTTAC
>OZ038513.1:27885053-27950053 GCA_964036315.1 Acanthosepion esculentum
AGGAGAATAAAGTTAGAAATATAGGAACAGAAATAGATGAAGTACTATAGGAACATAACGCTATATTTATGGAGAAGAAAAAATAAGAAGAAATAAAAATAAAGTTAATTACCGAAGAGTTAAAAACATTAACAAAAATAAAGACGAGATAATGTTGGTATGAATTGTTGCAGAATGGAAATATTTAAGAAGCAAGTTTTTTCTATGAATGCAAGTGGTCATAAGTTTACTTCTTTTGTTCAGCACATTGGGGTCATCAATGTGTTTAAGGATGATAAGTTTTTACAAGAGGCACAGGTTACATTTATCTCCCTTGCCGCTAAAAGATCTGACTTTAACTATGTAATTCCAAGTTACTAATGGGATGTTGTTATCCATCTTAATTTCCCATAAATATTTAGAGAGTGCAGTATTGTTGGAACATTGACTATTGGTAAGCGGCATTTTGTGTTGGTAATATCGGGATTTCCAGTAGTTTACAGTGGAACCAAAATAGAATTTAGTTTCGTCATTATGTCTAATACTAGTTTTATAAACAATACTTTTAGACAGGCATTTGGAATTCAGTGGGCAGATCTTAGATAAAAACATGATAGTTAACAACAGGCATAAGCATGGAAAATGTAACATAATTTGCTTTAACCCACTGTTTAGCCTCAATGTCAAAACAAACATCGGTAGAATTTTTCTCCATTTAATCCATAAATATTTCAACCATACCCCAATACTGAATATTTTTTTTAACACAAACAACATTAAAGTAAGCTATAGTTGTACAAAAAACATTGAAGAATATATATCGCGTCATAATAATATAATATGAAACATTTAAATAACCTCCAATAACAATAACAATATCGAAAAAAAACTTGTAAATGCAGAAAAAACAAAACATGCCCACCGAATTCCAAAACCCTGTTCTGCCTAAACACTGTTCCACTATCTATTTACTCCAGCTCACTAAGTATGTAATGCATTGTTTTCCCGCGTCTCTCTTGCTTTCAATCTGTCCTGTGAGTATCAGAATTTCCAAACCCTCTTTCCTCATTATGCGCACTAGAAATTTCAACTGTCTCTTCCTGATGTCAAGTATAAGTTTCTTTTTGGTTCCATTGTTTCTAAAATTTCGTAGTTGCTTACATTTTCGGTCTACGGTATTCTCAGTATCCTTCCGCAGAACCGTATTTCTGTTACTTCAAGTCTCTTCATATGCGAGGAGATTGTCTAGCATTCACTGCCATATAAGAAGTTGTACACTGGAGTTTAAAAGAAAATCTATTATCCGATTTTTTAGCTGATATGAACCAGACGGATTAAGGACCCCTTGACATCCTAGCGGTCAGCAACTTAGCCTAAATAGATAAGCGAACTATCGTCTGTACTTCCTGTGAATAAAACCATCTTCAGATTCATTGGATATGGTGGCACTGACAGTTACGTAAATTATCAATCACAAAACAGTGAGAGGTGGGCGTTTTACTTGATTCAGGTTCAAATATTTAAACAGAATTAGCGCATGCGTAAACAACAGCTAAAAGATTTCAGCCCTAAAGATTTACAGATACTCTTTAATACTTCCTCGCCCGTCGTTGTGATTGAAATAGTCTCTGCATTTTGTTTTTCTTTTTTGAAAGACGAAAATTCACTGGATAATTCTTCCAGGGAAATTTGCATTTTTGCGGGGACCACATACAAAAAAAAGGGGGGGAACAAACGATTATTTTTAAGAAATATTATATTTACACTCTTTACATTGTTCGGACATTTGTCCTCATCTCTCTTGTCACATTCACAACGTTTCGGGCGTAGTACGTTCCGGCCTTCCTCAGGTGATATTTTTTTTTTTTTTTTAATTTTGAACCGAACCCGGAAAAGTCAATCTGTATGTTGGCGTTTCTGAAAATTGGTTCAATGACTACAGTCCGAACAATGTAAATAGTTACAATACCTCATTTCAGAAATACAGACAGATCTTAATATTATATTAAATTTATTGCGACTTTTATGATGTTCGGTAAAAATAAGTAACACAAAACATGACATTTAAAATAAACGACAATTAATGCATGTTATTAAATAAAGGAATTACATGTGTACACAATGGGAATCAATGAAAAAAGACATTAAAAGTTGCTATAAGAATGTGTGTGTGTGTGTGTGTGTGTGTGTGTGTGTGTGTGTGTGTGTGTGTGTGTGTGATACACGTGTTGTATACATGAAATAGTTCAGTCAACAGAGGACCAAGGAAACGAACGCGCCCCGTCGGCAGCGTTCCTTATCTACGTTCAACTACATCAAGAAGGAAGAGGAAAAAGAGAAAGAGAGATAATATGCTTGCATTTTTATAGAGTTAAATAGCGCAGCCGAACGGGCAATTTGGGCGAAGTCAACTGGGGTAACCTACAAGACCTCTCCCAGATTTGGGAGAATTTTATTTTGCCAAGAGGCCTATAAAGTTCGAGCATGTCTTTTGTGCTTCATAGGCTGAAAAGAATGAGTCGAATGGTGTAGTTGAGATACGAGTAACTCATGACGATGAAAATGTACTTATCTGAAGTACTGTGTCATCAACGTGCTGTGGAACTTCTAGTATGTCAGAATATAACATTTTCTGGAAAATATGTCGTTAGTGTTTTTTTATTTTTTATTTTTTTATGCGCGTTGTGGTGTAATGGATATCGGCTCGGAATTAGAAATCGGAGAGCCGAGTTCGAATCCCAGTCGAGTTCGTCACATTCGCTTCCGCGCAAATACCCTTGGAAAAGGTAAGAATTCATCTTTTTTTTTCCCCCACTTCAGCTATAGTTTGAATAGAGGGAGAGGCAGAGTCCTGTAGCCTTGGTTGGCAACTAGTCAACCGCAAAAAGAATTAGCAACCTACTGAGTGAAAATCTTCAAACGCCCCCTTCCAACATGTATTAAGCCAGCATGGAAGAGTAGGCTCAGAACATTAACATGAAAATATCACATGTTAATGTACTGTCTGCAGCAATCTTTTTCACATAGAAAAATAATATATATATAGTCATTCATAGATAGACAGATTGTTTCACAGCACATCAGTGTGATGAGACGCCCGGTTACCTCTAGCTAGGATTGAAACAAGGCTGAATTGGCGTCAGTCGGGGATTCTACCTCTAAGCCGTTGGCGCACGATAGGGATGAAGGTGAATTTAAGCGTTTTTTTTTTTTTAGATAAACACAGTGACTGAGAGAATTCGATTCGCTTTACCGAAGAGTCTTGCATTATTAGCAGTAATAGTCGCTGTTTACAAACTCACACTTCCTCCCCAGATAGCTCAATCGAAAGAATTCTTTCAGGAGCATATATATATATATATATATATATATATATATATATATATATATATATATATAGAGAGAGAGAGAGAGAGAGAGTGAGAGAGAATATGTTTGCCTATTTATAGACCTAAATAGCGCAGCTTTTTTATAGACTTGAATATTCTTGTTAGATAAAGCATTATTATTTTTTTACTCATACTTTTATTTTAATTTCATCTGTTTGTCATGATATTGTTGTGGCCTGTTAGGGACCAGAAAGAAAGACACGGAAAGCAGAAGGTAGGTTGAACAAGTGTATTGAAATAACAGAACATATATACAAAATAAGAGTGTTATTAGCAGATAGAAGTATCCGTACGAACTGTCAGGTTACATTGCGTCTAGACTACCTCCTTAAGAAGTCTCGCAGGTTAGTATTTATGAAGGAGGAAGAGTTCATTCTAATGTAGATAGGTCACCATAACATATATTTAGATGGTTAATATATTACCCTAAGAATGTTGTGTTCATTTTTGTATGCTTTGTGTGCTTCTACTGTAAAACCTCTTTTCATTAAAAATGGACAGGGATACGTTTTTGACTATCATTCGTACCAGGACTGGAAAGTAAAGAAGACTATATTCAAGACTAGATTTGGAACCCTGAGACATCTGTGTTCATTTTGGTGAGCTTTGTGTGTTTCTGTTATTAAGTCTGTTGTAATTAAAAAGGCTATATTTTTAACTACGTTCATTCCAGGATTGAAAAAGAAGGAGACTATATTGAGGACTAGATTTGGAATGCTGGGGCTTCTGTGTTGTTTTCCTCGTGCTTTGTGCTCTTTTAATCAGTGAAAACTTATTGCCCTTTGTTAAAGAACAACAGGCAATACGTTTTCACTGATCCTTGTATCTAGACCTTACGATAGAAATGAAAAACTTGTGAAACCTGAAGATGCCAACCGTAGTCATCATTATTATTGGCGCTCTTACAACAGTTCTAAAGCGCCTCGTAAAGAAAATGAATGAATCTCCTGTTGAGATTTAGATTGCTTTGTAAATATTGGCATGAAATGTGAACTGAATTAATACAATGACTGTAATAATAATCATAAGACTGTGAAGTACTTGTTTATATAAGTACTACATGCAATTACTAATATCGACAATACATTGAATATGACACACGAAGGGATCTAAACTAATCGATCAGATATCGTTGTCCATGAGAAATAAAACTTATATTTTCTCATTGATGTTACCATTTGAGATACAAAATTTAATATCTACCCTTACAAATAAAGTATGCACTGGTCAAAGGTTAATAATAAAGCGTCAAGTTACACCCCCCCACAAGTGGAGAAAATAAAATCAGCCAGGAAACATACCCACTGGCCAGCGGCCCAAATAGACATCTCTTTTCTCATTTCTTCCGACTCGAGAGATATCGGCTCAATATGACTATCTCTGGTGAAAAAAGTTTGATATTCATTTAAGTGACTTCTTTCATACTCTTTAAATGATGAAGACATAATATTATACTGAAATCCACAGATCAAGAACCGATGAATGTGGAACGTAAAGATGAGAAAAATACCAATTGCCATTATCAGGCTTAGCATTGGGCAAGTCCCAGAAAACAATGTGAACATTTGTAAACATTTATGCCGATGATATAGCGGCGCACCACTAAAACTTTTGACGATCAGAGATTGCTAGCTTACCTCTCTTCCCATCTAACACTAACTTCCCAGTGGTGGAAAAACTGGCTGGTTACATTCAGTGCCTCGAAAACCAAACCGGTTACATTCCATCAACACCGATCAAACCCCGGACTACCGCCAGTCACGATGAACGGATATCCCCTCAAGGAGGCACCGTACCTTGAGAGAATATTTTGCCTCAAACTCACACCCGAAACTTAAAGTCGAACTCTTATATACGATTCATCGCTAATGATGCAGGTCAAATGATCGTCTCTCTGTACCACTACAGTAAGTATCTGACTCCTCATGCTATCTTCTATCTTTATAAGAGCCAGATCAGGCCGAAAATGGAGTACTCTCGCCATATTTTGGCGAGGGCTGCCCAGTCTTTACTTTCCAGGCTTGACAGAGTTCAAAAGCGTCTCCGAGTCCTTGTTGGAGAAGAATTATTTTCCACCCTCCAACCTCTCTTTCAGGGGCGGGATGTGGCTAGTCTCTAACTGCTCTATCGCTACTACCATGGAAAGTGCTCAGACGAACTATATTCCTTGGTTCCGCCAGGTCTAACCTTCACGGCTAGGACACGCCATGCCACTTATATAGTAGCAAATTACTCACATTCCCCCTCGTATTCCATCGTTTGAACTAAACAGCATCTTCCCGCGAACCACTGCTCTGTGGGACAGACTCCCAAGACGTTTCCTCGATCACTATAAACTGTTCACATTTAGTGTTTACCGTTATCTTCCCATCCTATTCATATAAACTGCCCCCTAACGTAACCCTCTACCTCGAGTGGCATCCGGGCCTTGTACAGAGTGAACCTTACAATAAAAAATAAAAATAAAAAAGTAAAAAATAAATATCACAGAATTAGTTGTGCAAAGTATTGATTTAAAAATAAACGTACAAAAGCTATAAAATACATATCTATAATATAAGTATATTTCTAATTTTATTTTTGCAAACGTTTACTATACTACAGTTACCTCCCTTGTAAAGTCGACCCCATGTGGTAAAATTAATTTCCCTGCACGTGATACGTCAGGTTACTGTGTATCTGTTATGAAAATAACGGATTGTTCCGAAATTTTTACGAAGTCGGAGTTAGAGTACGACAGTTAATAACTGGCTAAAAAATATTTAATGTCGTCCATGTGGAAACGTTCTGATATTAAGAAGGATATGCAGTCGTTTTTTTATGGCGGAGGTAAACCAGTATGTGCACCATTCACAACTGCCTAAATACTAAATAGTCGATCCGAAAGTTTTCAACTAAGAATTCAGAATTCGGAGGATAATAACTCACTTATATTGGCGATGATAGATGTTAGTGTTTTTGCTATGAAAATGGTGCTCTTTTCCAAACTGGTTATATAGCTGGGAGGTGAAAAGACCGACTCCGTGAAAACTGCCGTTTTCAATGATGTTTGTGTATTTTGGTTTGTGCAGCGGTTTTTGACCAAGCACAGTATTTTCCTGGTCCGACAGCCACCATATTCCCCAGAACTCGTTCTTTGCGACTTTTTTTCCTTTTCAAAAAGTAAATCCCACTTGAAAGGAACAAGATTTCAAAACGTCGAGGAAATTGAGAAGAATGCAACGAGGTATCTGCTCGCTGTCTCAAAAAGGGGGTTTCAGGAATGCTTCCATCAATGGAAACAACGCTGGATAAAGTGTATGGCTTCAAAAAGGGACTACTTCGAAGGAAATTAAATGCCGAATTGATATATGCTATAGTTATTCTTTTTAATATACGTTTTGATCTGCCCTCGTATATATATATATATATATATATATATATATATATATATATATATATATATATATATATATATATATATATATATATATATATAAAATTGAACGATTGCGTCTAGCATGAAACAGCCTGTCGCCACTGAGTGTTGACTTCAATGTTCACTTTTATATTTATATTTACATACGCTCTATCTCTGATATTGAGCACTTTATTCCATAAATATAGGACACCTTAAAACTATATTTCTTCATATATATATATATATATATATATATATATATATATATATATATATAGTAAAATAATAAATTCACTTGATTCCTTTTTCGAAAGCATTTTACAATTTTAGTAGTTCCTTTATATTAACAGCGTCTATCGCTACTTCAATAAAAAGATATATGAATAATCATTAACCACTGACCATAGCAAAATCCAAAGAAAGAAAAAAAAACATTCTTGTCTTTGTAAGCAAAAAAAACGGATGATTTAAGTAAAATATGAAATCTGATACTAAAAAGGATGCTAAATAAAGGAAATCCGTAAAAGGTTTCATCTAATTTCTCTGTTTAGACAGCATTTTCTATTGTCCGTAAACCACATGTCGGGGTGTTCTTCATCAATTGCTAAGTGATTTTGATTAGCCGGGAAAAATAGATTGACTGACTTAAATTAGTTTGATTAAATCACAGGGGGAAAACATCACAGTCAATCTTTCCTCGCTTGTCCACGTCTTTATCAATCTGTCCATCCCGTTCTTTCAACTGCGCGCATAAACACAGACGCACGCACAGATATACCCTCCCCATTACATGCTTATTTCTGTGCGTCGCACGCAACTGTTTGTCACGCATAGATTGGCGGCTAATTCCCAATGGTTCGGCTAAAGATCTAAAAACTGTCAGGGCGATGAGTAACAGATCGACGAAATGTGCAGATTTATCATGTTAGAAAGTGTTGATGTTTCTGTAGACCTTGAAGTGTTGCAGCTGCGGCTAAATCTTGGCCTCCCTCCAGCTCACAGTCTTGGAAGACGACGTCCTTTCAGCGGGTGTAATTCGATCGCCTACTCAGACACATTTGGGTTTCTTCAACACCCACAGAGCCAACCTGTGGTTTACACTGAAATGATACTGAGCAGTTTTCAGGAGAGAGGGCATAATCCGGAATGATCAGTGCTTGAAAATAGGCAACCATGATAACTTGTAGTTTTGTACTGGTTCAACCAATAATGGCTTGTAAACAGTTTTGTCTACCCAATTCCACTATATATATATATATATATATATATATATATATATATATATATATATATATATATATATATATATATATTGAATTGGACATAGTCCGACAATTTATTAAAGACATTTTTTATATGTTTAACGTTCTTTTTATAGATACAAGTATTTAAGCAAATGCTCTGTTTTATAAGAAACGGTATTAAATAACATTTACCGGCCTGAATGTCCGAGAAATTTTCATAGAAAAAAAAAAATATATATATATATATATATTATATTATATTATATTATATATTATATTATATTTTTATCATATATCTACATATACATATATATATATTATATTGTATTTTTATCATATATATATATATATATACATACATATATATATATATATATATATAAACTTTTAGACCCAATGACTCCCTATTTGATCGATCTGGATGACAATAATATTTTCCCCTCTTGTCTCCTCTCCAATTTCAAGATCCAATTAAAAAAAAAAAACCACCAGTAGTATTTTAATACCGATGATTGACTTCTGAAGTGTCGGTAGAAAGGCGCCTTAAGTTATATTTATTTTATTCGATTTTAATCGTTAAATATTAAATTATGATCCCTATCTTAAAACTTCTTATATACAGTGGTGGGAAACACATATTCGTTCGCATAAAATTTTTAATTTATTTTATTTCCAACTAATGAATAAACATACTTTTCATATAATTAACAGTACACGAATGCATATTAACTAATTATGCAATGAAAACAGAAAAATTAATTTAATAGAAATAAATCCCGTTTATCCATTTTAATGGGTGCAAAAATATTCGTACAATGCAAATTTCATTTTGAAACCTTTGAATTGCTTTAATACTAGATTTTAGATTTTTAGATTTTAGATTATTCAAGTGGAATATTCTATAATGTTTCAGTAATATTAGTAGTAGTTAGTTCTAGCCCAAAAAATACAAACAGAACATTATGCAATTGATATTCTTTTAAGAAGGTTATCATCATGGTAAGAAGAAGAAATTAATAGACAAATTCGCAAAAAGAACTGATTGATAGGCTTTGGAAAGAAGGTAAAGTTACAGAACAATCTCAAGCAACCTGAATATTTCATTTACTACCATTAATTCATTCAATAAAAAACACAAAACTGTTGAAAACCAAAGAAGAACAGGAGTTGCACGGAAGATTTTTTCAAAATCTTCGAAATTATTAATGCATCAAACTAAACAAAATCCAATTGTTACTCGTCAAGAGTCGCAGGATTAATTGCTTTCATCAGAAATCTGTGTCACTAAACGGACAATAAGCAATGAAATTCATAGGAACAATCTAAAGTCACGTTCCCCTTGGAAAACCCCACTGTTATTGAAAAGACACAGATATGTTAAGTTGAAATTCGTTCGTGAACATAAGAATAAAGAAAATTGTATTGGGAAAGAGTATGATGGACAGACGAAACAAAAATTGAGTTGCTTGGACGTAATTCTAGTAATCATGTATGGAGGAAACATGGCGATGCCTTCAAACAGAAGAATACAGTTCCACCAGTGGTGGTGGCAGCATCATGGTTTGAGGATGTTTTTCTGAAAAGGTTACTGGCAACATATCAGTAATAGATGGTAGAATGAATGTCACAGAATATAAAAATATTTTTGAAGCAAATTTAATGATTTCGGTTGAAATCTTCCTCCCGATTGGTACTTCCAACAAGATAATGATCCTAAGCACACTGCAAAATCTACGACGAATTGCCTTGGTAAAAATAATGTAAATATCCCGAAATGGCAAAGTCGGTCCCCAGATTTAAATCCAATCGAGAATCTGTAGCGTTATTTGAAAATTCACATCCAATTGAAAGCTCCAACAAACATCCCGGATCTGAAAACCATATACAGAGAAGAATGGAACGAAATACCAACCAAAATGTGCAAATCATTAACTGAAAACTTGGGAGGCTGTTCCATAGGGCAGTAGATCGCGAGAAGAAGCTGTTTAAGTGGAACTTACTTTTCGCCGATGGAATACTATGGTTTGTTACTATGAAAGTGTCATGGCCTTAGAAACATTGTTTGATTATGATTGATTCGTTTTTCTAGGGTTTCTCAACCCATTTGCGAGTTATATAAAGCCAGAAAATATTTTTTAGATTGTAAGAATGTTTTTAGATAATAATGATTTAGTGTTACAAGTCTTACTAATTAACCCATAGCTGGGAGGAGAAGAGGTGGATCCATGTCTTTCTCAAGCGCAATATACCGAACCCAACTAGAATTGGGACTCGGCACTACGATTAACAATTCTGAATCGTTATCTATTACACCATCCGCACATCCAAGCTTACATCACTTGGTATTCCCAAGCGGTCACCCATGTAGGTACTGTCCAAGCTCGACGTTGCTTAATTTGAGTGATCGGGCGGTGTTTCAACGCGATATGACCGTAAGCCCAGAAACAAAGAAAGAAGGATGAACCTTTGTGGAATATCAATCTTCCTATGTGACTGTGAAGGCTGGACAATTTCCTCACAGATGTAAAGAAAACTTGAGGCACCAAAAATTTGGTTCTGCTGAAGGATGCTGAGAACACCACGGATACAGTATGTGAGTAAAAGAAGAGAAACAAAAATAGTTTGAGCGAATGAATGGCGGAGCAGGGTTTGGGAGAGATGGCAAATAGAAAAAAGTTATTAAGAGATACAATGAACAGGAAATTGTGGAGAGCCATGATCGCCAAGGTCCTGAATGGACACGGAAAATAGAAGACGGAGCATGTAACCAGGCTCGAGTATGAGAGAGGGGGATAACAATGGATTAGATAAGTCTAATTTCCTGAAAAAAATGTTTTAATTTAAATTTTATAAATTTAAACCGACAGTAACGCTGTTTGGCTAATAAATGTTGAATGTTTCCTGTTTGGAAACTGTCAATACCACCATTGTTATCATTACCTTTTTCTACATCGGATTATTCATCTTTGGTGAGTGACAGTAACGGACACCTTTATCGAACGAGCCCCGACTTCCAGGCTTTTGTAGTTTGTCGTATAATGTATGCCGATCGAAAGGAATAACCTATTATGTCCTCTTTTTTCTAAACCCTGGAGAAAACGGTCAATCAGTCTTTAAGTCCTTTTACTCATTTTTATCCTCTGTATCTCCAAGGAAACAAGAAGCAATTGAAACGGACGCAAACGTTTACACTTTGAATGCGCATTGGATAGAAGTGGTTATCATTTGCGTATGCACATTAAAAAAAAAAGATATCTCTGGAAATAGAGCCTATGCCTATTTTAACACAAGGCCATATAAATAGAGAGCCCAGTGGGGCGTGACTTTATTATAATATCACTCTAATGATTTTGGAAGAGCATAGTTTTATAAAAAAATTCCAGCGATCTAAAGATTTTTGTTGATGTTTTGTCCATGAAACGTGCCAGACACCAAATAAGAAATTTCATAAACAAGAAAATTTACCGTTATATTGCTGTACGAGTGTACTCGTGATGTCAAATAATTACGGAAATTGATAGAAAGTTTTAATAGTGAGATGCAATGAAACAAAAGTCTTGAAACAATGTATTGAGATTCAATAAAACGGAGATAATTAATTCACAACTAAAATAGAGGCCGTTCCATTTATTGATTTATTGATTATTCCTGTTATCATATAAATCGATATTTGGTTAATATCTTTTCATGTTAAATTGTTTATGTTTAATATAACAGCGAAATGGAAATATCTTTCGAAAGAAAAAGATTAGCAACAAAACGACAAAGACGGCGACGACAAAATCTATTTCAAGACCGAGTTAAAGCAAAACTATTACTTAAGACAAAGGTATCTGAGTGCCTCACATGAAAGTCTTGAACAAATAAGACTGCAATCTAAGAAACACAAAAATAAAAGAATTTATTATTTTTTAAATCGGTATCACTCCATTCAAGGCAGTAAGGCCACTAAGACACAAGGGGTTAGATGGTGTGGAAACAAGAAGCAATTGAAATGGACGCAGATGTTTACACTTTGAATGCACATTGGATAGAAGTGGTTACCATTTGCGTATGCATATTTTAAAAAATAGAACTAGTTGATATATCATGCCTATTTTGTCACAAGGCCATATAAATAGAGCACCCGGTGGGGGATCGAATTTATTATATGATTTTTGGAACTCCATTCAAGGCAGTAAGGCCACTAAGACACAAAGAGTTACAGGGTGTGGAAGAATTAGGAACAGAAACATTAATAATGAGCGGGAAGAGGAAAGAGTAATCAGGAGAACAGTTAATAGCAATTGACATCGCTTTTAAAATTTTGCAGATAAAAGTTGGCTGGAAAGCATGGAGTCTGAAGGGAGTTCCACAATCGACAAGTGCGAGAAAAAAAAACTGTTAGCATAGAACTTACAGCTACATCTAGACAGCTCAACTGTAAATTGATGAGATCTTGACGCCAGTCTAGTACTGCGCTTAAATTCGCTGATTCGTCTTTGGATTTTTCCAAGGAGTAAAGGTAAATAGTAGGAGCATCGGACCATATATAACAGCAATATTCTAAGTATGGACGAATGGTAGACTTATAGATATGTAAGATAGATTCCGGAGAGAAAAATTGTCTCGCACGACACAGTTAATCGACTTTCTTAGCAGCTAACCTAGCAATAGATTCAATTTAGTCTTTCCACTTCATGTCAGCTGAGAACGTTAGCCCGTAAAGGCTCAACGAGTCACTTTCCTGGAGGTTAATTAAATGGTTCATTTTAGTTCGAGAACTAATTTTGTCTAAATGCAGATAAATATTTTATTTGAACAGATTGCTAAAACGACTAAGTAACCACTCATAAATTTACTAACTTGATTTAGATCTCTTCAAATGGGACAGGAAATATATAAATATATGCACATCGATAATTATTATATGGTTTGTCAGTTAATATCGGACAATGTTTGATGCTGGTGTCCTTGTATGAGATGTAGACCTTACATTCTATGCGTGCGATGTATGAGAAACAGCTTCAGACTGCCTAAATCCTCTCTGAGATGGTTGTTTATATCACCGCATGCGTCAGAAGTCTTTCTCACGACTGCTAACTGGATGCAAGTGTGATTTTACCTGCTTCCGCATACAGCTGCCGGGGGTAACTACAAATCAACCCCATGTCTATTCCGGCATCATATATATACGAGTTCTATCCGGAAAGTGCTCAGTCATTTTTAATAACTACAGAACTGGTTGCGCAGCTTCGATGTAATTTCTTAGCCAGTAATAAAGGACCTTACTGCGCATGCTTTAATAGAGATTTTGTGAATATATTTAGTCGGCAATGATATGCCATTCAGTGAATTTGTGTATTGTGTGACTGTCGCGTCAAGTCTGGTTTGAAACTTGGATATTCGTCTGCAGAAACGATTCAGATGATTAAGAAGTCTTTCGAGAACAACTCAATGAGCGAAATTCAGATATAATTTTGATACCAACGCGTCAAACTCGGTCGGGAATCCTTTCAAATCAATTCACGTTATTGAAGGTCCTTTAACAAGTAGAACCCATGGTAAAACAGTCCCTGACGACTTTAAAAATGCAAACATTTCAAAAAAAGAGACCGCACACTCTGCAGAAACTATCGTGGCATCTCCCCCCCCCCACCACCAACAACAACCAAGCATCGCTGGCAAGAGCTTTGTACGAATACTACTGAATCGAATCCTCACCGTGGCAGAAGTGAACCTTCCAGGATTCCAATGTGGTTTCCGGCCTTCGAGGGGCACTGTCGACATGTTCATGCGTGCGACAGCTCCAGAAGAGTCGTGAGCACCAAAAACCACTTATGTTCATTTTCTGGGGTCTCCTGAAGGCCTTCGATGAAGTCCAAAACAGCAATGTGGGCCACTTTTACCCGCTTTGGCAGTCCGGATTGCTTCGTGTCACTGATCCGTATGCTCCACGACGGAATGGAGGGCCGGATGAAACATCGTCCAATCACCGGTGGCCTTAAACAGGATTTGTGTTAGCTCTGACGCTCTTCTTCCTGTACGTCGCCGCCATGATCAACGAGATCCACCTGGCAGCACTGTCATTGACATCCGATACAGATTCGAGGGCGGACTCTTCAACATTGTCCGACTTCGTTCTCTGACAAAGAGTACCACCGAGAATCCCAGTATGCTGACGACAATGCAAATGCAGACCAGACCTCCAGAGAAAACTCATGAAAATGTTCAAATGTAATGTAGGCTGAAATCTAAAGAAATCGCCAGTTGACAGTGTGAGAATCAGATCTGAAGATTCCACGAAAAGTCTGGAAAGTACCAAGGCATTTGGAATATCTCTAAGGATCATATTAAGGAAGTATTTTATTTTACTTTTATCTATTTTACCAAACATCACATCATCCCGGTCAGGCAACCTTCCACACTTCGGGCTCTTCCCAAAGCTAAAATCGCAATTGAACGGAAGTGATATCTCAAAACATGGACGAGATTAAGGAGAACGTGACTATGTAGCTGATGTCAATCTTTGCAGATTGAAAAGTAAAAAAGACGCTGGTATAATTATGTGCGGTTTCAAAGGAGGATGCTTTGAAGAGACTATAGTCCACAATAAATTGGCGCCCTGCCTTTTACAATATTTCACCATTCCTGGCAGGACTTCTATTATCACAGTGTGGAATATCTAATAACAAAAGTGATGAAAATATAAAGAAAAAGAATCTAAATGATATCGGCTAGATATTAAAAAGAGAAAAAATTCCCAGCATCCCTCGTTCATGCGCATGCGTAGTCACACCCATTTAATCCGTTGATGTCCTAAAGGACGAAAAGCATTACAAGAAAACTTTCTTTTCCCACTTTGTTATACATTTTCCTCAATATATATATATATATATATATATATATATATATATTTACATGGATTATTTTTTCAAATTTAATACCAATAGAAAATGTTGACGGACGCTTGAATACAACATAGTAATTATTAAATAAATAAACTGAAGCATACTTCAATAAAAAAAAGTTTCAATAGAATGGCAGGCTATTATTGTAAATCAATAAGCAAAATTCTATAAATTAAAAACGAGAAAAAGTTAAAGATTTTCCTTACCATACTGAAACCCTGAAATTTCTCTCGGGGGCGGGGCGGAGCGGGGATGGCTCACTCCTGGTTGAGAATCCCTGCTCTAGCTATATACTTTTCAAAAATATTATTAAACAGTTAAATCACTTTTGGGGCGGACCTCGGATAGGCCAGAATTTGACTTGAAATAGTGAGCATTTTATAGAATTAGTGTATCATCTCTTTTATCTGACAGTGTGCCATTTATAGTGAATTTCAGAGTTGAACCAAAAGAAGAATTATAACTTCATAAAACTAAATATTTACCATTGCTTACTGTATTAATTTCGAACGGATAGTCCTGCTACACAGACATTTAAAAATATTTGTGTGGTGCATACGAATGCAGTGAATGCTTCTACTTGTTAGCTGTGTCTTCAAAGGTAAAATAAATTGTGATTTTGACAAATCCGACAAGCCTCATTCTGTAATATCGGCACACCACCCTGAATAAAGACATTTTAAAAGCGATTATTGAACTGAATCCACGTCAACGCATCAGAGATTTGGCACAGAAATAAAATGAATGCGTCATGCTCCACTGTCTACAAACATCTCAAGTGAACTTTCAAAGAGGGGGTCTAGGTTCCTCATGAACTGCGAAAGAGCCGAACACAATGTTCCACTATCTGCAGCCTTTATTTAAACCAGAAATGCCAATCTTTCATTTTTACATCCCATTATTACAGGTGATGAAAAATGGGTTTTGCGTATTAAGACAGTCCCAACACTAAAACCAGAACTCCATGAGCAGAAATTCTTCCTTTGTGTTTGGTGGAATATGAAAAGTCTTGTCTGTTAGAAAGGAACTGCGATATGTAATGACCGTAGACGTTTATTGCCAGTACCTTGATCAGGTAAACGAAACATTTTATAAAAAATGCCCTATTTTGGCAAACAGAAGAGATGTTATTGTAGCATACCTACGGATGATAATGGGTATGTCTCACATTCACATAAATACTGTAGTAAATACTGTATGTTGGTCTCCAGCTGTGCTGTTCAAACTATCTGCCTCTGAACAGAGAGGACCCCCAAACGATGCTATGTCGAAGGGCGTTATACGGGGTCTATAGGAAATTTTTGGCCGAACCTACGGGCACGGATACCCCACATTAAATTCGGCCTTGTGCCACATCTGACCGCGTGGGGCGGTTGGTAGATATCCTGCATCTGGAGATTCATTGTGGAATTCACTTGACTCACTTCTAGTAGTTGACTACTTTTTCTACTGGCCGCTGTGAATCTTATATGTGTTGTTCTTGTCCTAAGTATTATCGTTCATTACCAACCTTTGTGTGATTATTCTATTCAGTAACCTTCCCTAGGTTTCAACAATTCTTCAGCACGACAATGCATGGGTACAGTTTGAAAAGAAACCCAAGAAACAATAATATTGTTACAACAGAGATTATTCTACATTCTCCATACTCAAGAGTTTTGGCACGTACGGATTTTCATTTTTGATCAATAGATGTCGTAAATGGCAGAACATCCAGAAACAAAGTAGCTGAAAACAGTCATTTAAACTATTTTTCAGACAAAACCGGGAGTTCTTTAAACGTGGCATCGAATATTTGCCTCCTGCTAAACGGCAGTTGTTGAAAATAAAGGAGATATTTTTTATTTAATTAATATTTTAATAATAACATCTAAATAAATTTAAATTATATTTGCTTTTATATCCTTTCTGGAAAAACTTAATTACTTTCCAAACACACTCATATCTAATCTTATATCTTTTAAGTTTATTTTAACCCAATCACCCAAAATTTCCAGACCCCAACTATTCTCAAGCACTTAGTTTCCTTTATGCTTGTTTATATGCACGTTTTATTCGAGATAATTTGACCTAAATTATATGACTGCAAAGCGATGAATTAAAAAAGATTACAGCCAAAACTTTTAACGTTAAAAACTCCAATCTAGTTTGAATTTGCGTGTCTCCAGGTGTGTGAGAGGTACTGTATCAGATAGGGTGTCAGCAGAGATTGATTTGAAAGCCGGAAATTGAGTTGAATTCAAGTAGTTCTCAATAGCGCGTCACAGATAAGGTCTGTCAACCCCCGGCTCGATAACAACTTCTGTGCAGGAGGTTGCCACATCTGATCACACGTCCCGTGGAAAAATACAAATATCTTTTCGTCTCACCCTCTCTACAGCCTTCATCTTTTTGTCTTATGAGGTCACAGCAATGAAAAGAGATATAAACAACTATGATAAATGGTTGAATAAACAAATGTGACCCTTTCATTTTTTTTTCATTTTTATTTTATTTTATTTTTTTTACGTGTAACGAAGTATTTATATTTCTAGTGAATAATGAACACCTTTCAAACCCCTTGATTCGAAATATTTCAAATATGCATTCGGAGATATACGACTGTACTTGATGGCACATAATACATTTCTTTTAAGTTAGTCACGTTTCATTATCACCGAGCAGACCCTAAATTTTCTACCGCCTTATGATACAGTGTTGATAGCGGACACGGAAAGAAAGCTACAAAAACTCCTACAGAAGGTAGTGAAGAGAAGTTAGAAGGAAGAACTAAACACCAACAGCCAGAAGAGAGAATGCAACGTTATCAGCAAATGGATCTGCCCAAAATGCAAATTACAAATCGGAGATACCACAATGAACCAAGCACAAAAATTTAAATATCTAGGAAGTTTTCTAATAATATTAGGTTGGTGCAAAAATAATGTCGTTTTCTCACATGAAGTTGAACGTCAAAAAACGACATTATTTTTGCACCAACCTAATAGTTTATTCTTGCTGCACAATGATTAGTAACTAGAAATTATCAGGCACACATACTGAAAAGATTTGTTAAACCCAAATGTAGATTCTGTGATAAATATCCAGAAACAATTGATCATCTTGTATCAGGTTACAGAACGTTAGCATCCACTGAATATAAAACTCGGCATGGTACAGTGGGCCAAGATCTGCACTGGAAAATATGCAACTTTTACGGGAAGAAAAACTGCAATAAACTGGTATGAACATCACCCGAAACGGTTACAGAGATGAGACCTGTAACAATTTGATATAACAAGACACCCAGACAGAACAATGAAAAATAATCACCAAGACACCGTGATCAAAAACCACGGAAAAGGAATGTGCTTTCCTATTGACATGGCAATTCCTTCAGATTGTAATGTACCTTTGAGGCTCTTCAAAAAACTATCAAAATACAATGATCTTGAAGTGGAAATCTAAAAAAAATATGGCACATGTAGATATCAATAATTCCAGATGTAGTTAAAGCGCTCAGATTTATTGGAAAAGGTTTCGATAGACGCATTAAAGGGGTTCCTGGTTGCCCAAACCTTGAACAAATACAAAAAAATGAACATAAATACAATTCACACCTTGCAAATTCATTTATCTACATAAATTATGTTATTTTTTTTACAAAAAAATTGATTAGTGGAAAATATCATGAAGTCATTTCTGACCTTAGGTCTTTGGTTGGGACCCGGAAGGAAATTTGTATACATCAGAAATCTAAGGAAATAAAATAATAATAATAATAATAATAATAATAATAATAATAATAATAATTCATAAATTAATCTTAAAAACAAACATGTATTATTTTTATTTTCATCTAATGCAAGTAAGATGTTTTCTGTTTTATTCTTCATAATTTTTTCCCATTTGTACAACATTTGTATTCTAACCCTAACAGAGGATGGAAAATGCGACACTGAAATCCGAAGACGTACTGGGATAGCCAAAGATGAATTCCAAAAGCTAAGCAAGATATTAAGAGATAGAAAAACTTCGTTAGAAACCAAGAAAAGAGTACCAAAATATTACGTGATATCTGACCTACTGTATGGCAGTGTATACTGGAGAATTTTCTCAAAGATGAAGAAAAAACTTGAAGCAAAAGAAAAATGGTTCTACAGAAGGATGCTGAGGATACCACGGACCAAACATATTAGCAACGACGTCGTTTTAGAGAAAATGGAAACAAAAAGGAAACTTACACTTAACATCACGAAGAGACTTTCTGAGGCACATAATAAGGAAAGAGGGTTTGAAAAATGTGATACTCACAGGACAGATTGAAGCCAAAAGGGAAAATGTAGAGAGCCATGATCGTCTACGTCCTGAGGGGACGCAGCACATAAAGAGAGAGTGAACGACTGCACTCACAATTCGTCTACCTGCCTTGAACGTCTACTGGAATTAAAACTAACTCCATACCTCAAGTGGAACTCGTATATACGAAACATCGCTAAAGATACAGGGAACATGGTCGGTTTCTTGAACCGCTCCAGAAAGGATCTGACCTCTCTTGACATGCTCTATCTTTACAAGAGCCAGATCAGATCAAAAATAGAGTATTGTTGTTATATCTGGGCTGGAGCGGCCCAATACCGACTATACAGTTTTGGCAGAGTTCAAAATCGTCTACACGACCTTATAGGTGAGAAATTATTTTCCATCCTATAACCCCTTTCCCCGTTGCTAACGCCCTGCTACTCTATCGATATTTCCTTGGCAAATGTTCAAACAACGACTTTCCTGAATTCCACTGATCCAAACCCCCACAGCTAGGACTCGTCATGCCACGTACACAGTATCGATTCATCCACATTCCCTTCGTATTCTATCGGGAAGGAGGACGTTCCACTCAGACAGCTTCTTCTCCAGAACTGTTAGTTTTTGGAACTGACTCCCTAGAGAATTCTTCTCTGCATACTTCAAGTCTAGGTTTAACCATTGTCTTTGCAACATATCCTCATAATATGCATGTATTTCCTCCCTTTAGGCCTGTGCAAATGCCCATTTATTAACCCTCTCCCATGAATAGCTCAAAGGAAAGCAGGAAGAAAGGACAAACCATCAATTGTACGGAGACAGAATTTATAGTTATTAGTAAGAGGGATAGTCGCAAATTACATATCGAAGACGCCAAAATCAAGGAAATACAGAAATTTAACAATCTGGGAAATGTTTTAACAGACGACGGAAAATGTGACACGAAAATCCGAATGTGCATTGAGATAGCGAAAGATGCCTTCCAGAAACTAAGCAACGTATTAATAAACAGGAAAATATCGTTAGAAACAATTTTTTTTATTAAGCTTTTGTAGGTTATCTAAAGCAGAAACATATTTTTCGATTCTAAGATTTTTTTTTTTGGCGAGTGAATATTGATTGTATTAACACATTTTTGGAGATAATAACGCTTCCAGATACAAGTCCTCCAATTTCACGCATAGCTGGCGAGGAGAGAAGAGGTGAATTCATACCTAAGGGTGTTTGCGCGTAAGCAAATGTAATGAACACGACTGGAATTCTACTGTTCGATTTCTCATTTCGATCTGTTATCCATTAGACCATCCACACATCCAAGCTTACAGCACCTGATATTCCCAAGGCTTGACGTTGCTTAATGTAGGGGATCGGCCGGGAACCGGTGTTTTACCGTGATATGGTTGTAAGCCTAGAAACGAAGAAAAAGTGATGACCGTTTGTGTAAATCAATCCTCCTATAATGCCGTTATGTCTGGACAATTTCCTCACAGGTGTAAAGGAGACTTGAGACACCCAAGATGTGGTTCTACTGGAGGATGCTGAGAATACCAGGCATGGAGCATGTGAGTAACGATGATTTTTTAGGAAAACGGAAACAAAGAGTTTAAACGAATGGATGGTGGAGAAGGGTTTGGAGAGATGGCAAATAGACAACAGTTATTGAGAACTACAAAGGACAGGAAATTGTGGAGAGCCATGATCGCCAACGTCGTGAATGGACACGGCACATAGAAGAAGATCTGGCGTGTGCTTGGTGTTATTTGAGTAGTATTGTTGTTTCATGCGTTGACGGGTTCGCACCAAATATCGAGGGCATGGCACATAGATGAAGAAGGTGGAGCAGAAGAAGACAAAGGTAGAAGAAGAAGAAGAAGAAGAAGAAGAAGAAGAAGAAGAAGAAGAAGAAGAAGGAGGAGGAGGAGGAGGAGGGGATGAGCAGAAGAAGGAGGAGGGGGAGGGTATGAGCAGAAGGAGGAGGAGGAGGATCAGAAGAAGGAGGAGGAGGAACAGAAGAAGAAGAAGGAGGAGAAGAAGAAAGAGGAGGAGGATACGGAATTTCACGACAATTCTTTGACTAAATACAACTTTCGCTTGTCCCCAAACTACTGAATTTAAGTGTGCTACTTGATTGGCATCTCGGGCCCACACATTCACTGCAATGTCAATCGACATCTCTAGATACCTTGATCTAATTCCTCGTCTTTCTCTTCATCTTTTCCTCTTTCACGCCTCTTTTCTCTTGTTCCCACTCTCTGTAATCCCTTGCGTATTAGTGGCACTTTCGCCTTACTTGGGGTGAAATGCTTAAAAAAAAATAAAAAAGAAGGAGGAGGCGGAGAATAATAATAATAATAATAATAATAATAATTTATTAGGGCGAAGATGTCTTGAAAGTGCACTAATTTCCGCAGTAAATTTACATCTTGTATCATACAGTATATCTCCTTTCCAGAAAAAATAAACTACTGCTATTGCAATGTGGAATATTTAAAAGCAATAGAGATAAAAAATTTAAAAAACCGATAGAAAGCTTAATGGGATTACAGATGGGACAATCTTCGACTCCAAGAAACAAATAAAAAACAAAAATGCAACCACTGGTGACTTAATTAAGTAGACATGAAAAAATGTTATTTAATGCAATTTTTTTAATCACTAAATGACATAACAGCAATTTAATGGAAACCGGCATTTGAACATGGTTATGGCGACTTGCTGAATTCCATTTCATGCATTAGTATGGGAAAAATGAGAAAAAAAGTGATTTAAATGACTTTGAACGCTGAACGCAGCATGGACGCTGGTACTAGACAAAGTGGTCTGATTATTTTTTTAAGAATGCTGATTTAGTAGAATTTTCACACACAACCACAATGGGTTGACAGAGAATTGTCAGAAAAAAAAAGGATTCCAGTGAGTAGAAATTCTGTAGACAGGAATCCCTTGTCGGTGAAAGTGGTCGGAGGTGAATGACCGGAATGGTTCAAGCAGCAGCAGCAGCTCAAATAACTACTCTTTTCAACGAAAGTATATTGGAGAACGCACAGCTAGTCGAACATTCAAGCAGATGGGCTCCAGCAGCAGAAGATCAGGCCGTGTGATACTGCTGTCAGATAAGAAAAAAAACTGAAGCTATACAATTCGGTAAGAATCATGTCAACTGGACAACAGAAGATTAGGAAAACGTTGCCTGATTTGAACAGTCTCGATTTCTGATGCGATATTTGGATGATAGGACTACAATTTAGCTCGTATGAAAAGTTAAGGCTTGTGGGGGGGTGTAACGGTATGGCATTTTCTTGACGTACCTTGGGACTCTTGATATCAATAAAAGATCGTTTAAATGTCACAGACTATCTGGGTATTGTTGCTAACAGAATGCCTAAATTTATGACTACAGCACACCCATCCTCTGATGTCCACTTCCAACAGGATAATGTACCATGTCACAAAAAAAAAAAATAATAATTGCAGACTGATTCTGTGTTAAAGTGGCATCCGGGGTCACTGGAACTCATTTCGATAGAGCACCTTCGGGATGTGGTGGAAAAGGATATTCGAATCCTGGATTTGAAGCCAAAAAATCTAAAAGAATTGTGAAATTCCATAATAAAAGCACAGATCTAAATTTCGAGAGTCCTTACAGGACATCGTCGAATCCATGCCAAGAAGAATTGGGTCTGTTCTAAATGTTAAAGGTGACCCAAACCAGTTCTATACCTAATATAAGAATATATCCAATAAATTGACAGGTGAGTTTATGTTGTTGATTCGAGACTGAATTTTATGATAGTGTCAAAGTCAAGCTAAATCTGAGAAAAACATATGAAGCGGAATTGCAAACTCCATATCTGATCCTTGCTTGCACATTTGCTTAAACATCAGCTCTCGAAAATGACAAATTATTATTATTATTATTATTATTATTATTATTATTATTATTATTAATAATAATAATAATAATAATAATAATAATAATAATAATAAAGCGAAAGATTTTTAAAAAATAGCCCATTTATAAAGAAAACAAAAATCTTTAAGGAACACAACTTAGTTCCTGGGTGTCCAATCCTAACACCGAAGGAATACAATGCTAGTTTGGGCAGTATATTTACTGATAGAGAAGTCAGTATTACAGTGCACCACCTGCTGAAAATGGTATGAACATAACTCACAAACAGTCAAAGGAAGTCAATATTCCCGATCACTTTTAGGACCATTCATACTGACATATAAAAGCTAATAGACCAGATATTGTTATTAAAGCATACAAACAAATAGTACTGTTTCATAGATATGATAGCGACATCAGATAAAAATATATTAAAGAATATGACAAAATAAGTAACTAACTGAAAAAGATGGCCCCTTCAAACTACTGTTATTATTGGAGCCTTGAGTTTGATAAAAAATATTGCCAAATAATATTAACAAAATCTCTGGTAGCCCTTGATTACAAGAGAAATTTTATAAAATTGCACCCTGTGGAACTGTTCATCTACTCATCTAATGTTATTGGTCCTGAACTGGCATCTCGGCTTCAGTCACTTTACAACCGCTGTAATGTAGCGTCCCTCTGACTTTTCTATAACTATTTTCATGGTAATTGTTGTGATGAATTTTCCTCATCGGTAGAGACTCTGGGGTATTGTGGTGGCTGTAATAAGAATGGTAAGTAACAATGTGTTGCTTTGGTGTAAAGTAACTGTGATATATTTGGGTCAGTAATTGTGGCTAGCTAAGTTTAATTATAAGATAGATGAAAGTCGGTTTTACCCATCCCCCATTTTTGGCCTTGTGTCACATTTTTGTATTTTACACAAAATAAATATTACTTTTCCTTTCGGTACCTCGACTTTACGCATTTAAGCGCAGTACTGGATTGGCAGCTAGGTCTCATCATTTTACATTTGGTGTTTCTAGTTGCAACCGTAAGTTTTATGTTTACAGTTTCTTCTCTTATACTTCTCGTTTGTGGAAGTCTCTTCCGGCTTCTTGTTTTCCACTCAACATTGATCTTCAAAGATGTAAATGCAATGTCAATCGTTGCCTTTTGTCTTCTTAATTCCTGTTCTTTTACTGTTCTCTCCCCTTTATAGTGTTTTATTTTTCTCATATTCTCTCACGCTCAGTAAAATAACAATGATAATAATATTTCAACTTTGGTGATGTCTGGTTCGGTGGTCTCAAGGATGCGGTCTGTTCAGATGTTGACATCCCATAAAAATCTTTTTCATTCACCTTCTCTGATTGGTGGTGGTAATCGAAAACGGCCAAGTGAAGATCTCATGAGATTTCAACATTCAAACAGACCGCATCCTTGAGGCCATCAAACCAGACATAACCGTCTTAAAAAAAAATGCCTCCTCATCGATGTGGCTATTCCTGGTGACCCTAAAATCAAGTTCAAAGAAATTGAAAAGCTTAAAAAGTTCACTGGGCACTGGATTGTCATTATTGGGGCACTGAAGTCTATACAACCGCATATAAAGATATTAAGAAAATTGGAATAAAGCATGGTTACCCATCGCTTTTTAAGTCTGCGTTGCACTGCACATATTCTGCGTAAAGTGCTATCTACTTGGGGTCGTAGGAGTTGATGGAGAATACCCATAATGCAAGATCTCCGGTTGAAAAACGAAAATCCGTGTGGAAGAAGAGAAATAATAATAATAGTCTACACCAAGTTGGTCTCTTATAGCTTCTGATCTTAACTGATTGGTGATGTAAACATGTAAAGTTTTTGTCGTGGGGAATTAAGATGGGCTACAGTACCACAGATTAGCTGGTCAGTTGCCTGACCGTAACCAATTGGGAATGGGCTTACGTCTACATCACGTTAAAACACCGGTTCTCGTACGATCAACGAAGTTAAGCAACGTTGAACCTGGTCAGTAACCAACATGGGTGACTGCTTGGGAATATCAGATGCTGCATGCTTGGATGTGTGTGGTGTAATGGATAATGGCTCGGGATTATTAATCGTAGAGCCGAGTTCCAATTCCCGTTGAGTTCGTTATATTCACTTACGCGCATTGGGAAAGGTATAAATCCACTTCTTCTTCCCCCAGCTATTTGTTAATTAGTAATCCGTGTATCACTAAATCATTATTATCCCGAAAATAAAATAGAAATTGCGTACAAAATATTTAGATTTCGGCATTAAATAACCCATAGAGGTGTTGATATGCCGTTAAACAAAAACAACCAAATGGACATGTGCCTGAGTGTCTGACGCATAGGGTAACATAATTTATGAGTGAGAAGAGTGCGGGAACAACGTGGCCGAGTGTTAAGAGTAACGCTTTTTCTAGCTTGAATGATGAGGCAGCCAAGGGTACTTGAGAGTTACACCTAGATGCTTGAGAGCAAACTCGATGAGAGACCGTGGAAGTGGACTAGTTTAGTCGGCCTGAAGATATTTCTAATTATGACCCACCTGCAAGCTCACTTTACTAGCATTCTTCGGTCTCTCTCAGTATTAATAATAAAAAAAAGTGCTTGTTATACCCTTACCAGACTGGCTGTCATTATGGAAATATTGAGCTTCGTATCCGTATTCTGATGAAAAGAGCGCGCAGCAGAATCAGGCCAGAGATAGAACAAGAACAGTGCGGGTTCGTTAAAGACACCGGAACAAGGAACGCGGTATTCATGCTCAGGTTATATTATCAGAAAGAGCAATACAAAAGCAGAAGGACGTTCACTTATGTTTTATAGACTACGCAAAGGCGTTCGACAAAGTACCCCTCAAAGATCTGTTGGAACTGCTCAGCAACCTTGATATATTAGGGAAAGATATTTGAATAATAAAGAACCTATAGTGGCAGCAAATGGCCTACATACGGCTAGAGCATGAATTGAGCAGATATACAAAAATAGAAAGGGGCGTAAGGCAAGGATGTGTCTTCTCACCGGACTTATTCAACCTATACAGCGAGTCAATTCTGAGAGAACTGGAAATCCTACCAGGATTCATCATTGGCGGCCACAATCTTAACTTAAGATACGCAGATGACACAGTGCTGATAGCAGACATGGAAAAAAATTACAAAACCTTCTACAGAAGGTAGTGAAGTAGAGTGAGAAGGGGCTAAGCATAAACTACAAGAAGACAAAACGCATGGTCATCAGTAAAAAGATGAGACCGAAATGCGATTTACAGGTCGGGGACACTAAAATCAAGCAGGTGCGGAAATTTAAATATCTGGGGAGTGTTCTAACAAGAGACGGTAAGTTCGACGTTGAGATCCGAAGACGTATTGGGATGACTAAAGACGCATTCCAAAATCTAGGCAGAGTATTACGAGACAGGAGGATTTCGTTGATAACAAAGAAAAGAGTACAGAGAACTGACGCGTGATATCTGTCCTCCTTTACGGCAGCGAATATTGAACGGTCTCTTCAAAGATGAAGAAGAGACTCGAGGCAACGGTGGTATGGTTCTACAGAAGGATGCTAAGGATACTATGGACCGGACACGTGAGAAACAATGAGGTTTTGGAGAGGATGTAAACAAGGAGGAAGAAGCAGCTGGAATAAGAAAATTGGGCTTGGAGAATCACAGGGCGGATAGAGGGAAAGAGAGACAAGGGAAAGCAACGCGTGACATACCTAGCGGGCTTAAGCAATTGGATGGTAGAACAAGGTTTGGGAGAAGTAGCAAAAGGACAAAATATATTGAGAGCTACAAGGGATAGGAGGAAGTGGAGAGCCGTGATCGCATACGAAAATGATTGAACGTCTACCATATTTAGAGAAAGTTAATTTTGATCTAAATCACACATGGTGGGATTTTATTATTTCTAGTGGAACATTATACCAATCAAAACAGACATTATTAGGCACTAGAATGACCCGTGAAAATATACGTAGGAATTCCCCTATCGCATCATTAAATATTTGAGCTTAACAACTTTAACAACGTATTGCAATAACAATCATAAATATGAATGCTGGTCGTTATTTTAAGAAGTAAGGGGGTACAAATGAAAAGATTTTAAATTGACGACTTTTTCCATTTCACTGAAACAGACGTTAAGCACTTCTAGCTTCCCTTCTTTCTTTCATTTTCTTACTTTAAACAAGTAGCGTATTTGATGTCTTTAGTATTCTTATACAATCAAAACGGAATAGCCCATTATTTATGAGGTATTATCAGGAAACATTAAACACTTCTTTCTTTCTTTTCACTGAAACCAAGCAGCGTTTCTGATACGTCTTGTCTTTTTACGTGATCAAAGCAGAATAGTCATTTATTTATGAGATATTGGTAGCGGGTAACGGCCGTGCGAACTAACGAAAAGTCGGACCAGCACAATTATCATATACCAATAATAATAATTATAATAATAGTATAACGTGTCTAGTATACCATTATCAGACCAGGTCCCGTGGTGTGCATATTGGTCTTAGTCTATTTATATCCCTACCTCATTTTGTTGGCGTTCTGCTTTCTTACTCAAAGTTCGTTATATTCAGTTACGAGCAAATACTCTTGGGCAAGGTCTTAGTCCATATACTCTCCCCCACATCAGGCAATATCTAAATAGTAGGACTAGTATCTGAAAAAAATCATTGTTATTCTCAAAAAATTATTAATACAATATTCAGTCGTAAAAAAGAATTATTCTTACTATCCAAAATATGTTTCGGATTTAAATAACCGACAAAGGGTTGATAAACTTTAAAAAAATAAATCAATTAATCTTCCCTCTCACTCAATAATAATAGAATTGAGACTATACAGTTCATATCATTGTTGAGATCTATACGTATTCTAAAAAGGCGATATGATTTGACTTGCTGTTACTTCATCCTCTACGCTGGCCACACGATATGAACGTGCAATAATAATAATAATAATAATAATAATAATGTAAAGAAAATAATGAAAAACCAAGCAAGCAATGACAAAAGGCGAACGTGTTCAATTTAGTCGTTGGCTCAGCGTTCCCATAAGCGGCTGGCTAACAAGCAGTCGCCAAGCCATAGGACAACGTGTAACTTAAGCTACCTGCAAGTGGACACGTTAGTGTTTGTTTTAATCACTGATTAATTGAAGTGGCCGTATGCTGAAGGTAGACTCACACACGCACTGGGTCAGCGACCGCACGTCACTGACAGCACTAAAACATGAAACCTTTCAGCAATTTTTTTTTTTTAGGCATAAGTCTAAAGCAATAACCATACGATCACCTCTTGCCACAAACCCCACCTCCAACCAAAAAGCTTCAATGTTATAACAAAGCCTGCATGTCTTGTGGATGTTTCAAGGCGCAGACGACTATTGTTTCCTCTCACACAATCATTTCTCCACAACTTCAGAACAAAGCTTATCAGAAAGAAAATGAAAGGCTATTTAATTCTGGTCGGCATTTCATATATTTCAAGGTAATGTGTTTCTTCAAAGAATGACAGCAATAAAAAAAATAGATCCCTGTACCGTTTCTATAAATACTTTCAGGGAAAATGTTCGGGTGAGCTCTTGCTACTTAGACTTTTTTGAATTTAAGCGCACGTAGAGTGGCGACAAAGTCTCACCAATTTTCAGTTGAGTTGGCTAGATGTAACCGTAGGTTCTATGCTAACAGCTTCTTTTCTCACTCGTGGAATTCTCTTCCGGTCCCATGCTTTTCAGACAACTTTTATGTTACTTAATATGTCCATTTGTTGCGTACTTGGAGGATTTTTTGCTTCAGGATCACCTGGCGGAATAGTACTGTTTCGGTAGGGTCTCTTGGGCAAACAAGTTTGATGTTGCAAGACCCGAAACATGTCATGACCCCAAGTCATAACATCACTGACGAGGCGATCCTGCGCACTTGTTGGTGTGTTTTCACGGGCTTGCCTACAAACAGGATTGTTCATAACCATTTCCAACCCTCACCCGTAGATGTGCAGTTAAAATGCACTGAAACCAAGTTGCATCTTTGTTGTGAGTAAAATGGTTTTGTCTATATGATAAAATTATAATAAACAAATCGCTCTACTACCTGTATCGAGCTCTTTTTTGAATTAACGCTGTGAACGTTAGAATTTATATATTACTTTCGTTCTCATCGCATCGTGTGTGTATATATATATATATATATATATATATATATATATATATATATATATATATATATATATATATATATATATATATAGTTGGATTGATATGTGAGTTTGTGACCCTGGGTATTTGCGATCGTCAGATAAAGTGATTAATTTTAAAATTTTGGATTTATATATGGTTGCGTATATCGGTGTTTTTGTGGTAGTGGGAGGAAAAATTGTCTTCGGAACGTCACTTATACGTACGCGTGAAACCCAGAGTAACAAACTCACATCAATCCAACTAAATATGTTAGCTCTATCACTGATATTGAGCGCTTTCCAATAAGTACCGCGTATATATAATATAGAAATAATATATATAAAAAATTGCATATATATAATATATATATATATAAATATAATATATATATATATATATCTATATCTATATATATATATATATATATATATAGAGAGAGAGAGAGAGCATTTACTTAAATATTTGTATCTATAAAAAGAACCTATAAACATAAAAAATGTCTTAATTGTCGGAATTTGTCCATTTCATAATATATATATATATATATATATATATATATATATATATATATATATATATATATATATATATATATACACACACATTTTATATATACATATATATATAAACTATATATATATATATATATATATATATAGTTTCTACATAGGTAAAAGTCTAGAATCAGGGCTATAAAATAGGGGTCATAATTCGCATGCGTCAAAAAGAAAGTAATTTTGTTAATACACTTATGGGCTAAAAGATATCCTGAGTGCTTACTCAAAGTAAATAGTAGTTGACTGGTTCAGATTTTGAAAGGATGTCTGCTGCTTTTTCACTGCAAAAACATTGGTGATAAACTTGGCATCCAAAGACGCATCGAACAAGGATCTACGCTTATAATGGAATCTGAATGATCTGGGGTATAATCACAAAGTTATAAATTCATGAAAATAATCTTGTTGATTTGCCAGAATCATTAGTTCCTAAAGCGAAAGAGAATAGCTGGCTTCATCTAAAAAGCGTTTTCCCAGAGAAAATGTCACCAACAAGCATACACACGAATGGGAATATATATATATAAACATATAATTTGAAAAAAATCAAAAAATGTACTTGAAAATATATTAAAAACTATAAACGATATACATACATTTTAACTCGCGAATTATGGCCCCTGTTTCATGGCCCCGATTCTAGACTTTTCTAGACTCCTCTACATACAATTTGTTTATTTACGTTTATTATTATTATTATTATTTCAATTTCTTCTATGGTCACACTACCTACCGAGTCTGTGGGAAGATCTAAGGGACGTAGTGGTGTGCTGTCATGGCTACAGTTTATGATTTGTTTTTCTAACTTCCATAGCATCACTAACGTTACATGGAAAAAGTTCTTAGTGTGTTGTCTGTACTTATCAAGACAATTTTTGTATTTCTCTTAATCTGGGAATTCCATGGATTTTTTCTATGCGTTATTGTGTTTCTTTTTTATCATTCCGAGCGCATCTACTATGACTGGTACTATTCTTATTTTCAATTTTCACATTTTTCCTATTTCGATTCTATTTTTCGATTATTATTATTATTATTATTATTGATTTTTATTGTATACATATTTCCAACTGATCAAAAAAAAAAAAGAGATTATACATATTTTACATAGAAAAGGCTCCTCATAATGTGTGAGCTGTACTTCTTATGAGTACAATTTTTAGTATTTCTTTCGGGCATGGGCTACCAGGAATCCCTTCAACGAATCTATCGGAACCTTTTCCAATCAATACGAGGTCTCCAACTACAATTAGAATTATTGATGTCCTCATCTGCCACATTTTTTAGATTTTCATTTCAAGGTCCTTGTATTTTGATAGTTTTTAAAGATCTTCAAAGATCCATTATAATCTTCCAAAACTGTCATGTCAATAAGAAAGCACTTTCTGTTTGTTTTTTTTTGGGGGGGGGGTTGTGGTCTTTGATCACGATGTTTGGGTGATTAGCTTTGATTGTTGTGTCTGCTTGTATTGTAAAGTATTATTATTATTATTATTATTATTATTATTATTATTTACGCCATAACTTAAGCTTGTGGGCCAGTTTACGGTGTAAATGATTTTCATAAAAGCCGGAACTTATGGGAGAAGCAAAAGAAAGCATCTCATATTACACTGTAGAAGGGGAAAAAGACTGATTCAGGTGTAAAAGAGTTAGATGATCGGTACACCTTGAAATAAATTTACGTTTTTATCTGAAATGACAGAGAGAGTTTGTTTTGTAAACACTTGAAAAGATAATTTGAAAATGATAAGAAGGTCCTAAAAATAAGTGAGATAATTAGTATAGATAATAGAAAAACATTTTGCGCACTTAAACACACAGGTGCGTATAATTCAAACTTAAAGTTAATAAAACTGAAACTGAAAATATATCTTGCTCTTTACCAGAGAACTGGAGAAGTTACGGAACATGAAGGTAACAGTCGTATTAGACGTTAACAGGAGACGGGGTTTGATTCGGTTTTATTTCTGCTTAACGGCCCTTCAACCACTATAGGGTTATTTACGGTTAAATAAAGGTTTCGAATCATGGTTATTGATGTTATATGTGGATCAGTGATAGTTTTGGGTACAAGTTATTTTGCATTTAGTTTCTGATACAAATTGGTTATTAGAGTTTGCATTGTTATTTTTAGGGGGGGGGCGTCTTTATGAAGTCTGAAGTGTTCGTTTTCGGGGGGGTTCAGTTTTTAAAATATATTAAAGGATTTATGTTTAATATTTTATTTTTATATTTTATTATATTATTATTTTATTTTATTATATTATTATTATTTATTTTATTATATTACTTAGTTTTATATTTTATTTTTATATTTTTTTATAAATATATTAAAGGATTTCTGTTTTATATTTTATTTATATTTTATATTTTGCTATAAAGTTTGTTTTCCTTTAAGAAGTTAAGGATATTGTTTGGTTTAGTGTTTTGAAAAAAATTCTTTTGCTTTGTTTGACAATATTTTGTTCGAGTTTGACGGAGACGATGACAACTTATGCGTATATGTGAGAGGGACTTGACATCTATTGTATGATGAAGGAATTTCATTTTTTAATAGATGTGAGTGTGTCACATGTGCATGTCCTATTCGGAGTCTGGATAAAACTATTTTTATTTTCTTGAAACAGGATACTGGTTATAAAGAACCTTGGAATTCTGATTGATTCATTTGTTCATTACGGCTTATTAACTCTTCGCTGGTTATTTAAAGCTATTTAATCCATAGTTTGGGAAGAAGAGATGAATTCATACCTTACCCAAGGGTATTTGCTCGTAAGTGAATGTAACGATCTCGACTGGAACTCATTCCTAGCTGATATCCATTACACTAACCGCACAAGAATCTTGGAAAAAAAAAACTGAAGAAACATGAGGGCTGAGACTATCCAGACGTTATCATACTGAGAATTGTTTAGGATTCTGTGTTTAGAGTTCTAAGCTATAAAGAGGACTCGCTAACTTTGCGATCCGGTGACGCCGCAAATTGTCATGGTGAGAAAATCCGAACAATGTGATACGGGTGTTGTATTTTTGAGAAGACTTACTTTCATTCAATCTCCAACGATACCATTCGATATTTGGTGCAGATCCGTAAATGCATGCAACAATAATACTACTCTAATAACACCAACATACGCCAGATCTTCTTCTAAGTGCCGCGTCTATTCACGACGTTGACGATCACGGCCCTCCACAATTTTCTGTCCTTTGTAGCTCTTAAAACAAATTTATCGTTTTGTCATCTATCCTAAAACTTGCTCCGACATCCATTTACTCGAGCTCGCTAGATAGGTTATGCGTTGCTTCCCTCTGTCCCTCTTGCCTTAAATCTGTCCTGTGAGTATCAAATTTTCCAAGCCCATTTTCTCGTTATGTGCCCCAGAGATTTCAACTGTCTCTCCTTGATGGTAAGTAGAAGTGTTATTTTTGTATTCATTTTCTCTAAAACTTTGTCGTTGCTCACATGTTCGGTCCATGGTATTCTCAGCATCCTTCTGCAGAACCACATTTCTGTTGCTTCAATGTTTCTTTTTTCATCTGTGAGGAGATTGTCCAGTATTAATATCATATAGGATCTTTTTGCATGAATGCAGGCATCCCAAAGGACTCTCTCCTTGGAGCAAGCTTGTCCCTAATTTACATCAACGACCTTCTTGGTGGCATCAACTGGGTATCTGTGATGATGACACAAATATTTACTCCTGTTTCATTTTTGACATCCGAGAAAAGATTAATATTGGTCAAACCACGACATTGCTGAGGTCTGCCAGGATACGGAGTAAGGTTACTGAAGATTTGGCGAAATTTGATTTCATTCTTTCTTCAGTGATTATAATGTAAACATGCTAATTTATTAAATCCATTCGACCATTCGTCCAGATGCTGGTCTGGTGCCCCTGCTGTTCATCTCGAGATTTTCGACAAAATCGAAAGACGGATCTGCAATGTAATAGGTCCTGACCTGGCATCTCGACTCCGGTCACTTTCTAACAGACGTGCTGTGGATTCCCTTTGTCTTTGCTACAAATATTTTCATGGCAACTGCCCTGATGAGCTATTTTCCCTGATGCCCAGACCGTATGTATTTAAGCGTGCTACCAAATTGATATCTAGGCCCAACCCTTTTACTGTTGAATTAGATAAATGTAACCGTCTCTTCTACTCCAACAGCTTCTTCTCTCGCACTTCCCAACGGTGGAACTACCTTCCTCTTACTTACTTCCCTGATAACTACAATTTTCAAAAATTTAAATGTAACGTTAATCGTCATCTTCTGATGCCTTGATTCCCGTTCTTTTTTATCCTTTCCTCAATCCCCCCTATGCCCAGTCTTTTCTCTTACTTTAACTCTCTGTAACCCCTAGTGGCATTCCCACCTTGTTTGGGGTGAAATGCTTAATAATAATAATAATAATAATAATAATAATAATAACAATAATAATAATAATAATGGTAATGGTAGGTCAATATCTGCATTGGAATAACTGTCATCACTACAGAGGATAAAACAGCTACAAACTGGCATTAACATCATCCTGATCTGTAGTTGAGGAAGCAAATATTACCATCCTCTGGGATTTTTCTATCTACGCAGATCGAACAAGCAAATCGCCCAGACATTATTACCAAAGACAGAAAAAACAGTTTACACGCTGACTGACATGTGCGCACCAAGTGACAAAAACAACCCCTGCAAAGGCTTTCGTAAAACTGAGCAAATACAAAGATGTGAAAATTGAAATAGTAAGTACTGTTCATGTTGTGGTTGGAGCTTTGGGTTAGATAAAGAAAGGAACTCAACAACAAATCAACAAAATCCTTCTTGCAACATCTTTCCAGAAAACCCCCCAAAATAGTTCTAATGGGGACTGTCTATATCATGCAATTAGTTTTGTTTGTTTTTTAATTAGATGTTTTTTGTTTAATTAAGTGGAAACAACAATAATTCACATCTTTCGCTTGGCCTAGGCTATTGGTGATGACCAGCACGTGATTATAAAACAAATGCCTGTCAAAATGATATTTTTAAAAATAAGAATAATAAACTCTAAAAGCTTCTGATCTTAACTGATTAGAGGTTATGCACTTATTTTCCCTTGAAGAATTTTCATGGTAACTGCACAGACGAGCTTTTTTCTTGTGCCCAGACTACATGAATTTAAGCGTGCTAATCGACTGGCAATTAGTTTACTGTTGAACTAACTAGATGCAACTGTTATTCTCTACTTTAACAGTTTGTGTTTTCTCGCACTTCCCTCCTGTGGAACTCCCTTCCGATTTCTTGCTTCCCTGATAACTACAATCTTCAAAAATTTAAATGCGACGTCAATCACCATCTGTATTCGTGAAGCTTGTTCCTTTTTTGCCTTTTCCTCAATCTCCCCATTTTCAATCTTCTCATTCTCATTCACTTTCACACCCTGTAACCACCTTGCGTCTTAGTAGCATTATCGCTTTGGTTGGGGTGAAAAAACGAAGACTTACAATAAATATCCCGTTCAGATCCAAAGATTTACTTGTCAGTTAAGTGGCCTTAACCAGTTCGGTATATTCCCTTGGGGCGGACGCACTGTATATCTTATGAGCGGGAATAGTGAGGACGCACCAAGGGTGGACGCCGAGAGAGTGATTTTGTTTTAAGTTTGAATAATGAGGCAGCCAAGGCAACTTGGGAGTCATATTTAGATAACTTTCAACGCCTTCAGCCGAAAACAGTCTGAGAGTACTGAATTACCTGACCTGAAGGTATCTCCTAAATGGCAAATGCTGACCGTCTGGGGGTTATTTCCAACAGCAAGGTTATATGCTGCTTTTATCAAATAATAATAATGTGAATTCAGCAGTAAGCTAGATACAATGTCACGACAGGGTAGGAACAGTTATAACCTGGGAATAGTGCAAACGGCTGAGTCTCGATTAAGCAAACAAATGAGATTAGTAAAAACTAGAGAAAACTATTTAAAAAATGAGAATAACATAACCTCGGGATTTAACATCCAGACTGATCTCACAATCCAAGCGTGAACAACGGATTTGAGAGTCATAAAAACCTAACTGCACTGTCATCGGCAGTCTGTTACAGTTTCATAAAATTAAGTACGTGGGTCACTTCCTGACAAGTTGAGGTTCGCCTTAAACAAATTCACGCCCTCGGCAATTTCTTCTACTCCGATGGAGTGAATTTGTTTAAGGTTGACCTCAACTTACCAGGAAGTGACACATGCACTCGATTGTATAAAATATGAGAATGTAGCAACACTTTGTAAGAAGCTCTTTCCTTCTTACCAATGGAATACAGAGACAGTGAGGATGATTCGCTCCCTGCGTAAAATGCATGACAGGTCTTAGCTGCAGAGTTCTGAACTGGTGGGAACTAGGAAATATAGTTCGTTTGAACATTTTTTCCGTGGAAAGAGTGAGTTAGTGCCAGGAAGTGACCCACACACTTGATTTCATGACCTTCGTCTACGGGAAATATAGAATGAGACATGCAAAATCCAGTTATGAAACTGCAACGGACTGCCGCTAATGTCCGTCATGCGTAGCCTTCTTCATCCGCTGGTTCAACCATTGAGATCTGTTGTGTCATCCGCTTATTCCGCCGTTGTTGGTCGCGCTTAGTTTGGGTCCTCGTCTTCGACCTGGCCGCCAGGGTTAGACCTACCAAGAGTTTAGAACTCTCGACGGCATCATTCTAAAAGTCATTGAACCACGCAAGCTACCACCCCAACACCACCACCACTACGACAAAGAGCGACCATCAGAATTACGCACATAGATACTAGATGTCGGAATAAACAGTTCGTCATCAAATGTTACTTTAATGACAAGAACAGAAACAAAATAATAAATAATAAAAGAATTGAAAGTATAAAATATATGAGAACGTTTTTCATTATTCTCGTTGTAAAAAACGTTTGAAAGATAAATGATAGAGGACGAAAATGACTATTCTGAACCAATAATGAAAAAAAATCAGTAAAACGGTAAGACCTAGTTGCCAATCCAGTAGTACACTTAAATTCACGCAGTCGAGGCACCCAGTAGGAAAGTTCGTCAAGCAATTGCCATGAAAAAATTTGTAGAAATCCATCTTTCTAGTACAGTGTAACCCGGATATAAGAGAGTTGTCGGGACCGGAGAATAAGTCTCTTATATCCGGGTTTCTCTTATATCCGGGTTTGGTCTATTTTGTTTAGGTAAGTATGACTAATTTTGGAACAGAGAAAATCTCTCTTATATCCGGGTCTCTTATATCCGGGTTACACTGTACTATGGCGGTTTCTCTTGAACTTTTTAAAAAAATTATTTCACCCCAATCAAAGGAATAAAGCCACTAAGACGCAAGAGGTTACTGAGTGTGAAATAATATGAGAAAAAGGAAAAATATTATTAAGGAGGGATAATAAAAGAACTGAAATTAAGAAGACAGAAGATAATGATTGGTATTGCATTTAAATGTTTGTAGATCAAAGTTGACTGTGAAGCGCGTAGCCGGATGCGAGTTCGTCAAAGGAGAAATGGGAGAGAAGAAACTAGTTTAAAGTAGTGTGGAAAATCAACATCTTGATTATGTCATTATTTTTTCTTCTAGCTACATATATACTATGCATTTTAGTTGTTCTCCCTGATGGAAGTCTTCCCGTAATGTGTTTGTTTTTATCTGCGTTTGTGATTTTGTAGCGCCAGTCTGTAGAGTCTGACGATTGTCTTCTTTACGGTTTAAATGATTCATTCGTTTAAAGTCATTTTTAATCATTGATCTGAGAAAACTGTTATATATAGTCGATAATTTAGACCAGCGTTTCTCAACCGAGGTTCCCCGGAACGCTAAGGTTCCGCAAAAGTTCTCCAAGGGTTCCGCGAGAACAGGTGAGATAATCTATACGAATGAATTTTATTTAGCATTACCGAAAAATTTGACAAAGAAGTATTAATTTTTCCTTAAACTAGTTATTCAAAAATATATACTATGATATTTACCACGTGATCTACGATGAAAATAAAATGAGAAAGATATGGTATATAATTTTATTTTTGCGCAGGGGTTCCTTGAGACATGTAATTTATTTTAAGGGTTACGCAAGGGTAAAAAAGTTGAGAAACGCTGGTTTAAACATTTCTGGACGAGGTGGATGTCATGCATGACATCTACATGAGAGTCTACATCTGACGAGACCATTTAAGAATAGTTCTTAAATTAATATTTTGGTTTTGTAGCATCGTACAAAGTTTGACAAAAGTACCAATTGCGCAAGCTATCCTGTCACAAATTCCTATCTTTTGTTGATCTAAGCCATGTTGGTACATTTGGCAGCGTTCTTTGTCCTTGTTTTATCAAATATTCACACAGATTCATTTAGTAGATTACTCGCTATTTTTCTTCTAGTTCTCGTAAATGTTCAGTATCTCCTGTTTGGTTTCGCTTATTTTGTTTTACAGTATATCATCACCTCAATGGGTTATTTAATGCCGACAAGTTTTTTTTAGGATAGGTTCGTATGAATAGAATATGTATTCTTTGTAAGAAATCAGTTTGTAGATCAGGCTTCATTGTTGTAATTTTGTAAAGAGGGTTTTGTCGAGACTCAAATGTATTGCTGGTAATTTTTTTTTTTTCAAAAATGTATGCTGATATTTTTTTTAAATGTATTGCTAGTATTTTTGCTATAAAAATATTTTTATACTTTCGTAATGTTTTGATCCCAACTTGGGGTTTAACTATTTACCTCTAGTTGGGACTATAAACAGGTGCTACCACCCAGGCCTAGAGTGGACTTGTGAATAACAGCAATTACGAGGTGGTTCCACGCTCCTCAAAATCTCCCGATCAGCGGCTTTGCTGCCGGATGTAGTTTATCGTCATAGCCAGGACGGAATATGTCCTATGAATACTAAACTTTCTTTTTTCGTCTGAAAAACTTTTTCGCCCTCCATTAGCATGGCTGATACTAACCTCCAGGTGAGTGACACCTTGTGACTTCTTAGGCTAATGTTTTCCACTGACATGAAGTGGAAATACTATATTGAATCAATTGCTAGGTCTACTGCTAGAAATGTTTGATACATTGCGTTGTGCTAGACAATTTTTCCCGCCAGAATCTATCTTACACATTTATAAGTCTACCATTCATCCATATATTAAATGTTGCTGTCACATCTGTTCTGGTGCTTCTGCTATGTATTTACAGCTTCTTGATAAATAAGAATCTGCAATGTCATTGGTCCTAATCTGACATCTCGGCATCAGTTACTTCCCCACTATCGTAACGTAGCTTCCCTGTGCCTTTTCTATAAATATTTTCATGGTAATTATTCTGATGGGTTTTCCTCGTGCCACTCAGATTTTGTTAATTTAAGCGCAGTACTAGACTGGCAAAAAGATCTCACCATTTTAAAGTAGAAATTGCTTGATGCAACCGTAAGTTCTATGCTAACAGTTTCTTCTATCACATTTCTCGCTTGTGGAGCTCTCTTCTGGCTTCTTGCTTTCCAGTCAATTTTGATCTTCAAAAATTTAAAGGCGATGTCAATTGTTATTTTCTGCCTTCTTAATTCCAGTTCTGTTATTGTTATCTCTCCTTAATAGAGTTTTTTTTTTATCTCATATTCTCCACACTCAATAACTCTTTGCATCTTAGTGGCTTTATTTCCTTGCATGGAGGGAAACGATAAAAACATGTCTGTATTCTTAGACTACTACTCATATTTACAATCAGTGATTAAAATATTTAGTCTTTTTAGTTGATCGACACTTGTCTTTTGACTAATGGATACTGTTTGCTACAATGTAAATACAGCTATCTACAAAGGAAGTCAGTCAATCTTGGTGCTTGAAAGGGAATCCTGCTTAGCATCTCAAAAGCCAACAAGAAAGTGGGGAGGAGAATTGGCCAACAGCAAATTATCTACGGTCAAATATTCATCGGGTATGCCTCCATGAACTATTTTGATAAGATAATGGACTTTATTAGTTGTTACGCGATATGTTTTTAATCTTGCTGACACCATTTTGATTTCTTTTTAAAATGTCCGTCTATGACAAATCTGGGCGTATATAAATAATAATAATAATAATAATAATAATAATAATAATAATAATAATAAAAACTTCACTCTGTTTTTGTTTTTTATAATGATGTTGACTTTGTACAAGGTCCGGGAGACACTCGAGGTAGAGAATTACAAATTAAGAGGCTCATATGTGGGAAAGATAACAGTTAATCCTAGACTTGAACAGATTAAGATTGTAGTAATCGGGGAAGTATCCTCTTGTGAGTCGGTCCCACAAAGCAGAGGTTCATGGGAAGAAGCTGCTCGAGCGGAACTTAAATCTTACCAAGTGAATCCGAAGGGGACGAGGGTTTTAGCCGTTGAGGTTAGAACTGGTGGCTCTATGCGATAGAGCAATGAGAGGCTTGCGACCTTTTGTCTCTGAGAAAGAGGTTGCAATGTGGAAAATACTATCGAGACTGGAAAGTGAAAACTGGGCAGCTCCTGCCTATATATGACAAAGTACTCCATTTTGGTCTGATTTGGCCTTTGTAAAGGTAGAGGATAGTGGGAGGAGTGATGTACTTATTGGAGTGGTACAGGGAGCCGACCATTTTTCCAGCATCTTCAGCGATGGTTCATATGTACGAGTTCAACTTAAGATCTGGGTTGAATTTAAGGTTCAATAAAGCAGCGGGGGCATTCGTTCATAGTGATTGGTGATAGTTCAGGGTCTGATCAGCGATGATGGAATGTAACTAGTCTGGTTTTCGAGACAACTAGCCAGATCCCCCCCTGCACCACTGAAATGTTGGATCTAGGTCAGAGGAGAGAGAACCCATATACCGTATATATTGGTCTTACTCTATCGAAGTACGATTCTGATTAATTGTTTTTTTTTTTTTGTGGTTGTTTGTTTTTTACAGCTTATCAACCCTTTGTAGGCTATTTAAAGCTGAAACATCCCCAGAGTGTGATGGATAAATTGTCGTCTAATTTACGCAAAAATGAAAATAATACTGACGTCTCATTTTAATAGATATATTTACCAAAATCGCTCAAAAATATCTTGAAATACTAAAGAGTAAATTTATTCAATAAAATCGACATTGGCTTCAACCACGGCCTCCAGACGACTTCGGAATCTCCTGCAACTCTTCTGGGCGGTCTCCTTTAATTTGGTGAATACTGCCATAATCCTTGCCTTCAGTTCATCTTTGGTGTTACAATTTTTTTTGGTCTCTCGCTCAACTGCGCCCCACACAATAATTTAGTGGCTTGCAGTCTGAGGAGTTAGGTGGCTAGATGTAAGGGGTGATGTGGTCGCAGAAATTGTCTGACAGCTATGACTGGGTTATCCTGCTTGTGCGGCATGGTGCAGAGTCCTATTGCCAAACATAGGTTCTTCCAGCAGCCACCCTCTTAACCCAGCACTACCTCCTCAAGTGACTTGATGTAGACCAACGTGTTGAGTCTGGGGCCCTGTCAGGCATAACTTCCCCATCACTAGTTATCACTCCAAACAGCTTCGTAATCTCCATTAGACTCATCCAACTCTTTCCGAATCCTCTGCACTTTCCTCAGATTGACACCCAAACACTCGGAAATGTTCGTATTGGAGCTTCTGTCGTGAATGCCAAGCAGTACAGCATGCCGTTTCCAAATTTCTGACGGAGTGAATTGCGTCATTTTGCTCTTTTTCACACAGACGGTGCCCAACTGACCCTACTACATCGTGCAGTCGACAAAATAAAAAACAAACAACGTGTATGCTCAAAATTAGAAATATGAAATGGCGACAATTTGCCCATCGCACCCTGTGCTGTGAGAATATTTTTCTCCTCCATATTTCATTTTCTGATGAAGCTTAAATAAAAGGGAAACATGTTAAATTTATGAACGTTTCAAATTTGTTCCTCATACTATCAGTCTATCGGATTCCAATGCATATTTGATCTATATTTGAACCCAATTCATAGGGATAGATAGATAGATAGATAGATAGATAGATAGATAGATAGATAGATAGATAGATAGATAGATAAAGAGAAAGGAAGGGAGGAAGAGAGAGAGAGAGAGAGACACAAGTGAACAAGGAAATGCAACAAACGCCGGTCAGAATTCTACAGTGAGAACGTTGATTATACAGAGACATTTAGTTTGAATATTTTTTTTATTTTATTTTTGGCGTCAGATGCATCCAAATGCGAGTCGACCTTATTCACTTTTATGTCGCTTTTGTTTTAATTTATATAGCTGTCGTTTGTAAATAGCATACATGTTAATACGAGTGGTTTTGTATAATTGACTATGAATAACATTTTTTTGAGTGTTCGGAAAGTAATGACGCATTTCACCGGAATTAATTATGTGCCAATAAAACCAAATCAGAACCAACGTTGAATGGTTAAAAACCATTAGTTTATTATCTCTTATTTTTCTTCTCGGTGTCACCACATGCAACTCAGTAAAGCCACTAAGACGCAAGAGGTTACAAGGTGTGGAAGAATTAGGAACAGAAGCATTATAATAATGAGCGGGAAGAAAAAAGAGTAGGAAGACAGTACATAGCGATTGACATTGCATTTAAATATTTGCAGATTAAAGTTGTTCAGATTAAAGAGCGTTCTACAAGCGAGAAGTGCGAGAAAAGAAACTGTTAGCATCGAACATACGGCTACATCTATCCAGCTCAACCGTGAACCGATAAGATCTCGACGCCAGCCTAGTACTGCGCGTGAATTCATAAACTCTTGGTACCATAGCGACGAGCTCATCCGGACAGTTACCATGAAATTATTTATAGAAAAAGGCACACTGAAGTAACCTTATGACAGTGGGAAAGTGACTGAATCCGAGACGCCAGATCAGGGCCAATAATATTGCTGATTCTTCTTTGGATTTTATCAAGGCGCTCTAGTTAAATAGCAGGAGCACCGGACCATATGTGGCAGCAATATTCTAAGCATGCAGGAATTGTAGACATAGATATCTAAGATAGACTCTGGTGAGAAATGTTCTCTAGCACGACACAGTGAACCACCCTTCATACCAGCTGATCTAGCAATTGCTTCAATATAGTCTTCCACTTCATGTGAGGCGAGAATATTAGCCAAATAAAGCGCGAGGAGTCACTCCTGGAGGTTAGCATCAGCCATACTGATGGAAACCAGATAGTGTTCTCTAAGATCATTAATAGGGAGCAGTTTAGTTTTGGAGGCTTTAAAATTAACAAGCCATCCTTGACCTTATCAAACTAATCAGTCTTAGGTCTCACGCATTGGCCGAGAGAAGTAAACATTCCTCCATCGCTACCAGTTTACTCGCTCGACACCAGGCTACTCGCGGATGCAAAGAAAGAGCTCGGTTGGAAAGTTCTGTCACGCCCACCATATTCTCCTGATTTAGCCCCTTCAGACTATCATCTTTTTCAGTCGCTTTATAACATTTGAGGGGTGTTTCATTCAAGAATGATGTAGAGCTTAAAACGAAGATCGATGAACTTTTAGATTCAAAACCTAGTGATTTCTATCGTCGCGGTATTGAATAGTGGATCGTTGACAGGAGGTCGTAAGTAGTGAAGGGAAATACACTGTTGAATAATTCATCAAAGCAAATACCAGGAAATAAGTATTAACATAAATTATAAAAAACGAAAGAATTTATGTAGCAACTTAATATCAATAGTAAAATGGTTGATAATAAAAGTATATTTAATAAATTAATTGGAAGTTATTTTACTATAGAAATCCATTAAAGTTATTTATTTAAGAAATATGTCATATCATTTATTCATTCTCATGTCTGTATCGTTAGTGATACGATTGATCGTAAAAGTATATATAGAAAAAATTGGAAAAAAAATTACTAAAAGAAATACATTCAAATTAATGATTAATTAATCATTAATGATGAATTTCCAATGCCACAGTTGTGGCATAGCAAATGCTTGCAGTTAAATAAAAAAAAAGTCAAATAATAATCACGACCCTCTGACTTTACTCCTACTCCAGCACCTGTTAGTTTCACTGGTGTGACCTTCTGCCTAATAAAGAAAATGTTTCCTTCGGTTGTTGAACAAAAGGGTAATTAAATAATTAAATAGTATGTCAGGTCAATCTGCAAGTGACACTGGTATCATGTAGTAACCCAGTACTAATTGGCGCATTGTCTGTTCATCAGGAACTAACACAGTATGCCCCACCCAGCAAACTTTCTTGGTGAAGAGGGTCGCTAGACACACAGACAGATTAAAAACAAGACCGGTCAAAGGGCGGGTGAACATCCTTGTGGAGTTAAAGGCCATCTAACACAATAGGATGCACTTGGCTCCATAGCTATGGATGTAGCCAATGCGATGATGACACGACATCGCTAGGGCTTCCTAAACAGAAGTCAATGTCCACAGTAGAGGGTTCCACCGATGAAATCAACGGCCACGTGTTCGTGAACAAGGCGTTCCTTCAAGTTTAAGGATATCGGCAGTGGTTTGGCCAGGAGAGGTATGGTCTCCGCCAAGTCTACTTACCTAAGACACGATATGCATGAATGAATACTTCTATGGCTTTCAACCCTAATATATGGAGGAAACTGGTCAGGTACTCAGATTCGAAGCAACCTATGACCACACACGGTCATGAGATATATAATGGTGATTAAATATTGCATTTTTCTAAAACTTTTATCGCAATTTTTTTAATGTTTTAGTTTTTACTTGTTTTTGCGACATGTTAATCCTCACTAAGTTATCTAATGCCAAATTTCTTATGTATGTGGCACCCAATGAGGAACGGTCGTAATTATCAACCAGACTAGACAAACTTACCATTACCCCACGCTTAGAGATGCAAGTCTAGCCTGCTACTTAACACGTTGGTCAAGACAAAAAGATCGATTCAACAAGTTAACGGAGCCTTTTCCGCCAAGTACGAACCAAAAGAAGGGCTACTGAGGTACAAACAACGTAGAACATTAATCAAGGTCAGTCAGTTTATTTTACGACATGTCAACCCTTATTCAGTTATTCGATGTAAAACTTTGTATGTGGCACTCAATGAGAATCGAACTCACTACTCACTATTGACGGTCTATGGTGATATACCCTGATCATCATATATCACCATGGACATGCTTTACGAAGAAAGATCTAACGGTTAACTAGTCTTGCCTCGCTAAGCATTACCCCACGCCGAGGTGTCCAATGTTTAGGCATTCATGTTGCATGTTGTGCATTAAAAATAAAAAAAGAACGAGATTATTAGCAGTTTGGAACCAATGCAGACGTTATTGACAGTATTACGCATAATAAAAATACATTGCTAGTGATTTTTAAACTAGAAAAGCATTATAAACAATTAAGCTATATATATATATATATATATATATATATATATATATATATATATAAGCTATATATATATATATATATATATATATATATATATATATATATATATATATATATGATGCAAATGCATTATTAATGATTTTCCTATCAAAGTGCATTGAAAATCAAAAAGAAACAGATTGTCAGTAGTCAAAAATTAATACAAACATTATTGATAGAATAGGACATTTATATGGATAATGTAAATGTATTGCTTAGGATTTTTAACTGTAGAAGAGTACAGGAGGCCGACACTATTTTTCAGACACTTTATTTTTTCAAGTTTTAGGTAGCACAGGCAGTCTGTACTGTTTTAGTATAATGGCAATAACTTTTAAAAACTGTTTCAATATTACAAATGGAAAAGCAGAATTCAAATTAGAAGTATTTTTATTTTTTTACAAATTTTCCCATTACACAGGCGACAGTATTTTTCGGACATTGCAGAAACAATGCTAATAGTTTATGGCAGCACCCTTTTTATCAATGATTTCTATCAGTCTATCTTCATAATGTTCGTACATATTGATAATAACGTCTCTTCGTGTTTCTAGCAGTCTATTTTTAGCATCTTTTATGCGCTGCCACAGTTCAGCCTCTCTGGTTATTTCTGGCCCGTCGTAAACAAGCTCTGCAAGCATTTCCCATATGTTTTCAATTAAATTTAAGTCTGGACTTCTTGCAGGCCATTCCAGAGTAGTTATATTTACTTCACACATCCAATTTTTCACTGATTTGGCCACATGGATGCTGCAGTTATCTTGCTGCAAAATAAAATTACTTCCCATTTCTTTTCCTATTAGTGGTAGGGCTCTCTTTTCCAAAAGTTCTCTGTAGCTCAAGCTATTTTGACGTCCTTTTAACCACAAGTTTCCATTCGGAAATACAATACCCAAACCATGACTCCTCCTCCTCCCATCTGTCTCTTGTTGAGAATAACAGGTTCACCTTTTCTCGACCATGTACACCACACGTCAGGTCCATCGAACTTAAAACGTTTTTCATCAGTAAATATCACTTTCTTGAAGTCGACATGGTTTGTTATCCATCTTTTGGCGTTTTCCAGCCTTGCCTCCTTGTGTTTTCTCGTTAGTGTAATTCTTTTCTTGATTTTAGCATACTTAAGTCCAATTTCGTGTATCTTTCTTTGTACAGTTCGAACACTGACGTCAAGTTCACATTTCTCCTTTACTTTCTTCGCTGTCACCTTTTCTCCAGATGATAACAACCTCGTAACACTCCTCTTCATTCTTCTTTCTGTTCTCTTGGAAATTGTTTTTTTTCCGTCCTCTCTTCTTCTTCCGCTCATAGTCTGTACTTAGCATGTATTCAACTGTTGACTTCGGTAGCTTCATTTCAGCGGCGATCTTTCGGATGCTGAGCCCGTCTTCTCTCTTCTTTTGGACCAAACTGATGACTTCTTTTGAATGCATTCTTCTTCAGGATTTTAATACGTTTTCGCAGTGAATGATAAAGATACTCAAATGTAATGGTAAGGGTACAATTTACATGCAGAAAATTTGCATATTGTAGACGTTCGACGATTAAATCATTAAAAAACCCGGAATTTGTTTCATGTCCGAAAAATAGTGTCGCCTAAGTTGAAGTAAAAATAAAGAAAACATGAAAGCAAAGACAAACCCATCAATCAATGTTCATACCATTAATGGACAGTTACTGCTGAACTATCTACTCATCAACACAAAAGCCCTCGGCAGCAAAAAACACCTTTAAGCACACTTCTCAAAGTGTCCCAAAAATAGTGTCGGCCCTCTGTAATACCAATAATGTTATCCTAGTAGAGCATTAAGAAAAGCATTATAGAAAAATATAACTAATAATTTCATTGCAACTTTGGATATATATATATGTAATTGTTTCCAGAATTTTCTAGTGCCTGACATAGACTATATATATATATATATATATATATATATATATATATATATATATATATATATATATATATATATATATCGGGTTTAGTTATCTCCTTTGAGCTCCACCTTTTGTGAAAGGAATCTGAGAAGCCTTTTCCGGGACTTCCGGTTAAGCGGGAGATTTTATGAATTATTCAATACAGTTCTACATTTTCTTGAAAATGATAACCATCAACAACGAACTTAAGTAGATAAAACATGATGTTAATTATTTAGCATTTCTATTCTTGATAAAAATTTTAAAAAACTGGTAAATTAAATATAAAAAATGTAAAGATGCAAATAAAAATAAAAAATATTACAATAAAAATATTAAAATATTAAAAATAAAAAAATAAAAATGAAAATCTGATAAAAATAAAATTTCATGACAATAAAATTTCATAAAATTGATGTTAAATTTTATAAAATTGATATTAATTATTTAGCAGTCCTATTTGATAAAATTAATTAAATATAATTACAGATGAAAGCAGGTGAAGTAACATTAATTAACGTCAAAGTCATTGTTTCTGTATTCATTTCAAAATTGGTGATTTTTTAGGCACAATGTGATGTTGACGACTGATCACTCGTATTTGAGGATACTCATCTACTAGGGCGGCTAGCTAATCCCTATTGCAGATGCCTGCTCAGGCGCATTTTGCGTTTGTTCAAAACCTACAGAGCCCACTTGTGGTTTATACTGCAACTATGCTGAGCAGAGCTTAGTTTCTTTTAGAGAAGCGTGTTATCTAGTGTGATCAACAATCAGAACACGGTTAGTATGTTCAAACCCACGGTCACAATGACTTGTGACTTCGTGCTAGAACAGCCATAGACGGCCCCCAAGGGTTCTGTCTACCCAATTTTACTCACAAGGCTTGGATCAATCCGTGGTATTTTTTCAGACACGCTGGAATTGCCTCCTCCAGACCGATAACATCAAGTCACCTTCCTGATAAATCGACCCTGGTGAGATTCGAACTCGGCTTCTAACCCCTCAGCTCATTAGGTGCAACGTAGGTTGGCTTGAATTACGTCAGTTTCCTAATCTGAATGATACTGGATTAAAGGTTTGGTTCATTAAGATATATTTGAGAAACTTGAAGATTTATTATCAATGCAAGTTCCATATTGATTAATAATTTACTTTATTAAATACCGATTATATTCGACCGAAGATGAACATATCGAATTTCAGAATTATTTTAATGGGAGTGTTATGCAAGAAAGGAATATTCTTCTAATTTGTATTTTCCCCATTATGGGTATTATTATATCGTAAATATAATAACACCTTATTTCACGGATAGAACATAACAGCTGAAAGGAAAGGAATGACAAACATGCTTTGTTCCCAGAGAGAGTTTTATACCGCTAAGTAATACACAAAATTATATCAAACACTTGTCCCACGCAGAGAAGCTATAATACATCAATGCAACAACAAGCAGTGTAAAAAATTAAAAAGAGAGATAGAATCTTTTATTAATTCCCAGCGAAAATTAGAGCTACCGGTGGTTTCTACTATGTTCCTGGAGAAAGCATATTTATTCCAACAGGAAAATGGCGAGACCATGTGGTGCAGCAATATTTATATTTCCCCAAAAGGGGATTCGAGCGGGTCAAATTTATCTTGTATTTCACTAGCGAGGACATATTTCGCAAAATGGAAAAGGCGAGACATGGGTATTTCCTAACATGAGGATTGCAAGCCGGAGATATTTTCTATAATTCGAACGGACCGGATTTATCAACATCTTTGTCTCAAGTGAGAATATCTTTTCCAACAGGAAAACAGCGCTTTGGGCTTGTGAGCTACCCTACGTAGTATCTGGCCCGGGCGAAGTAAGGCCTTACTCGTGATAAAAAAAAAAAGTAACTGCTCAATTTGACTCCTAGAAGCTAACTGACTGACGAATGACCACTAAATGACTGTCATGTGGCCGACTTGACTTCATCTCGACCAAAGGGAGATAATCGCCTTTTGTATCTACAATATCGAATTAAAGCCGAGATTTAAAATCTCTCATACAAAATCTTGATTGCAACGAGAAATGTCAGCTCAAATGTCACCGTATGGACCATTGTGAAAAGATTACTGCTGTCATTTGCAACATCTTATTGAATAGATTGAGGTTTCACTCGTTTTTCTTTTAACTACAGACTGAAATAGTTCAGAACTTTCTTTCTTTTATGTTGGTTGCTACCCAAAACCAGAGCGCCAAGTTTTCCTTATTATATAACTCATAGCTGAGATGCCGTTATATCTTTCCCAAGGGTATTTATGCGAAATTGAATATAACGAAACCCGACTGTAATTCGAACTCGCCTCTCCGACTTCACGCTATCCATTACACAACCCGTACATCCATGGCAGTAAAGATAATCCTCGAAAATTGACGATAGTGAAACTGTGTAAGGATTACTGTGGTCATTTGCAGCATTGTATTTGATAGAGCGAGGTTTCACTCCAGTTTTTTCATCTTTTAACCAAGGGCGTAAATAGTCTTAAAGTTGATAAAAGCGGGGATGTACTCTTTAAACACACAAACATTAGCACCAGACATCAAAATACTAATAAATGCTCACCAATCTCATCCATTTCACTAACAGTTAATTCTCCACCTACCAATATATTGGACGCCTTGATACCTATCTTATGCAATAAACTGTTTAATTGATTATTAGTTTTCATCTGTCTGATTTTTTTTTAAAAAAGCATGGAAGGAAGCGTTAAAAATTATTTGGTATGAGTCAGGTGGCGGCAGACAAAATCAGTTTGAGAAGCCAAAATCGAAATCCTTCAGTTAAATTTTAAAGAAGATATATGTGGTAGGAGTAGAAAGAATGAAGACACCACACAGAAAGATAAGTCTATAGGTAATCAATATTTGATTTTAAAACAAGAAGTATGCTTGATTTTGGTAATAGTTTGACTAAGATCATTCAGAGAAAGTTCTTTATTCTAGGATGATGTGACTAAACATAAAATCAAATTTAATTTTCTTGTTTGTTAAACAAATATTTTTAACCATTATTAACTCTTGGCAAGTATGTATTTCATCTTGATTTCAGTTGCTTCGGTCAATAAATACTGAAAGTGACCTTATAAGGAAACGTCTAATATTACCATTAACATGACAGATGAGGTGAACAGATACTACACTTTGATTCTAGCTCGATGACCAGAGAGTGAAGAAAAGCGTTACTAGCACTCGTTGCCCGGTCAGTGAATTCGGAATGTTTCCTTATAAGGAAACGGCTAATATTAGTTATGTGCCATGCGTGATACACGCTTAGGCGATCATGTATGATTTTTTCCGTAGTAGGTTGCCATTTTTTCTGCAGTAAACCAGTTGCCATCCAAGGCTATATAACCTGGTTTGTTCCCATAGCTGAGGGGAAAAGAAGGGGATTCATACCTTTCCCAACCGAATAAATGAGGATTCGACTGGAAATTCGAACTCAGCTCTCCGATTTCTCAGTCCGAGCCGCTATCCATTACACCACCGTGCCTCCCCCATATACGGACTTATATCCTTATATTTCTTGTTATTATCGCATTTTTTGGCCGTCATACTCTCCGATTTTCTTCGAGTGACTGTTGATTCAGATAACCTATAAGGTATTTCAAACTGAACACACTATTTAATCTAAAGGGTAGTTCACTCTGCCCATGTCTGTCATCAAGTGCATTTTTAATACTGATCGGTTATTGCACGCCTTGTTTCCACTGCCCAAGTCTGTACTCCTCTGTCCAGGGATTGAATTCACGATTAATAAGATGAAGCGCGTATGTCTAAATTTGAATAGCGTCGGCTGACGGGCTAAGGCGTCGAAAAATAAACAGGCGAAACGAAAAGTGCAAAGTTGCTATGTAATATTTGCCTTTCCATGTCAGAAAGAAAGCTAGAAATTTATTTTTTTATCACAAACGGGAAAACGGCTTGAGACAACAGAGATGCGGCTCTTCCGATGTTATGACTATAGACAGGGCATGCGCGAAAAGTTTTAAGAAAAACAGGAACGGCAAAGAAACTGCTGGTAGCAAATCAGAAAGAGGTAAATTACATTTTAAAAAAACACATAATGAGGAAGTAAGGCTTGAAAATTTTAACACACGCAGGGTAGATCGAAATAAAAAGAAGTCGGTGAAAAGCATCGAGTTGAATCAGTTTTATAAAGGAACAATTACCACAAAAATAAAGAGGAATTATAAACGAGGAATTATGGATGAGATCTCAAAAACAAAAAAAAGGAAGCTGTAGAGAACCACAATAACCCATGTCGTGATAGGATAAGCTACAGAGAAATAGAGAGGGAAGAAAGAGAAAGAGAAAAAAGAAGAGAGAGAGAAAGAAAGATATCACAAGATGGACGTCTACTCAAACACGTGTATCTACTAAAAATAACGTTTACAGTAATATGAAATATTTTCTCTTTTTATCGGAACTCTCAGACTCTTTTTCTATTCTGTAATCGTTAAGTAAGCGACGTGATTCGAAAAATAAAGAATTCGCCGATCACGAGATTTGAACTGGTGTTTCTGGAGCACCGCCTTAACGATTAGACTACAGAAACTTTGATCTTCAACCTTCATCATCTTCGATCTTCAAACATTTAAGTGCAGTTATCAATCGTTATCTTCTGTCTTCTTAATTCCTGTTCTTTTATTATTCTATCTCCTTAATAGTGTTTTTTTTCTTTCTCATATTCTCTCACACTCAGTAACCACTTGCGTCTTAGTGAATTACTTGCCTTTCTTGGGGTGAAATGATTTTTCAAAAAAAAGAATCCCTCCAGCAGGTCTTAGCTTTAGTCATTCTTTCTTGTCAGCTGTCAGTTATTACTTTACGTTCGTATAATATCAAAACGACGTGAACATTACAATACAAAGTAACCTAAACAAAACGAAAGTAAATACTCTAACAAAATTCGTAATAATGGTTTACTCCGTGTTGTATACCTTAATTACAAAGACCCACCGTAGATTTATCACAGCTCCTATTCTTAATAACAGTAGCAATAGTAGTAGTTGTATAAGTATTTTTTTTTTAAATTCCTCCTTGTCAAAATGATTTCACCATCAGAGATGTCGCGCAATTATAAAACGTTTTGAATACAAAGAACCGGAAGATGAACAAAACTGAATGCCGGGTAGAAAAAATATCAACGATATCCAGTGTAATTCGGCCAATTAGCTTCATTTGAAAAAATGAATTGGGAAATCCGTCATACACGAACATGAAAAGCTGCAAGTAAACAACATCTACAAAATAATGTCAAGATTTGGTTTTGTTTTCTGCTTAACGACCCTTCAATCACTATAGGGCTATTTAAGGTCAGATAAATGTTTTTGAACCGTGGGTTGATTCGGGTATAGCTTGATGTTATATGTGGTTCAGTGATAGTTTTGGCTACAGGTTAGTTGGTGAAAGTTTTCTTTTTCTTTTTAATCAGTTATTAGAGATGCTGGTTTCATAAATATGATATTTGTGTTCAGTTTCTGATACAAGTTGGTTATTAGAGTTTGTATTGTTCAAGGAGGAGGCTTATGCGTAACATCAGGAAGCGGCAGCTGAAGTTTCTGGGACACGTAATGAGAAAGGAGGGCTTGGAGAATCTGATAAACACATTGAATAGAAGGAAAGAGGGACACGGGAAAGCAACGCATGGCATACCTGGCAGGCACATAAAAAGAAAGAAATTGTTATTTTTAGGGGGAATCTTTAAAAAGGACTAAATTAAGATCTGAACAGAAGGCGTCAGGCCCTTATTAACACTGCTACAATTACTGCAATAACAACTACTACTACAAATAGTAATAATGCAGATAAATATAATTCTATTTGTAGAATTTAAATTATAATTATCTGTAAAGGCGAATTATCACTTAGCTTTTAGAATTCTTCCTTACTTATTATTTTTATTTTAAAAAAAAAGATTAACAATTCTGTAATTAGCATTTAATAGTTATGAAGTTATCTCCCTTTGATATACTTTTTTTTTACAAACTATGCTTAATTTCAGAAACTGGTAGCCCTATTGGCTAGGTAGGGTTAAATTACAATATGTCAACCCCTTTTGCATTTTTTAATGTTGAATCTTGTTTGCGATCCTGTGAGGATCGATCTTACTAGCCAGTAGTAATGATTAACCGGACTAGCCAAGCTAACTATTACCCGACGCCGTTTGTCTACTCTACTATTTAATCCATTGGTCTTGGGAAGGAGATTTGGTACACCTCTTTCCCAAGGCAGCAAGTGAAGTGAAGTGAGGCTTTTCCGCTAACCATTACCCCATGCAGATGCGCTTGGTGGCCTGAATGCATTAAACATTTTTTTTATTCTTCCAGCTCGGACATTCTAACGATATTGGGATAAGAAACATTGCCCAATGATGTGTCGATTTTGTTGTGTTGAGGTAATAAACCCTAAAAAGTCAAACAGAAATCTGGCATCAGTTGTATAAATAAAATTAGGTCAGTAATACATGCCTTAATTCCACGCTTGATTTTTAATACGCAATATGTAAGTTTGGATGTGCAGGTGGTGTAATAGATAATGTCTCGTAAATGTTAATCGGAGGGCCGAGTTCCAATTCCAGTTGGGTTCGTTATATTCACTTACGCGCTTGGGAACGGTATAAATACACCTCTTCTACCTCCAGATATGGGTTAATTACTAAAAATTGAATCACTAAGCTATTATTATCATTAAAATATAAATTCTGGCTTTAAATAACTTGAAAAGGGTTGATAAGCCGTAGAAAATGAAAAAGAGAGAAATGTTTAGTTTTTTTTTGGGGGGGGAAGTGGTAAAGCATATAAGAATCAATAAGAAACTAGGTATTTTTTGAATGTCCCTTAAGAACATAGCCGAACATGACTCTCCTTTCGTTTATTATTGGTGAAATGCTATGACTTAGTGAATTGGCTTTCCGTGGTTTTGAATTCCGAGTTGTTCTCCTACAACTCAAGGCTAGGAAGCCCAGTCTGCCCTTAGTTTAGAGAGAAGAGATGAATTTATGGCTTTCTCAAGACCATTAAAAGCGGAAATGAAAATCAAGACACTAGTCTGGAGTACGAACTCGGATTTAAAATTTTGGTTTGGTTTGTGTAACGGCATATCAACTCCTTATGCCGAAATTTGATTTTCTTGTGAGATTTAATAATTTTAATAAAATGTATGGCTGGTAATTTTTTAGTTTATTTACTATGAAAATGTATTGCTGGGTATTTTTCTAATGCATTTTATATTTTTATGTTTTGACCCCACATTGGGTGTTCACTATTTGCCCATGGTTGGGACCCTAACTTGATTAGGGTGGACCTAGGAACAACTGCAATTAAGCGGTGAGTCCACACTCATCAAAGTCTGCTGATCAGAAGACTTGCTATCGGATATAGTTTATCGTCATACCCGAGACAAGATTTTTTTAAAAAGTCGACTCTAAAAGAAAATAAACTTGATGAGTATTTCGTTTTTTGTCACCGTTAGAATCTGACCTCTGCAGAATTTATTAAATAAATCCAACCAGTGATTGATATATATATATATATATATATATATATATATATATATATATATATATATATATATCAGAAACAATAAGGAAAGTCCAGGATGTAGGTGATTATGATATCCTGCGGATTCAGCTTTTTTTATGACCGGTAATTTGACATGCATTCTTGGAAAAGATGGTGGAATTATTTCCCGCCGCCTTCCTACGGTTTGGAATTCGGAATTGTTCTTCCTTTTGACTGGATGTTAGGCAAAATTAGAGATCCCAGAGGATCTCAACAGAAGAAAAAAAAATTTTAATCGACTTCACCCCAAGCAAGGCAGTAAAGCCACTAAGACACAAGGGGTTACTGGGTGTGGAAGAATTAGAAAAAGAAACATTACTACTGAGCGAGAACAAAAAGAGTAATCAGGAGGACAGTAGATAACGATTGACATTGCATCTAAATTTTTTAACATTAAAATTGGCCGGAGACTATGCAGCCGGAAGGGCTTTTCACAAGCAAGAATCTTACGGTTACGTCTAACCAGCTCAACTTTAAATTGATGAGATCTCGACGGCAGTCTAGTGCTACGCTTAAATTCAAAAAGCACCATGGCGAAGAGCGATATTTATTTTCCGCTTCAAATACAGAAAATGTGGCACAAGGCCAAAATGGTGAATGGGGAAAAGGACGGTCATCATCTGTCTTAACTTTAAACTTAGCTAGCCACAAACACTGACCCAAACATACCACAATATTCCTAACCCCAAAACAACACATTCTCACTATAGCGAAGAGCTCATCCGAACAATTACTATAAAAGTATTTATAGAAAAGACAGAGGGAGGCAACCTTACGGCGGTGGCAAAGTGAATGGAGCCGAGCCGCCGAATCAGGATCAATAATATTGCTGATTCTTCGTTGAATTTTATCAAGGAACTCTAGATAAATAGAGACTATATGTGGCAGCAATATTCTAAGCATGTGACGAATGGTAAAATTTATAAGATATGTATGAAATATTCTGGAGAGAAAAATTGTCTCGCACAGCACAGGGAACCAACTTTCTTAGCATTGAATGTTACTATTTAAATAAATGTATTGTTCTTTTTTTAAAATGAATGCTTAAGATATATGTAAAGCCTGAAGTAAGTGACCATTAGCATCCTGATGAAAAGTTGGTTGATTTTGTTTCGTGGCATATCAACACCTCTAACGCCGAAATCTAAATATTTCGTACGTAATTTTATGTTTTCAACTACAGATATTTTGCATAATTTTATACTTTCAGGGTAAATGTATGTGTTTTTTTAGATATATAGTTTGTAGATGATAAAATATATTGTTGGTAACTTTGCTATAAAAATGTATTTTTCTATGTTTTTAGTGATGCATTGTCATTTGGCTATAAAATGTATTGATGGTCATTTTATTATAAAAATGTACTGTTGACTTTTGTTTGGGGGTTCACTATTTGCCCATAGCTGAGACCCGAACAAGTACTACCACCCCGGGTCAGAGTAGACCTGGGAACAACAGCAGTTAAGAGCTGATTCCACGCTCCTCAAATCCTCCAATCTCCCGATCAGAGGCCTTGCTACCGAATGTAGTTTATCATCATACCCAGGACGCCTGCTGAAAAGAAGCCATCACCTATCACTCTTATTGATTGCATCAATAAATTAACGAGGCCCACAAAGGAAATAAGCAAAGATCACATGTCGAATGGTCTGTTTTGGGGGTTTAAATAATCGCGAGTCCATTCGAACTGCAGTTTAAACAGTAACGTCATAGAGCAGTTATTCTCCATCGCCCTGCTACGGCACACTCGTGATGCTCTTAAGTGGACCGTGAAATATTGTCACGGCATACATATATAGGTGTGAGTGAAAATAGTTACCGTACAGCGTTAGTATTTGAATAAATGCATAAGCATTAAACTTTTCTTCAAATAATTCTTTTCACTATAATTCTATTATGAAGAATTGGCCACCATTTCCAGTGATCGAGGGCTCTACATAAAACATTCGACGGTACCCATTGATATATTTTGAATTTCAATACAAAAAGAATATCCCACATAAGCTAAAAAGGCTTTATCATTTTTATTGCAATTATCTACTTCTGATTCATGCGAATTAAGCTTCTCAACCCTAAATGACACTTGAAATAAGAAGCGAGAAAGACGACGCTCAACTGTAGAAAAAAAAATGAAGGTCTGCTTATCGCATATTCGACCAAACGTGGAAGAAGTTGCGAAAAAAACAGTAAGCACAGATTTCACACTAAATAAGCTGCACAAATAGTTGAATAGAAACATTAAAATAAATTCATACTTGTGTGTGCATTTTTTTAAATCAATGGTTTTATTTCATAACATTTAAATGTATGCCCTTTAAAAATGTTGCTGTGCCGTGATATATACATTTGCTTCTTCTAGGTGTGCCGTTGCTTAAAAAGGTTGAGAAACACTGTCATAGAGAATCGTCAAAATAACGCATTTCTTAAAGTATGTAATACTCAAAACATTTTCTGTTTTACTACTGGAACCCATTGACTGTGGATGTGTAGGTGGTGTAAAGTTTAGCGGCCTTGAGCGAGAAACCGGCGAGACGAGTTCGAATTCCAATCGAGTTTATTACTTTCGCTTTTACGCAAATACTTTTCGGTTAAGGTATAAATTAATCTCTTTCCCGCCACCCCTAGCAATGGGTTACATAGCAAAACAGACTGGGAAATCTAACCATAAGTATCTAAATGATATAGTACACCAGATATATATATATATATATATATATATATATATATATATATATATATATATAGTGTAACCCGGATATAAGAGAGTTGTCGGGACCGGAGAAGAAGTCTCTTATATCCGTTTTTTTTTATATCCGGGTTTGGTCTATTATATATACATTAACACAGGCTCTAATTTGGGACCAGAGAAAATATATCTTATATCCGGGTTTCTCTTATATCCGGGTTACACTGTATATATATTTCTTGAAGATTACTCGCTTGCTCTAGTCTTACCAGACCTTGCTTTAAATTATGGCACCTTGTGTCTTCCACATGTTTTGACTAACTTTTCAACCACCTGATGAATATTCATGAACGTTCTCAAATTTAAAAGCCTTGATAAACCAATGACATCCTTATTTTGTATATAAACACGTGCAATAAAATAAATCCTACATTTGCCTTGACAAAGTCACTCAAAGGACGAAACGCGTCGGCTAAGAATAGTTTTTCCTTTTGTCTTTTCATAAATTTTGTCAAAACCTGCTCAATAGATAACTACAGCGACAATAAATTAAATATTCAAAGGCCTTATTTCGTGACCGTTGATTCCAACGAGGAGAATTCTTCCACCCTGGCCAGCGACTTCAGTCTAGGAAACCCTCCACCTTGCGATGCTATGCCATCATCAATCTGGCTGCAAAGATATCTATGGACTCTAGTCTAGCCTATTGTGCTAGATAACTGTTGACCCTACAAGAATATTCATCCGACTTTGACGAGTTTTGTTTTTAATCGTGGCGGCGAACCATGACCCGACCCGTAGAGTGGCCTGACATAATAAGTCCGCTAACTGCCATCTTTCTAGTACGAATGGGATTTTCCTTTATAACTTTCGTTTTTTAAACCATTTCACCTAAAAAAAACAAAGACAGTAAAGATTCTAAGACGCAAGTGGCTACTGAATTTTATAGAATATGAGAAAAATATACTGTTAAGGAGAGAATACAATAACAGAACAGGAATTAAGAATTAAAAATTTTTGAACACCAAAGTTGACAGGGAAGCAAGAAGCAGGAACAAGAACTGAGGAGCTGGAACAAAAGACGAATAATCAGGGGAACAGAAGACAGCGATTGACATTGCATTTACATTTTTGAAGAACATAGTTGGCTGGAAAACATGGAGTCGAAAAGGAGTTTCACAAGCGAGAGGTGCGATAGAAGAAACTGTTAGCATAGAATTTACGGTTACATCTAGCCATTTCGACTGTAATATGATGAGACCTTGCCGCCAATCTAGTACTGCGCTTCAATTCATAAAGTCTTGCTACCATAGATAAAAGTTTATCAGGACAATTATCATGAAAATATTTATTGAAAATACACAGGAAAGTTACGTTACGGCGATGGGAAAGTGACTGAAACCGAGATGGGATTGCAGATTCTTCTTTGTATTTTAACAAGAATCTCTAAAACAGGAGCACCAGACCATATGTGGCAACAATACTTTCCTAGTAGCAGATTTAGCAATATCATCTTTCCACTTCATATAAGCGAAAAATGTTAGTCTGAGAAGGCGCATCGGGTCACTCTCCTGGAGGTTAGCACAGCCATGCTGATAGAAAATAAAAAGGGTTCTCTCATATTATTAAAAGAGTTTCGTTTTGGGGGTGTTAGAATTAACAAGCCACTCCTTGCCCTATTTAACAACGGGTTGTATATCATTTTTTTAGATCAGCTGCCAATTTGACCTTATCGAACCGATCAGACTTACTATTAAGACAGGAGTATATAGTTATGTCATCAGCATATATACCGAGTTGAGAAGTGATGTTTTCATGAAGATCATTGATAAACATTAAGAAGAACGTAGGTCCAAGGACAGAGCCCTGGGCAACACCTGAATTAATGCAAAAAGATCTAGAAGAATAACCATTTAAGATAACTTTAGTGATTTGATAATAAAGACTTAATCGGTTCAAAAATTCGTACAGAAATGCAATAACCTTTCGTCTTGCGACGAAGACTAGTATGCCAAACCATGTCAGATGCTTTCAAGATATACAAAACAATAGTCCGAGCTTAAACATTCTTATCTAAAGCTTAATAGCCGTCCTGGATATGACGATAAACTACGTCGAGCAGCAAGGCCTCTGATCAGGAGGTTTTGAGGAGCGTGGAACCAACTCTTAATTGTTGGTGTTCCCAGGACCACCCTGACTCGGGATGGTAGCACTTGTTAGGGTCCCAGCTATGGTCAAATAGTTAACTCCGAAATTGGGGTAAAAACACTATGAAAGTGTAAAAATAAGTTTTAATACCAGAAATACTTTGTAAAAAAATTATTATCAGCAATAAATTTTTGAAGAAAAAAAACTATTACCAGCAATACATTTTTGAAAAAAAATATATTACCAACAATACGTTTTTGAAAAAAAAATATTACCAGCGATACATTTTCGAGCAATACTTTTATGAAAAAAATTATTGCCAGCAATACATTTTTGAAGGAAAAAATTATTACCAGAAATAGATTTTTGACAAAACAAAATATAACAAGCAATAAAAATTTTGTCGGCATTAAATAACCCATTGAGGTTGATATGCCGTAAAACAAAACAAACCAAACCAAACTAAAGCTTGATAGACCATTTCCGCAATAATCGTTAATACATCATCTGTTGACCTAGGGAAGACCTTGCGAAGTGAGATGCTTAACTAATTCAGTTAACCTTTCCTTTAAAGTGGTGTGGAAAGTCTACATCTTGATTATATAATTATTTTCCCTTCTAGTTACGTGTGCTATCCATTTTAGTCGGTGCTGCTGATATAGCAAATAACAGAAAACAACCGTAATATATATACAAAACCCATCATTGATGTTATTATTGTTACTGTTGTTAAGACAATTATTTGTTAAAGAATCAATAAGATGAATACTAAGTTAACTAACCTGATTGGTTACTAGTAAATTCAGCTTGTATTTCTCGGTTGCTGCTGCAATAAGTATTGTTTATCAATTCTTCTAACGAATAAAAATATTTATATCAGTAGATGTATTTGTTTCAGGAAACTGGAGTTTATACGACATAAGCAGTTTCACACCAATAAGAAGGCATATTTTCACGTTGTTTATAAGACATAAAATGTTTTACCCCAATAATAAGACATATCTTCGCATCGTTTATAAGACATAAGATGTTTTACCCTAATAGACATATCTTCAGATTGTTTATAAGACATAAGATGTTTTACCCCAATAATAAGACATATCTTCACTTCGTTTATAAGACATAAGACGTTTGACCCCAATAATAAGACATATCTTCACATTGTTTATAAAACATAAGATGTTTTACCACAATAAGAAGGCATATCTTTACATTGTCTTTTAGACATAAGATGTTTTACCACAGTAATAAGACATATCTTCACATTGTATATAAGACATAAGATGTTTTACCACAATAAGAAGGTATATCTTTACATTGTCTATTGGACATAAAATGTTTACCCCAATAATAAGACAAATCTTCACATTGTTTATAAAACATAAGATGTTTTACCATAACAAGAAGGCATATCTTCACTTCGTTTATAAGATATAAGATGTTTTACCCCAATCATAAGACATATCTTCACTTCGTTTATAAGTCATAAGATGTTTTATCCCAATAATAAGACATATCTTCACATTGTTTATAAAACATAAGATGTTTTACCACAATAAGAAGGGATATCTTTACATTGTTTATTAGACATAAGATGTTTTACCACAATAATGAAGGCATATCTTTACATTGTCTATTAGACATAAGATGTTTTACCACAGTAATAAGACAAATCTTCACATTGTTTATAAGACATAAGATGTTTTACCCCAATAATAAGACATATCTTCACTTCGTTTATAAGCCATACGATGATTTATATCCAATAATAAGACATATCTTCACATTATTTATAAAACATAAGATGTTTTACCACAATAAGAAGGTATATCTTTACATTGTCTATTGGACATAAAATGTTTCACCCCAATAATAAGACATATCTTCACATTGTTTATAAAATATAAGATGTTTTACCACAATAAGAAGGCATATCTTTACATTGTCTATTAGACATAAGATGTTTTACCAGAGTAATAAGACATATCTTCACATTGTTTATAAGACATAAGATGTTTTACCCCAATAATAAGACATATGTTCACATTGTTTATAGGATATGAGATGTTTTACGCCAATAAGAAGCCTTTACATTTCTACAGTTGATGTTCTCCAATTTGAAGGTTTGATCATGTACATGCGGCCGTTGATTACATCGGGGAAACCCTGCGTCTTGTCCGAGCACGTCGTATCATAAGTGCATGAGCAGCATATATAACTACGGGGCTGAGTCTACTCCATTGTGATATAGATGGTTGTTGTCCCTGCAAAAAGCCTCATTTGCTTTTTGACAGACCTTTTTTTTTATCCTGCTAGGTGTCTCCTATCCAGAAAAGCCTGTTTGGGGAACTGGTTTACTCGCTGATGACCCCACCATGTGGCCAGTAGTACTGGATTACATGGAACCAGCCCTTGTAGTATGAGCTGACGTGCGCTTCACCAACAAGCGTGGGTAGTGTTACCTGACCTATCGTTTATATCATGTTAAAAAAAGAGACATGATTTTTGTTACTCGAAGAATAAGGTAAATTTTCACGTTCTTGTATTTAGTGTTTAAAAACGGTGCCTATCCCTCTCCATGACGTTAACTCTACAAAAATGTTCATCCGCCCCTTGATAGGTCTTGTCTTTAATCTTGGTGTATGTCTAGCGACCATTCTAGCGAAAAATGCCTAATGGGAGTTATTGAAACAAATGTATATGGTCTTGATAAAGGGGTCAATTCTTGTGGCTTGACCACTTCTTGTCGTTAATGTCTCTGAATTTCTGGGATGAGAAGTTATTCTTATTTTCACTTTTTACATTCGGACTAATTTCTTCATCTTTGTTGTTGTTATCACAACGTTTCGGCCGTTGTGCTCTCAGGCTTTCTGCGAGTATATGTAGATTCGTGTAAGCTCCAATGAATTCCGAACTTAGCCCTTTAATATATGACGGTAGACTGTTCTTGTTCCATTGTCTAGGGATATCTCTTTTTGTTCTTATTTAGTACTGCTTAGTTCTTGCTCGCCTCTTTTCAAATCCCTGGCCCAGTTAATACAGACTTAGTTTAAATGGAAACAGGGCAAGAAATAACTTAGCAGTACTAAATAAGAACAAGACATCCTAGACGTGGACAGTGGACTGGACTCTGAAGAATGTCCTCTCGTATATTAAACGAAGGGTTCAATTCGAAATCCACTCAAGATTACTGAGATTAAGAGACACTTAAAGAAGGCTAGGGGGGTCACAACAGTCGAAATGTGATGACAGCAAAAAAAGATGAGAAGATTAGTCCGAATGTTAATAATGTCAATTTTTACCATACAGAATAATAAATAATGTCCCAAATCTGATGACCGGTACCGGTGGAAAATTAGCGGTAATTTCAGTCATCATATCTCATAGGTAAATAAACAGGTATTTTCTTACCGGTCTGAATTATCCAAATTTTTAGTTAAATGGCAAAAAAAAAAGAAAAAGAAAAAATGAAAAGCGAAGTTGTTTCTTTTTAGTCTAAAATTTCACTGAACAAAATTAGTTGAAACTTCACTTTATAATTTTGTCCAGAGTTTGAAATCTTTCCGCTTTATTTTGTTAGATATTATTAATTTAAAAAAAAGTTAAAACAATCAAGTAAATAGAAATATTTCAAATAAATACGTCTGCATTCCATTTCTTATTTCACATTTCATTCAGGTGCGTACTTTGAAAAAAGTGATACGTTACAAAAAGGTAAACATGTTTTTGTTTTGTTGTTGTTTTTTGTTTCCGTTTTTATAAGCAGAAAATGTTGACAGATATGAATAGATAGATAGATAGATAGATAGATAGATAGATAGATAGATAGATAGATAGATAGATAGATAGATATGAACAGATAGATAGATAGATAGATAGATAGATAGATAGATAGATAGATAGATAGATAGATAGATCAACCCATTTTAACCATACATACATACATGCATACATGCATACTCCGTTACAGAGAAAAACTCTTTCAACCCTGGAGACTCAATGAGAAAAAAGTTGAATTTACCTTACATCTCAGGTAAAAGACTTGATAAATGATTGCATCAAGCAGCAAATCAAAATTAATTAAATAATAATAATAATAATAATAATAATAATAATAATAATAAACAAAAGAAAACTTACGATAACGGTAAATAAAAATGACTTAACATTAGTAATAGAATCCCCGTTAGTTGTAGTAATGGTAGCATCAATCGTGGTTAAATAAAAAGCAATAATTGCTTACCTTTTCATCCGAGCAGTACAACACACCTGTGTACACCTGTGTTCTAAGCACTTGTGATATTGTGATGAAGCGTGGTTGGCCGTGATGCTGGTGTGATGATGATATAGATTAGGAAGACAACAGGACAGTTGGAGAGGGAAAAGGAAGAGAATGGAGATATCAAAGAGTAGGAGTGGCTCGATAACGTTAGAAAGGGTGTCCAACTGATCGGCACAGGTGGGCAGGGCCGACAACGTTTCAGCCAAGGTGGGCAAATATACTTGGCACTTTAATGCACACCTGAGTTGGTGCGATTTTAACGCATTTGTAAAGTGTTCTTAATAATTTTTATTGGTGACAGTAGATTTATTTTATCTAATATTAAAATATAACCGCCGGGATTCTTTTCAATATAAACAGTGACACACAGGGTAGATAATAGGGGTGGATTTTAAATACCTATCTTGCTTAATCCAGTTATCAAATGCCTTTTCCTTTTTACTAGTTGGTGTAAATATTGATGCTGGTACATTTTTCAAAAAATAAAATCAAGCATTCTTTTCTCCAAGAATATTATTCTCACATTTATGTACACATATGTATGTGCGTATATGTGCATGTTTTTGTGTACCCGCTTTTTCGTGCACACTTGAGGTGATAGTTTTCAAGTACTCCTCCTGTTATTATTGAGTTGATGCCATCGTTACTTCAAATAAAGAAAAAAAGGTAATCCTCTCCATAAAGTTGTTTTCTTAAATAAATAAAACATGTGTTGCTTATATGGAAAATGAAAATCGAGGGTCAATGTTGGAAAATATGCAAAAAAAACAAAAAACAAAAAACGGACAAACAAAAATAAAAAAGAAACCGGTAGAAACATGAACTTATGTCATGGATTGCTTCTCGGATTAAAATAAATATTATATTTAAAAAAATTATTTTCCTGATGCTTTGTTTTTATAATATTTGATCGCTCGGTCCATTTTTTTTAACTATTTTCTTAATCCTTTCTTTATTGCCTCTTTGCTCTCTTCCTGTTTGTTTTTGCCTTTTTAATGTTTCCTCTCTCTCTCTTTCTATCTCTTTATCTCCCTCTCTCTCACTCTTTCTTCTTCCTCTTTTTCTTTTTCTGTTGTTTTTCTTCTTTTTTTCTTTTTTTTTAATAGTGGCTCAAATGGCTGAAAAGGGCTTGGCACTGCGGCTTGTTAGAAAAAGTAATCCATGCTGG
>OZ038513.1:27952553-27987553 GCA_964036315.1 Acanthosepion esculentum
AAAACTAAGGAAAGAAAGAATTGATAATGATTAAATAAAAAAAATGTATTTAAAATCATAAAAAATAACAATTAGAGATAATAATAGTTAACTAGTTAAACATGCTGATAAGTACAAGTTGGAATGGTAAATTTTATACCAGGTGTAACAAGAAAGTTAAGAAAAAATACTAGATTTTTAAGCAATAATTATTTATTAAATTGCTTGCTATGTAGTTATTGTTTTTGTCGTTGTTGTTAATAAGAGATGGTGGTGGTGGTGCGGTGTTCATCCCGCAATGCAACTGAATGATATTCTTATTTTTGTTATTGTGGTGGGTGCTGGTCGAGAAGCGGTGGTAAGCAGTTGTATCCAATAAATAATTGATGACTCTGACCGGGGCGTGTCAATTTGCCAGGTAAACGGTTGTCATAGCAACGTTTCTTCCCTAAGAGGCTGAGACAAAGAAAGAAAGAAAGAAAGAAAGAAAGAAAGAAAGAAAGAAAGAAAGAAAGAAAGATAATATGAGAGAGAGGGAGTTAAAGAGAGAGAGAAAAACTAAGATCAGACGACAGACTAAAAGACGGTACGAGAAGTCACAGAAAAAAAATTCACTACGATCTTTCTTTTTATGTGCCATGTCTTTGCAGGACGTAGGCGATCATGGCCCTCCACCACCTTCTATCCCTTGCAGCTCTCAGCAAGTTCCTTCCCTCTGCTTCCTCCCCCAGACCACGTTCTGTCATCCGCCTGCTCAAGCTCGTCAGGTATGTCACGCGCTGCTTTCCCTTGTCTCTCTTTCCCTCTATTCGACTCGTGAGTATCAGATTCTCCAGGCCCTCCTTCCTCATTATGTGTCCCAGAAACTCCCGCGCCTCTTTCTGGTGTTAAGCATAAACCTTCTCCTTGTTTGCAACCTCTCCAAGACCTCATCGTTGCTCACATGCTCGGTCCATGATATCCTTAGCATCCTTCTGTAGAACCACATCTCCGTCGCCTCGAGTCTCTTCTTCATCTTTGAGGAAATTGTCCAACATTAGCTGCCGTAAAGAAGGACAGATGTCACGTAACAGCTGAGTATTCCTTTCTTTGTTACTAAAGAAATCCTCCTATCTCGCAATACTTTTCTCAGCTTTTGAATATGTGCTTGGCCATTCCAATACGTCTACGGATCTTAGTGTCGCACTTACCGTCCTCTGTCAAAAAGCTTCCCAGATATTTAAACTGCTACGTCTGCTTGATTCTAGTGTTCCTGACCTGCAAATCGCATTTCGGTCTCTTCCTCTTACTGATGGCCATGCATTCAGTACGACACATTTTTTTCAAACCTGGAGTTACAACTGTTATATATCGTCCAAATTTACCTTTACCAGATAACTTTTTTTAAATAATTAATAAACTTTAATTCCAGTACTGCTTTTGTGCCTACAAGTGCATACCTGTTGCAAGAATTTCAATTTTTAAAAAGATGTGCGGGTAGTGAAACGGTTATCGACGTGGAACGTGTCTTCTGCGAGCCTGATTCAAACCCTGGACAAATTACTTTTCGCATAAATGATATTGGAAAAAGTATGAATCTATCTCATGTCCTCCCAGCTATAGGTTAAATAAACTGATCTCTCTAGTTTTCAGTATCAGCCACTGTAGGAGAAAGACCACTCCGATTTCCAAAATTATGGAAAAAGCAACTCTATATTTCCCAAGAAGTCATGGCAATTTATAGATAATAATGAAAAGGAGTCTGTGGAGAGCCATGATCTCCTACATCTTGAAACGACATGGCAAACATATTTCTTTGATGAAATTGTCAGTTTAAAAAATTGGGAGAGATCCAGGTCGTTAAATTTGGTCCAAATATTTTTTTTTGCCACTAGTATGGAGAATGTTACAGGAAATGAAAGTGAAAGTAAAAGAGAAGATTGAGAATAGGGAGGATTGAGAAAAGGATAAAAGATGAACCAGGTTCAAGAAGACGGAAGATGGCGATTGAGATTGCATTTAAATTTTTGAAGATTGTAGTTAACAGGGAAGCAAGAAAACGGAAGGGAGTTCCACAGGTGAAAAGTGCGAGAAAAGAAACTGTTGGAGTAGAAGTGGCGGTTGGATTTAACTATTTCAACAGTAAAACGGTGGGACCTAGTTGTCAATCTAATAGCACGTTTAACTTCATGTAGTGGCTAAGCAAAGTACTAAGAAATAGGAAAACTTCACTAGAAACAAGGAAAAAAGTGATATCTGTCCTCCTGAATATCAGTCAGTGCTGGGCAATCTGCTCAAAGATGAAGAAGAGACTTGAAGTAACAGAAATGTGGTTCTACAGAAGGATGCTGAGGATATCATGGACTGAATATGTGAGCAACGACGAAGTTTCCAAGAAAATGGAAACAAAAAAGAAACATACTTTACACTAAGAAGAGACAGTTGAGGTTTCTGGGACACATAATGAGAAAGCAAGGCTTGAAAAATCTGGTAATCACGAGACAGAGGAAAGCAACGCATAACAAACTGAGTTTTAAGTAAATGGTGGAGCAAGGGTTTATGAGAAATAACGGAAAAAGAAAGTTTATTAAGAGCTACAAGGGACATGACGTAGTGGAGGGCTATGATCGCCTACGTTTTGAGGAGACACGGCACATAAAGAAATCGGAGCACCGGTGAAAAAAGTTCCTCAGAAAAGTTGTCATGAAAATATTTTTAGAAAAGACAGAGGGAAGCTACGTCATATCCGTGAGAAAGTGACTGAAATCGAGACGCCTGGTCAGGATCGGTGATATTACAGACTTTCTTTGAAATTTGTCAAGAATATATATATATATATATATATATATATATATATATATATATATATATATATATTCTTTGGAATTTGTCAAGAATACATATATATATATATATAGATATATAGATAGATAGATAGATAAGGCTAATATACTAATATTACATGGTTATTATTTATTACATTGGAATCGTAATCACGATCCAATTCATAAGACCTACAAATTCAAGAAGAAATTGGCCTGGACATTGAGTTCTACCTGGATTCTATCCACATAGAAATTATATATATATATATATATATATTGACCACTTATATATATATATATATATATATATGTATATATATTGACCACTGATATTATATATATATGTATATATGTAACAGAGACAGTTTGGGAACCACACACAAACACACATACATATATATATATATATATATATATATATATATATATATATATATATATATATATATATATTAATTGAAATAGGAGTAGATTTGAACAGTGAAATTAGATCAGAACAATTTTGTTTACTGATGGGAATCTGATCTAGCCCATTTGGAATTGGGTCATTAGGAAGACAATGGAAGATGATCGAGATAATTTTTATCGGTTAAAATTTGAAATAGAGCTTAATAAGGCTATGAGGAACTTTGAAATTCACATGATTCTGGGTTGAAGGCAGCACTCGTGGTAATCGAGTGAGGGCCATGGGTAGATTTATGATCAGCCAGGTTCATCTATATAAACGTGCACAGAAATTTGTGGACAAAGTGGTTGGCTCGTCTGTCGTCGAGTGCAGTCGAGCTGGGTAGAGAGAGGTCGGAGACTGGAAATGACGTCAGACATTTGAACCAAACGCCTGCTAACATATTTAGTTGATATAAGTACGAAGAAGCGAATTACTCGTCCAACAAACTAAGACTGCTACTACTACTATTATTACTACTACTGGAAACGTCGAACAAGCTACAATAATCAAAAGGTTGTTTTTGGGCTCGTCTGTAGTCGAGTGCAGTCGAGCTAAGTGGAGAGATATCGGAGACTGGAAGTGACGTCAGGGATTTGGAACAAAACCCCCGCTAACATGTACTGCTAATATAAGTACCGATGCTTCTGCTACCACGAAGATTACTACTATGTTACTACTGCCGAGGAGGAACACAACTATAAACCCGCGCACAGAAATCTTTATTTGTCCATCGCAAGAGAAGTATATCGTTCTGAGACGATTTCACAAGCTAATCACAACTCTCTCTCCCTCTCTCTCTCTCTCTCTCTCTCTCTCTATATATATATATATATATATATATATATATATATATATATATATATATATATATAATCCAGTGTATGAGTTTTTACTTCGATTATTTTCTTTTCTGTAACCCGTTTCTTTTCTATACTATTCTTTTCTGCTATATAAAAGACATTAACAATTCAACCATTGAATAGTTGTTTGTCCGGCTTTCTGCGGATATATATTTTTTGGGTGCATTCTAAATTTCTTAGCACAAATTCTCCAGCCGTGTCTACATCTTCAGTTGGCCGTGAGTGAATGAACATCACTTCTGCTTTCTGGATCAAACCAAAAATAACGTGGGCCGGTAGCAGGATGAAACCAGTGGACCGGTCGAATGATCTTCGGATGCTCAGGGGACCTACGGTCACTCCCTTAAGTTCGGTAAAGACCGAGTAGACATCTCAACCCAGAGAGTTTGACGTCGGAGGTTGAGGGGCTGGGCCGAAATTGTTAGATATATATTGACCACTGATATTATATATATGTATATATATATATATAATCACGATCCAATTCATCAGACCTACAAATTCAAAAAGAAATTGGCCTGTACATTGAGTTCTACCTGGATTCTATCCTCATAGAAAATTTATATATATATATATATATATATATATATATATATATATATATATATATATATATATATATATATATATATATATATATATATATACAGGGGTTAGACAAAATAATTGTAACAGGTGCAAAATCCACTCTTATGTTTCAAAGGCTTATTATATTAAGAACTTTAACTAAAACTTCGTAACTGTAGGTTATATCTATTGTGAATACGTTTATTTATATATTTTGTCTTATTTATTTTTAGAATTTAGTAAAATTTAAGCTAAATGCGTGACCTCTCCGAGTTCGAAAAAGGGCAAATTATTGAAGCTCGCATGGCATGATCCTTGATCAATAAGGTTGCTGAAATGTTTGGTTTTTCAAGAGCTACCATATCAAGAACAATGACGCAATTCGAGAAACAGGGCAAAACCTCTAGCAACCGTAGCAATTCGGGCCGGACTTGCACACTTACTGACAGGGACCTACGTGCATGGAAATGCAATGTGGCAAAAAATCATTGGACTACTGCGGCCAAAGTGACTGCTGAATTGAATAATCATCTGAATAGTCCAGTTTCTATGAAAATTGTTCGTCGTAAGCTCCATAAGGCTGGATATCATGGAAGAGCCACCGTAAGGAAACCTCTTCTCTCCACTCGCAACATTCAGAAGAGGTTGAAGTGGTGCAGAGATCACAATGCCTGGTCTGCAGACCAATGGAAGCAAGTCATATTCTCAGACGAGTCCATTTTTTCTCTTTTCTCAACTTCAGGGCGAGTTTATGTGTAGAGTCAGCCCAAAGAAGCTTACAACCCTGACTGCCTTCTTCCAACAGTGAAGTATGGAGGTGGATCAGTGATAGTTTGGGCCGCCATATCATGGAAATATCTCGGTTCAATAGTTGCCCTACATGGTAGAATCAACAGCAAAGATTACCTGAACATTTTGGGAGATCATGTTCATCCAATGGACCAGACTTTATTCCCTGATGGTGACTGTATCTTCCAAGACGATAATGCTCCAATACAAACCGGTCGAGTGGTTAAGAATTAGTATGAAGAACATGAAAGTGAGCTAGAACACATGGAGTGGCCTCCCCAATCACCAGATATCAATATTATTGAACATTTGTGGTGCATTTTGGAGCAACAAATTAGGAGCCGCTATCCTCCACCGTCGTGTCTCAAAGAGATTGAGAAGGCGTTAATGGAAGAATGACTGAAAATTCCTCTGGATGAAGTTAGGAAGTTGTATGATTCCATTCCTAGACGTATTAAAGCTGTATGTGAGGCTAAAGGAGGACCAACTCCATATTAAATAAATTTTCTTTGAATTTAACAAGTGTTTCAATTATTTTGTCCAACCCCTACATATATATATATATATATATATATTGACCACTGATATTATATATATGAAACAATGGGTTTTTTTAATTTTTTAATCCGGTATATTTTTTATTACTTCGAACGTTACTTTATTTTACCCGTATTTGAGTAGAGGCTTCGTTTATTTTAAACAGTATTTATTTCATCTACTGGACTGCGCATTCAAGAAAAGTTTTTTTTTAACAGGATTCAAACCTGCGCTCTCCTTTGCAGGATGAACCACTCGCCTACGACGAGCTTCGCAAATCAAGCAAGGTTTTATTTTATTAAAACACACTCGCTCATTCAGATTGATTCGACGGGGTTTGACCGCTCAAATGGCAAATAAAACCTTACCTGACTGTGAAGCTCTTCGTAGCTGAACGGTCAAAGTATGCCGGATCAGACGGTGGTTTTTCCTCCAAAGGTTCGAATCCTGTCGGTGAGCACATTTTCTTTAATAAGTTTTCTCGAATAAGAAGGACCAATAGACGATATAAATACTGATTAAATAAATGGAGCGTCTACTCAAATACGGGTATCCACTAAAAATAACGTTTGGAATAATAATAATAATAATAATAATAATTATATATATATATATATATATATATATATATATATATATATATATATATATATGGAATAAATCCTAAAGAGCCAGGAACAACCTACCTAGGTTTCACCTAAACCGATATCCACGGTAAGCTGAAGATCCGTTTAGGTGAAACTTAGGTAGGTTGTTCCCAGCTCTTTAGGATTTATTCCATTTATCCCTGGTCTACTTAGCGTATTGAGTACTCTACATTTTAGCTTCATTACACGCTTGGGGTTTTTTCTTTGACTAAAAACTTAAGGCACTGGGCGATTTCACTGGACAATTTATTTCGCCCTGTTCGGATGTTTCTAGTTCTTTCTTTTTTTTTTCCTCCAGTTTTTTTCCTCGAGTACCAATTTGTTTTGATAGACTTACAGGTTGTGCTATCCGAGGTTTTTTCCCAACCTAGTATTACAAATAGTATACACACACACCCACACACACACATATATATATATATATATATATATATATATATATATATATATATATATATATATATATATATATAAGTATAAAGTGGTCACTGAAAAACTGAAGTACTTGAAAAAGCTATAACTTATTCGTTTTCAATCTTTTTTTCCTTTCTAATGTTTTTTTCAGGTTATAGAACATCACTTAGAGATTAAAATGGCTACGCATGATGTCCAGCAACGAGTAAAACTCGTTGACTTTTTTTCTATTCCAATGAAAGATCAATTATTCAAACTCAAAGATTACCGGCAACACTTTAATATTAGTGTATCTTCTAGCGATAACATGATTTGGAACTTAATCTCCAGGTTTGAAAGAACAGGATCTTCCGGTGTTAAGCGACATATACGATATAGTGTCCGTGAGGATCCATCAGCTTCTAACCACCGTCGCTCTGCTCAACTAGGCATCGCCAGAACGTCGTTTCAGTAGATTCTGAAACTGGATTTAAAGATGTTTCCATAAAAGATTCAAATGGTCCAAATATTACTACCCCAAGATACTCATTTGTTTAGAAAAGTTATTTTTGTTTTATATCATTCAGTCTTTCAATGGCGACGCTGTATAACATTCATAAGCCCAAAAAACGTTTCAAGTATAAAGTTAAATGTAACCTAAATACTCTTGCCGTTAATGTTGAAGACTGGAAAACTGTTGCTGGAGATGGATCTGACTCGAGAAGATTGATTTGGGAACGATGCAACAATTTTCAACAGAAGAAAATTGAGCATTTCAACAAAAAGCTCGCCATTAGGAAAGAAGAAATAGAATTCGTTCCAGAGCTATTAGGATACCAACGCACGTGAAGTATTTGTAGAAAAGTCATCCTATCGGCGGCTTGTTTAGCCAGTCACATGAAATCACACCAGGAAGGTCAGGTGCGAACTCCTGTGAATGCAACCCTACCAGAAGGACCTGCAGGTTACTCGTGCGAGTTTTGTTACAGGGTTTGTCAATCTGTTGCGGGACTCAAATGTCACATGATTGTACAGGCAAGTTTCCAATATAGTTAACACAGACAAACTTTATGCTTGCCACGTGTGTAAAAGAGGTTGTAAAAGTGAAATATGACCTTAAGAATCACTTACGGGCCCATAGCAGAGTGTTAGCGCAGATATAAATGATGGAAATAATATTCTGAATGAAAAACACACAAAAAAAAGCTACCAAGTGAAGAGATGGTCTTCTGCAAAGAAGTGACAATCATCATGTGTAACATTACACATATCACAAAAATGACCAACGTATTTGTAACAAAGTGATTATTATTTTAGGGAACGATATTTGCAATAATTAAATGGTCCAGCCATTTTCGTATTGGTTTGTCATTAATCACTGTTGATTAGCGATCTTTTCGATGCCCTTTTGGATTGGATCAGTTATGTTTCGTCTTCGAGTGAGATATGCGTGATCCTGGATAGAGATCCGTTTTCTAGACACTACTTCCCCGTTCTACTAAACGAGGATAGTCAAGGGTACGCCCTGACATCTGTAGCAAAAATCACTGGGATTGAACAATTCCTTTTCTCTCTTTATTCACACGAACGCATGTGAGTCCCTAAATTAAAGCAACTAAAATAAATATATAATATCATGCTTGGGAGATTATTCAATCATCGCATTTACTTTGGCTCCCTCTGACACATACATGCATATAAAGTTGCATTATTTTTCTTAATGAAAGTGTTATCATACAACGGAGTTCTCTTTCCACCGACCGGACAGTGACCACCCTATGTTCTGTCTCCATTTTCGTTGTGTCTCCATTTTAGTTGAAGGCATAGAATTGCATTCAAAATATATTTAGCTGAAGCCATAAAACAGTTCAAATTATTTACATTTCGGCATTAAATGACCCGTAGAGATTGATATGCCGATAAACAAAGTCAAACGACCAATATGAAAGAACTCTTTCATGACATTAAGCCATATAATTTCCGACAATTTCTTAAACTGCATAACTCCAACAAAACTACAGCATAAAACAAATCATCGCCTCTGTCCGCACAAACATGTACATGTCTATGCAGAAAAGCTGAGTATCATCTACCATATCCGTTAGTGTCGGCTTTTATTTACTTATGTATTCTTTTTCGATCAAGTGGGTGTATGTTCAGAATGCAATGTTTAAAATAAGCTATCAGTATATTGCAAAACATTACAAAAACACTTTAGCTAGAGAAGAAAACGTTACTGTATATAAAAAGCAAGCTAATAACAGAGCTGAACATAAAGCAAGAAATCACAATTGTGACCACCCTATCTAGGAGGTCCTGTAGTTTTCTTTCCGAGTCGGTCATCAATGCAGATGACACTGTGCTGATGGCTGATTCGGAAACTACATGACCTCCTCTAGACAGGGTGGTAGAAGAAAACAAGAGCTAACCATTAACGGCAAGGAGACAGAACGTATGGTCATCAGCAAGAGACAAGACCCAAGATGCGGGACCAACAGGTACAGAAGCTGGGAAGCGTTTTAGCAGAGGATGGAAAACTCGACGTGAAGCTGTATGTGAATAGGAACAAGAAGAATGTGTTGCGCCAAAGTTGATAGCATGTTGATAATTAAATTGTCTTTAAAAAATCCTACGACTTTTCGCCCTATTATTTTTATTATTTCAAACTATTGAGGGACGTGAGACAATAATGCGTCTTCTCCCCAGATTTATTCAACCTCTACGGCGACGCTATCCTAAGGGAACTGGGCTTCCCACCAGGATTTATTAACGGTGGACGTAATCTTAATGATATAAGATACGCAGATGACGCTCTGCTTATGGCCGACTCGGAAAGGAAATTGCAGGACCTCCGGTCTAGGGTAGAAGAAAGTGAGAAAAAAAGAACCATCAACTGTAAGAAGGCAGAAAGTATGATCAAGAGAAAAAGTTCGAGATGCTAGTTACGAATTGGAGATATCAACATCAAGCAGGAGCAGGAGTTTAAATATCTGGGTAGTGTTTTAACAGATGAAAAATATGAAACCGAGAGCCGAACACTCATTGGACGAACGAAAGAAGTACTAAAAAAAAAAGCAAGGTCTGAGAAACGGAAAAATTTCACGAGAAACAAAAAGTGTTGGATGGCTAAATGCTATCTTATATTGCAGTGAATGCTTGACAATCACTCCATGAACGAGGAAAAAACTAGAGACATCAAAAATGTGGTTCTACCGAAGGATACTGAAAATTCTATGGACGAAGAGAGTATACAACGAGGAAGTCTTAAAAGAAAATGGCAACAGAAAGATCACATAATTAGAATCAAGAAAAAACAGTACTTTGGACACATAATAAGGAAGGAGGGCTTGGAAAACGTAATCCTCACGAGGCATATTCAGGGCAAGAGAAAGGCAGGGAGCCACTTACCTGACTGGATTGCGGAACGGAGGTGAGAGCCTTAGCAAAGGGAGAAAAACTGCTAAGAAACATACGAGATAGAAAGTTGTGAAGAACCATGATCGTCTATATTCTCAAGAGGTGCTGTACATAGAAGATGAATATATCCTACATTCTTCTTTGGCTGTTTCGATTTATCTGCAGCTGTCATATTATGTTTCTAAGGTTAGTGTTTTACCATTCCCACTATTTTATTTCAGATAAAAGTCCTGGGTATGACGATAAACTACATCTGGCAGCAAGGCCTCTGATCGGGAGATTGGGTGTGTTTGAGTAGCTTGGAACCACCTCTTAATTGCTGTTGTTCCAAAGTCCACCCTCACTCGGTGTGGTAGCACCTGTTAGGGTCACAGCTATGGGCAACTAATGAAACACCAAACAAAACACTATAAATGTATGAAAATACATTTTTATCGTAAAAATACCAGCAATACAGTTTTATGTTAAAAAATGCAACATGACTAGCACTACATTTTAGTTGAAGCCATAAAACAGTTCAAATTATTTACATTTCGGCATTAAATGACCCGTAGAGACTGATACGCCGCTAAACAAAGTCAAATAACCAATATGAAAAAACTCTTTCATGACACTAAGCCATATAATATCCGACAATTTCTTATGTCAAACTGCATGACATCAACAAAACTACAGCATAAAACGCATCATCGCCTCTATCCACACAAACACGTATATGTATATGCACAAAAGCTCATTTACCATGTATTAAATTTTTAAAAGCAGAATAACCTAACAAATTTGTATTACTTTCAAGCTCCGAAGAAAATTAAATTTCGGCATTAAACGACCGATAAGGAGATTATATGCCGTTAAACAAGTCAACTTATTTCAGATAACGTCTCTTTGTTCTATTGTTTCAAACAGATTAATGATATGAGTGTACTGAGGCATATTTAGCTATGATGGATCAGCTGGTCCCGGCGAACGTCGCCGCTACATTGTTACAATAACTCCTTTCACAGTAGTTAGCTATGTGCCATGACTGACGAAGTAGATTTTCTCCTGCAGTAGGTTGCGATAGACCAGTTCCCATCCAAGGCTATAGAACCCAGTCTGTCCTGCTATTTACCCATAGCTGGAAGGAGAAGAAGAGGATTCATACCTTCCCCAAGGGTATTAGCACTTAAGTGAATGTAATGGTTTTGACTGGAATTCGAACTCTGCTCTCAATCCGAGACGCTATCCATTACTTACCGTTGTTGTTGTTGTTGTTGTCGTTGTCATCGTCGTCGTCGTTGTTGTTGTTGTTGTTAATAATAATAATAATAATAATAACTAGTAGTAACCGTGAAACTTTCCCGGTATTCCTATTTAAACTTCTGATGTATCATAAGATTTAATGAATAAAGAAGCTCAGTGCGATTTCCACGACTGCAAGATACCAATGGAAATTCCACTATTGCATCATTAGATATTTGATGTCAACAACGTTAACCAAATATTGCAAAAACAATCATATGTATGCATGCAGAAGGGCACATTAACAGTTGTAATGGTTAGCAAGCCTGTTCTAGAACAATTACGACTGACTTATGAGTTCGATCCTTCCTGGGGTGCCCCATACTTTTGGCCTTGTGCCACATCTATTATATACGCTTAGAAAATCACCATAAGTATGAATGCGAGTAATTATTTAAAGAAGAGGGTACGAATGAAAAGATTAAAATTGACAAGTTTTATCATTTCACTGAAACAGACGTTAAATACATGAGAGCGTTTTCGCCTCCCCTGTCTTCTCACTCTATTTCATTCTTTCGTTTTCTCACGGAAACTAAACAGCATATCTGATATGCTTTTTCCGTGCTTCTTCACAGTTAAAATGGAATAGTCCATTATTTATGTGGTATTGGCAGGGCGTAATGCATGCGCTAACGAGCTAACGAAACAGCAGCAGCAACAACAATAATAATAATATTACAAACTTTGTAGGTGGCTCCCTCACACCAAAAAAGGACAAAATTCCATGTAAAAATATGTCCGTAAATTCTTCGTTTTTGAGCTATTAACTTTTATTATTAGTCAGGCGTAGAAGTGGACCCTGTCTCAGCAACGCGACGATAACCAGCAGTAAAGGTTCGATGACTCGTCTGGCTCCCGTCTGGAAACGCAATCTGATACAGCCGTGAAGCCTCGTGTCCATTACCATTCCCGCGGCCGTATGTAAAAATCATATCTGCCTGCTCACGATATTAATATCCTGGCATTGTTAAACGGAAGACTTCTCACGTAACTCACTACTACACGCATTAAACGCTGAAGACAGACTAGCCACAAATGTACACGAATGACAAATATAACCTCGTCTATATGGCAACACAGCGTCATCTACCATAAACTTTCTTTAAACTTAACTCAAAAACGAAGGATTTGCGGACATATGTTTATATGGACTTTTATCCTCGTTTTGGTGTGAGGAGCCCCCTCCATGTTTGTATTTTTGATATACATATATATATATATATATATATATATATATATATATATATATATATATGCAATTTTGATTAAAGACGATTGACTTAAGATTTTTGTTCAATTTTCTTGTGTTTGTATAAGTGATTTCTTTCCTGGACTTCGAATGTGTAAAAACTGCCCAAATGTTCTATTTCTACGAGGGCCTTCGGCTATTCTATTAATCGTTTTCAATGATGTTTTTGTATTTTGGTTTGTGCAGCAGTTTTTGAACAAGCACAGTATTTTCCTGGTCCGACAGCCACCATATTCCCCAGATCTCGTTCTTACGACTTTTTTTCCTTTTCAAAAAGTAAATCCCACTTGAAAGGAACAAGATTTCCAAACGTTGAGGAAATTGAGAAGAATGCGACGAGGTATCTGCTCGCTGTCTCAAAAAGGGGGTTTCAGGAATGCTTCCATCAATGGAAACAACGCTGGAAAAAAGGGATTACTTCGAACGAAATTAAATGCCGAATTGATATGTGCTATAGTTTTCTTTTTATAACACCAGTCCCGATATGTTTTGATCTGCCCTCGCGGATGACTATATTACACTCTCGTTATTCGATCGAGCACTTTAGAGAAAAGGATAATTTCAAACAGTAGCCGCCGCCGATATTGACGTACTATTCTTCATTAATGAATTGAGTCCTCTGGCGGCTGGCGTTTGTGTACATCCGTATATAATACGTTAAAATTTCCCTTTCTCTGCCGTGCGCCGATTGTGTTTCCAATAAACTCACTTCTGTCTGGCTCTTGAGTTTTGGATTAACCTTGCATTGTCTTCGAGTAAGTCTAGGCACAAAACTGAAAATGATATACCTGGTTACTGGAGATTCTACTTCTGAGACAAATTTTCCCATTGCACTAAAACGGGTAGATAGCTGTCCCCCTCGACGTCTTTATGTCAGTGGCTACAAGAACCGGGCAACATTTGCCTCTACTCATAATTAACGAGCATAGAGCCCGACATTAATCCCTATCCTGCATCACATTTGCCCTTGCAAGCAAATAAATACCAGTTTCTCTTTTAAATACATTATCAAACAACGTGCAAAGTAGGACCTAATGAAACATTCATTGATTCAACAAAGCCTCGCCCTCGAAAAGATCTTCATGCTCGAATAACAATTGTGATAACTCTTTAAACAGCTGCAAAATGTATTCGGTGAACCATGAAAACGTATTAACCTTTGCATTCAAGAACGTGGTGACTGTGTTGTAAGTTAACGTTCGCTCAAATAACGAAATATACTGTATCATGAATAAAGTCACTTTTAATTGGATGCTTTCCAATTTTAATATCTTCTATTAAAAGAGACGTTTATGGATATCGAATAAGCTATGAGTGAATTGACACCATCTCTTTCAATTAAGCTATTTAAAACTGCTTTAACAAAAATGGATTCGGTGAATAAAGTTCGAATTTCGACTCAGGCTACTTCCGTTCACTTCACAATGATTCATGTCTTAGAAAAGGCATGAATCCACTTCTCCCTGCTGAGTGGCGTAATATGAGTGTTGCTAACAAGGAAAACGTGGTCAGAAAACCGAGTTCGAATCTCTGCTGAGACTGCTTCTGTTCACTTCACATTAATGACATTGGAAAATACATTACTCCTTGCTGGGTGGCATAACGGTTACTAACAAAGAAAAAGGAGATTAGCGAACTGAGTTCGAATTTCGGCTGAGACTGCTTATGTTGGTTTTACAATAATGAAGTTGGAAAAGGCCTGAATCCACTTCTCCCTGTTGGGTGGCGCAACTGTTACTAGCAAAGAATTTTCGATCGGCAAACCGTGTTCGAATTTAAGCTGAAACTGCTTACGTTCGTTTCGCAATAATGAAGTTGGAAAAGGCATGAATCCGCTTACTTCCACTGAAGTAACCGTAAAATGGAATTGGTGAAACAGGTTCGAGTTTCAGAAGTAGATGTTTATATTCAGTTTGAACTCATTATCATCATTCGACCGTAGTCGGGATCATTGAGCCAATGTGAACGATCCTTTCTTTAGCTGTATAGTATATGCTACGCCGAGGCTACATACAGTTTTGACTTCAGAGTTACTTTCTACCAGACCAGTTGCCACCCAAAGGCTATAGAACTTAGTCTGTCCTGCTATTTACCCATAGCTGAGGTGGGAGAGAAGGGGAGGATTCATACCATTCCCAAGAGTAATAGTGAATATAATAGATCCGACTGGAATTCGAACACTGCTCTCCGATTTCTCAATCCGAGCCGATATCTATTATTCCACCTTGCCTTCAAAACTTAATGATTCGCGCTAATCCTCTTGAAAACGCATAAAACCACTTCTCCCTGCTCCCAATCTATGGGTAATCAGCAGAACATTTAGGGCTCTTTAATCCGACTGAGATAAAGTTAGACTGTCAAAAAAATAACCTAAGAATTGGCAATTGCTACAGCTAGCCCCAAGCCCGGTTGAGAAATGCGGAGGGTGGGTGGGTGTCTGGGTAGCACACCGGCTTTTTAAAACTCTATATTATAAACCTTTTGCAGGTTATTTACAACCAGAAAATATTTTTAGAGTGTAAGAATTTTGTGGAGATAATAATGATTTCCTGATACAAGTCCTACTAATTAAATTATAGCTTGGGGTGGGTGGGGGGAGAAGAAGAGGTGGATTCATACCTTTCCCAACAGGTATTTCCGCCGAAGTGAATATAACAAACTCGACTGGAATAGGAACTCTGCTGTTTGGGATAATTTCTTTTTCTTTCAATGATTTCCATTTTCTCTAAAAACTTCGGGTTTACGGCCACATCACGTTGAAACACTAGTTCCCGTACGATTACCTAAGTTAAGCAACGTCAAGCGTGATCAGTACCTAGATGAGTGACCACTTGGGAATAACAGGTGCTGTAAGCTTGAATGTGCAGATGGTGTATTGGATAATGGCTCTGAATTGTTAATCGGAGAGCCGTGTTCCAATTCCCGGTTATATTTACTTACGTGCAAATACCCTTAGGAAAGTAATGAATCTACCTTTTTTTACCCCGTACCCAGCTATTGGTTAATTAGTAAGACTTGTATTAAATAACCGGAAAAGGGTTGATAAGTCATATGTATGTATATGTATGCATAGCTGGCCTCTCGTATTCAAAGATACCCGTCTACTAGGGCCGCTAGCCAATCCCTATTGCAGACGCTCACTCAGGCACATTTGTGTATATTCAGCACTCACAGAGCTCACCTGTGTTTTATGCTGCAACTATGCTGAGCAGACCTTAGTTACAGTTTCTGGGAAATAGCGTAGAAATTATCTGGCAGGGTCAACAATTTAAACAAGGCCAGCACGCTCAAGCCCTCAGCCACGATGACTTGTGACTTCGTGCTAGCATAGCTATCGTCTACCCAATCTCACTCACAAGGCTTGGATTAACCCGTGGTATGGTTTTCAGGCACTTTCCAAAAGTGCCGCACGCTGGGATCGACCCCTCCTGCATGACAAATCGACCATGGTGAGATTCGAACCCGAGTCTCATGGTCGGAATTTGAACGTTTAATCACTCGGCCTCATAAGCCATGAAATATGAATTAAAGTGACAAGAGTCACGGAAGGGATATGAGTTCAACCTGACGGGAGGAGAAATGTCCAAAATCATATTGAACTAAGTGAAACAAATAGTAGTGCAACTGAGAATATAAAGGGGTGGTGATCAGCGAATTACTTCAAACAATGCTTTTATCCACTGGGCCACGTGTCCTTGTGGATAAAAGTGTAGTTGAAGTAATCCAGTGACTTGATCCAAAGAGTTATGATTTCAATACCTGGCCACAGCAGAAGTAAAAAAAAAAACTTAGAAAGTTGAGTTACTAAAGGGAAATAACTGAAACTGATTTATCCAGAAACGGCATGGCACGTGAAATGAGAACAATTTACCCTAGAGGGTTCGATCGAAATTACAACGTATATCGCCTGAAGAAGGCCGGGGCGTATAATGGCCGAAACGTCGGGAATATGACATCAAAGATGAGGACAACAGTCCGAACAATGTAATTGCAATATTTTATTAAAGTCGTTGGGCTTATTTAACGATGCGATAAGGGAATTTCTACGTGTGTTTTATTATCGTACAACTCGCCATGAGCTTATTCAATCATTAACTTTCATCAGAATATTAAAATAGAAAAACCGTGAAATTTTCATGGATCTTTCTAGACTCTATCTAACATCGTAAACAGAGTTTGCCATCTTATTTCTTGATGTGGGGATTTTTCTTTCAGCGCGCTCTTCCCCAGGTTTCGGCGAACACTGACAAGATCAAAAATCGGAATGCGACGTTGGGTGATCATTGGCCGGTCGGTGAAAAGCTCGGGTGTGGGTCGCGTTGTATGTCTACAATGTTCTATCTCCACTATTAACGACTTAGCAACCAAATCTTCGGGTGAGGCAAAAAAAATAAATTCAGTACTAATAATCTATTTGTTTTCGTAGTTGAGATGAACCGTGGATTTTCTGGTCTAGACAGGTTTTTTCCATTGAACCAACGCTTTCGAGACAGCTAATGGTGTTGTCTACCGTTACTCAAGCGTTCTCTAAAACGTCTGCACATTTCACTTTTACTTGTACTTTCACTTTTTTGTAGGCTGTTCTCAAAATACAGGATGTTCCTAAAAAGTTGACATCATTTAAAATGTGAATATCCGAGTAATTACGTGTCCCAGGCAAACGAAATTAAATCGGATTCATGTTGAGCAATAAAAGATTTATTTTTCCAAAATTCGAACAAGATATTCAAAGGGATGTAAATTTTATAACCGATTTCACAAAGCTTCACAAATATTCAATATACGCACCATCTTTGACATGACCCAAAGTCGGTAGTCCAGCTCCTGACAAACACGCCGTAGCATGTCTTGCGTAACATTCTCCAGCGCCTCAGTGATTCTCTGCTTAAGTTCCTCTAGGCTTGTAGGAAGAGCCAGAATATAGACCTATAGAAAAAATCACAAGGTGTCAAGTCAAGTGAACGTGGTGGCCATTGCAACAGGACACTGGCATTATCACTGGCAGACCCGATATCTCTTCCTGGTAGATTCTCATTGAGATAAGTCCGCACAGTCAACTTAATTTTTACACAATTTGTTAAAATTTGAGATCATTTGAGCGAGAATTGGCTATTTTATTAGACTTCAAAATGATGTCAATTTTGAGTGACACCCTGTATATAATCTGCTCTTCGTTTGTAGGACGTTCCTCGCCAGAGTTCCTCCTATTTATCTAATATAGCTAAAGTGTTATCTGATATTTTTTAATCCAGTTATATATTGTATAAAGAAATTCTGTATTGTGCGATATTATTGAGTGTCTCATTACTTTTGGCCAACAACGAGAGTGTTGTTATTAAATCTCCTAGAGTGTAAGTTTGTTTTTGGCTGGGAGATCCTTCTTCTAGGTTGATAACCGAGCGGCTTTGTGAGGCTTCTCAAAAATGTAATAAAAATAAAATGAACCGGAACAGTGTGTACGCTCTGATACTGAACTTTCCCAAACGTTTTTTCCCATCAGTGAAATCACTTTTTGAGCTAAAGTGTGCCTTTACCAATTCGGGGACTAAACTGGCAGTGCAAGGTTTGAATTACATATTTGACGATAGCACGTTACTCGTTGAGACTGCTACGAATCTATATCTGCTAGCTTCAGTTTCGTACCCCGAAACGTAAATATCACTAATTTTTTGAAAGGATTTTTTTTTTATCCGACATTAGTTCTTATTACTATAAACATTACTTTTATTAGTTACACGTGTTTGAATTGCTATCCCTATTTTTTTTTTAATTTTATTAAACATTGGAGTTAAAAACAAATCGCCTAAATTCATAAGTCCTACTAAAGAAAAATTGTAGGACGGACAAAAATCAAAACTGCACCAATTCTTGACCATCAGACAACGACTTTTTGAGCCAAAGTTCGTCTCTGCTAAGTTTGTCACGGAGACCAGCCTGACATTATTCTGTCAGAATTGCCTTTTGAATTACCTATTTAAGGAAGGCATATTTCTCGTAGCGACTTCTACGAATTTATATCTGCTAGCTTCAGTTTCGTGCCCCGAAACGTAAACAAAGGTAATGTTATGAAATAAAATAAGACATATCACGGCTGATTTGCAGGCAAATAAACTAACATACTCAAGAGCGAGAGTCGGGTGTGAACGGGACAAGGCTCCGTCACAAAATGACCATTATCGTCGTTTACGCATAGGCCCGACGCACGAGTTCCGGTTGAAAAATAAAATAATATTTCAAAGTGCTTCTATTTTTCGACCAATAAAAGGCTTCCCTCCTAATTTTTTTCGAGCCCGTTAAGCCATAAAAAACGCCATAAAAAGGGTCACACGGGGAAGTACAAAGCAGTCAACGGGAGGCCGGGGAAGAGATCTCTCACGGTCAGTCTGGACAGTCAGCAGCAATCAGCAGGAGGAACGCCACGCCAACCAGTGGGAACTACTATGAGAGATCAACCCGGATCGGCAGCCGGCTTATGAACTATACCACAAGGTAACTGTTCCAAAACCACCCGTTCCTATTGAAATAAATCACGTAATCTATTTCTGCTGTTGTCGTATTTCTGTCTTGCAACCATACGCTTGTCTATAACAGTAAGTTTTTAAAAGGATTTTTTTTATTCGACATTACTCCTTATTACTATGAACGTTATATTATAATTAACTTTAAGATCGTCTCTCTACTCTCTTTGTTTAATGATGGTCTTATTATTTCTAGGATGTTGGTATTAAGTTTTCAAAAGTGTAAATTTTTGAGGCTCCATAAGAGGGTTTGTGAGGCTCCTTAAAAATCTAATAAAAATAAAGTCAATCGGAACAGCTTATACGCTTTGATTCTGAATTTTTCCCAAAACCGTATTTTATATACAATGTGCTGGAGTCATTACTGGGTATTATGATTAAGTTTTAAAATCGTTTCTCTCTTCTCTTTGCCTTGTCTACACTAATAACAAACTTAATGATGACTTCGGACCAACAACGAGAAAGATTTAAGGAAAATGAGAAGGAGAAGGGCACATGCCTACAACCAGGAAAAAATAGTTGAAATTTCTTTGTGGTGATTTTCTAAGCGTAGCTTAAATGTAGTACAAGGCTGAAAATATGGGGCACCCAGTGAGGATCGAACACATTTCAGTCGTAATTGATCTAACGATACACGCTTGGAGTGGTATGATTGTCTCGAAGATTGGGTTTTTATTTAAATGAGGCATCTAGCATTTCTCAACATTTACAACAATCTGCCACATTCGCAGTTTAGGAAAATTCTAGTTGAAAATATATCTATATTTTTTCCTGTAAATAATAAACATAAACTAAAAATTCTTGAAGTTATCTATATTAAAATATTGAAACCAACGCTTAATAAAATTATTTATGAATACTGCACAAAGGTTTTAAAATGTTTACAGGAGATTATTTAAAATATCTAGGTTTTAACTAATAGTTTTAAATAGTTTTTTTTTTAAATATTTAGACATTTCAATAACTTAGTTACCTCACTTGACGTTTACACGCGTGTCTACATGATAAAATTTAAAAATTGTACAGTACATGGCCATAGCATTTTTCAGTTCACGCGTAAAAATTTAATTTTCAGATGAACACAACTTTTTGGCTTAGAAAAAACAACACCCTGATGATGACATTGTGCTAAGGTCGAAAGTACTCGGAATGAAATGAATATGCATCAACATGGTAAATTCCTTTTTCCTTTAATAAAGATACTAAGAAACTTGTCCGTAATTACGAGAGGATCCTATTAAAAATAAGTAGACAAAACTTGTCTAAATTATTTAATCACACACACACACACACGCACGTGTGTGTGTGTACTTAGTTGTATTGATGTGAGTTTTTGACCCTGGGTTTCACGCCCGTGCGATCGCAAATTCACATCAATACAGCTAAGTATGTTAGCTCTATCACTGATATTGAGCGCTTTCCAATAAGTAATATATATAGAAATTACATATATATATATATATATATATATATATATATATATCCAGGTAAGATGAGAACAAATGAACCATAATTCCACTGTCCGTAACATGTAATTTAATGAGTAGGGCTCTGCTTTTGAAATTAAATTAATCATTCACACGCCAGTAATTTACCATCGCCCGAGGAGACACTTTTGTAGTGGTGTAACAAGATTCCTATTGTATAGCGAATTTTACCATGTTTTTGTTTTAATCTCCTATAATAAATAATTCATATATATATATATATATATATATATATATATATATATATATATATATATATATATATATATATGTTTGTGTGTATGTGTAAAATTTTAGATAAACTATATCTGTAAAAGGCCAATGTGAATAAAGACAAAAGGAAAACTTATTCCAGACGACGCGTTTCGTTCTCTGAGGAACTTTATCAAGGCATATATGAGGATTTTATTTTTTAATAAGTATTTATATACAAGACCAAAAATGTTATTGATTTTTAAATTTTTTTCAGTATACAAACGCTCATAAATATTCATCAGTTTAGTTGAAAAATCAGGCAAATTATGGGAGACACGAAATGAAGCAATTCAATGTCTGATAAACGAATGTGAGTAAGTGATATTTTTTAATTTCTTCATGTAAATTAGTATTTAAATTATTTTAGTTTGGGATTAATTTATATTATATATTTTGACTAACATGAAGTTACGGATTTAACCGTTTTCTTTTCATTTTTTTTTTTCATTTTTGTAGTCATATATCTTGGCTTTGGAAATTAGTAATTCTTTAAGGAATGGAGATATTGGAAGAAATCCGGGGCGCAGATATATATATATATATATGTATATATATATATATATATATATATAAAGTCAACACTTAGAGGCGACAGTCTGTTTCATGCTAGATGCAATCATCGGGCCACCCGATGATTGCATCTAGCATGAAACAGACTGTCGCCTCTAAGTGTTGACTTCTATGTTCACTTTTATATTTACACACGCTCTATCTCTGATATTGAGCACTTTATCCCATAAATATAGCACACCTTAAGACTATATTTCTTCATATATATATATATATATATATATATATATATATATATATATCCAGGTAATATGTTCAATTTTATTTAAAAGAGGGCAAAAGCTCTACAAACTAGAGAAATATTATTTATTTTAGGATATTATATCGAAAACATGTCAAAAGTCGCTACACAATTGCAGTCGTGTTTCGATGCGTATCAATGCATCTTATCAGGTTATTGTAAATTACTGGCGAGTGAACGGTTTATTTAGATTTAAAATCAAAATACAACCTTGTATTTTGTAAGGTTGTACTTTGCTTTTAAATCTAAATAAATCGTTCACTCACCAGTAATTGAAAATCGCCTGATGAGATGTATTGATAAGCATCGAAACATGACTGCAATTGTGTAGCGACTTTTGACATGTTTTCGATATAATATCCTAAAATAAATAATATTTCTCTAGTTTGTATTGAGCCCTCTTTTAAATTAAATTGAACGTTCGATATATATATATATATATATATATATATATATATATATTATATATATATACTTCAGTGTGCCAGTCTATTTTATTTTTTCCTTTCCGTAGAGTACTTCGGCTGCATGCCCTACAGAGCCTACCTCCAAAACAAGAGGTCATCAGTCGGGTGTATACTTGCGGTCTCAAGTAATAAACACGACCAATGTTTACCTATTTGCTCAGCATAGTTACAGTATAAACCACAGGTTGGCTTTGTGTGTTTTGAGGAAACGCAAATATGCCTGTGCCGGTGTCTGCAGCAGGGATTAACTAATGCCCCTAACAGATAGGTGTACTCAAGCATGAGAAACTGGCCATTTATAACAGAGGTTTTCTTCGGTCGTCGTCGTGGCAATGCTTGGACGGAAACGGGTAGAGATGTCTTAATTCATGGTTACGGCTAAAGAAGCGACAACAGTTACTACAAGCAGACATCTGGCGTTAGTTGTTCTTTCTCACACTCTCCCCTTCTCTCTCTCTCTCTCTCTCTCACACACACACACACACACACACATACACACATGCACATACACATACACACACACACATACACACATGCACATACACATACACACAAACACGCACTTGCCCTCTCTTTCAGATACACTCTCTTCGGTCTCTTTCTCTTTTTATCTCTCCCTTTATTTCATTTTTCTGTTTCTTCTATCTTTCTTTCTCTCTCTCTCATTTTCTCTTTCTTTCTCCCGCTCTCTTTCTCCCTTTCTATCTTACTTTTCTATCACTTTCCCTCATTTTCGTTTCCCTCCTCTCTCTCTCTCTCTCTCTCTCTCTATTTCTACTCTGTTTCACTTTCTGTTTCTGTTTACTATCTCTTTATCTCTCCAACTTTGTCTCTCTCTTTCGCTCCTTCTTTCTCTCGTTTTCTTTTTCTATATATGTTGATTTTCTTACTTTTCCTTTCTCTTTATCCTTTTCTCACTCTCTCTCTCTCTCTCTCTTTCTCACTTTCTCTGTCTCTTTCACTTTCTCACTTTCTGCTTTTCCCCTGTTTTTATCTCTTCCTTTCTCTCTTTCTCCTTCTTCCTCGATCCCACTTTCTCTTTCTCTCTATTTCTCTATCTCCACTCTCTTTCACGTTCTCTCTTTTTCTTTCTCTCTGTTTCTATCTTCACCTCTCTGTCACTTTCACGCTTTCTCAATCTTTTTTCTCCCTGGTACGATCACCAAAGTTAAGCAACGCCGAGCCTTGTCAGTACCTAGATGAGTGAGCGCTTGGAAATACCAGGTGTTGTAAGGCTGGATGTGCAAGTGGTGTAATTGATAATGGCTCGGAATTGTTAACCGGGGAGCCGAATTGCAATTTCTGTTGGATTTCTTAAATTCATATTTTATGCGCAATTACTCTTAAGAAAATACGAATCCACCTCTTCTTTCCCCACCTATAGGTTAATCAATAAAACTTGTATCACTAAACCATTATTATCTCAAAATATAAAATAAAATTGCGTGCAAAATATTTAAATTTCGGTATTAAATAACCCATAGAGGTTGATATGCCGCTAAGCAAAAACAGTCAAGCAGCCATTTTTCTTGATATTTCTTTTTCTCTCTTTCTCTTATTCTGTCGCTTTCTTTCCCTCGTTTTTCCTGAAATCCCAATTCTTACCTTGAAATTAATAATTTACTTTATTCGTTGTTGTTAAGTTGCTTTTCTGTTAAAAAAAATGTAATCTCCTTTCCACTGTAGAATTAACATACCGAAGCCTTCTCGCTCCCTTACTGTGTTGACTCCTTTTCTGAGATAGCTGCATTCTAAAATCTCCAGACAGTAAAAACGGTAACAAAAAACAAACAAAAAAACAAACAAATTATAGCTTTTGATTTTATTTCTCATTTCCAAATTTTATTAATGGTTTGTGTTTACCGCAACGGCTATCGATATGAAAATGTAACCAACGAATCAGAGTTCAAATTCGCTTAGTTGATTGTGTTCACCTTCATACAAATGACCTTGAGAAAGGCATGAAACCATTTCTTTTCTCCCGTCAGCTATGGATTAAATAGTAGAGTAAACTGGTCTCTCTCTCTCTCTCTCTCTCTCTCTCTCTCTCTCTCTCTCTCTCTCTCTCTCTCTCTCTCTCTCTCTCTCTCTCTCTCTTGGTTGGCAGCCAATCTATTAGAAGGGCAACTCTGAATTCATAACTGCGGTGAAGGCAGAATGAAACCTCTTTACTATCTTTCCTAAGAAGTAACAATTCACAGATAATAACATAACGGAATCTGTAGCAAGCCATGATCTCCTACAACCTGAAGGGACTTGGTAAAAATCATTCATTAATGGAATTGTCAGCTTTTGATGGGGGATATCAATGAGTAAAGAAGTTAAGAAGCATTCAGATCATGTGAACACTTGGGCATAGTTTAGAGGGTGTTAAAATTAATAACATTATAAAAAAACAGGGCACCGATAGTCAGAGAACTTAAAACGATTACTTGGTTACTTATTTTAATGCATCATTTTACTTACAATTATTGCCACGTGACGCAAACAATAGCCAGCACATTATTTAAGCAAATTAACCGTAACAGTGCCTTTTTATAGCCATCTGTCGCTTACATTATTGCCAACTAAGACATTTTCATTTACATATGTAGTGAAGTAATCATTCTAAGTAACGCGGTTAATCGAAATAAGTGCTGCGTAATCTGTTGCACATAAAAAAAAATACTGACAAATGGCAGATTTACACTATCGTTACAACCACATTTAAATACAGTCTCGAATTTCTTGTCGCATAATAATAGGTGAAGATTAACAAAATACAAAACAACAAAATGTCGTCTGCACGGAGAATGAGATGAAACGGTAAACTCAATGATTGTCGTAAGCTGAGCCAAAAAATGAAAAAGAAGATACGACAGGGTAGAGACGGTAGTTTACTGAAAACTATGCAAATGACTTGTGTTCGACCATGTAGACTAGAGGTAGGCAAACTTTTCTTTATATACGGCGGCATCGTTGTTGGCCGTGTTCAAAGTGGGCCATATCACAATAACAACTCGAGTTTCTCAGCTACAATATCAATAATAATCATATACGCGCAACTAAGAAACAAATAAATATCCGCTTCATACATTTTGGGAACAGACTGCAAAAAGACACGAGAAATTAGTTTAGTACTTAATACATTTGTTACTATTAAATGAGATTTGGGCCCGAAAAAAATGGTGTGTGCCAAAAGGACGGTTATTGCTTTGATACCATTATTACTGTATACACTTTTGACTCCCTCGGCAATTTTTATTTACAAGAATATAAAACTATGTGAACCAAGTACAATGCTATATTTATTATTTACTATTTTATAGAGAAATACATTTGAAAAGAAATCTTTTTATTTAAAAATTTATTTTTTAAAATTACAAAATTATCAAAATATGTATAAGGAAGAGAAGCTATTTTAGTGAATTTACATGGCAAGAATAAATGAAAGAAATACACAGAAAATGCATTTTTTCAAAATTTATACTTACGGTTACTCGTCGGCATGTGTTTATTTAAATTTTCTTGTTCACAGGAATTTCTATAAATTTATGAATAAAAAATATTTACATATGTTTTCTTTATAAAATGGTAAATAATAAATACATCATTATAGTTGGTTCATATATTTAAATATATAACCTTGTAAATGTAAAATTATTCTTGTAGATAAGCAATCTAATAAATAATGTTTAACATCTTTGTTGTTCGTTCTCAAGAATAAAGAAAATGTTTAAATCCACTTCCATACTTTATTAAAATTCTAATCATCGCTTTTTAAAGAAAGAAATATTACTGAGATTTGTACATCCGAGCAAAGATATTTCTTGTAAAAAAATTCTCGATAAATCTCGTGCGACGTTTATAGTAAAACCCCAAAATGATATCCAATGTACACACAGACACCTAAATCCCTACGTCAGGTAACACCATACCAATGACTGAGCACCTAACGCGATATTTTGAATTTGTAGGAAATAACTTTCCTAAGAATCGGTGGACTCTCGGGCATATCACACTGAAACACCAGTTCTCGTCCGATCACCGATGTTAAGTAATGTTAATCCTAGTGGGTACCTAGATGGGTGACCACTCAGGAATGCCATGACCTGTAAGCAGTGCCGGATTTACCAATGTAATTAGGTGTGCTTGGCCAGGGTAGGAGGCATCTTCCTTCCATGCCTGTGTAGGCAGGCCAGGCCTACTTCAGGGCTCATAAGGGGCCTTATAACTTAACTAGCACAGGGCTCCATTTGTCCTAAATCCGGCATTGGCTGTAAGTTTGTATGTGTGAGTGGTATTATGGATAATGGCTCGGAATGAAAGATCGGAGAGCCGAGTTCGAATTTCAGTCGGATTCATTATAGTCACTTACGTGCAAATACCCTTAGGATAGATATAAATCTATCTCTTCTCCTCATAGCTATGGCTTGAATAGCAATACTTGTATCAGTAAATAATTATTATATCCAAAAATATTATTACGATAAAAAAATATTTTCTGGCTTTAAATAACATGCAAAAGGTTGATAAGCTCTAAAAAAACAAACAAATCAATCAGTCAATAAAATCCTGAGAGCTGGGGGTCTGCTATTAAATATATGTGGTTTGCACCTTTGTTGCCTTTATCCCACTTTTGGATAGATTACTGTCTTGTCTTTGTTGGGTTTTTTTTTGGGGGGGGTTACAGTAAGGTTCACTCTGTACAAGGCCCGGGGGTCACTCAAGGTAGAAGATTACGCTAAGAGGTAGTTTATATGGATAGGAGGGGAAGATAATGGCTGACTCTAGACTTGAACAGGTTAAGATTGCAGTGATTGGGGGAGCATCCTCTAGGGAGTCTGTTCCCTAGGGCGGTAATTCTCAGGAAGAAGCTGTTTGTTATGACATATCAATTACTTGCCATGTACTATTTACAATTGTTAAAGTAACTATGAAAATATGTTTTTTTATTCATAATTTTATAAAAAAAATATCAATGAAAAAGAAGAAAATTTGAATAAAATATATGATATTGTCTATTTCGCTTTTTAAGATAATAAACATGGCCGAGTCAAAAGATTGTACAATAATATCGATGTTAAGAGGATAACCGTCCTTTTGACACATGGTTTTCTGTTGTTTTTTTTTTGTTTTTTGTGGGCAGGAAGCTTAAACATTGCCAAATAATGTTTGTTTTGCTCTTGCGGGCCACAGTTTGCCCACCCTGGGAGGGCAAACTGTGATATCAGTACAACAAAGAGACTGCCCTGGAGAACAAAAATGATAGAATATTTTATGATTTCACACCCAAAACGACTGAGGAAATTTTAAGGGAAAACAGATAACGGTTGACCCTAAACTTGAATGAGACAATCGTAGTGATCGGGGAAGCATCGTCACGGGAGTCCGTTCCCCAAAGTAACAGCTCTGCGCAAGAAGCTAAGTGGAACTTTCTCCTTACTATTGGGATACGATGGGTCAACCCAATGTACATGGCATGGCAGGTGATGGTCTGAACTAATGGAAGTCAGGAATGTAACTCATCTGAACATTTGCTAGGAAAATGATTAGTGTGAGGCTAGCAACGTCTTGTCTGTGGGAAAGAAGTTGTAGACTTATTCCTCGGTTTGGAATTCCGAGTCGTCCTTCTCGCCGATTGGTTGCTTGTAGAGTAAGCGGAAGTAAATAGTATCAAATCAAAGGAGCAAATGACAAAAATAAAAACACCGCGCAAAGGCTGCACGCAGCCTTCCGGATTTTAAATATACAGTGTAACCCGGATATAAGAGAGTTGTCGGGACCGGAGAATAAGTATCTTATATCCGGGTTTCTCTTATATCAGGGTTTGGTCTATTATATATACATTAACACAGGCTCTAATTTGGGACCAGAGAAAATCTATCTTATATCCGTGTTTCTCTTATATCCGGGTCTCTTATATCCGGGTTACACTGTACTTCAAATTTTCAGTTTAATAAAAGTAAATAGCTAATAAAATCAGCTACCGAAAATAAATAAACAGACTTTTGGAGCCTCTACGAGACCATAAGAAACAAATATTCATTCAACTCGGCAGAAGGACTGACGGCAGGAAAGAGACAAGAGTCAACCTCGTCGTCCTGTCTTTCTTGCCAAAGCAACAACGGACTCCCTTTGATCTTGCCTCCCAACTCCAATTTCTCTCTTCCTCACTGAAAGACTATTCATGCTCATTTCCTTACAGGCAAAGAGAAGAACTTTCTAACTTTCATTTCATGATAAGTAATTACAATTAAAAATTGTGTATCTTACGTTTAAATAAATATCATAATTTTATTTACATTATATATATTGTACGGACTCTTGTCCGCATTTTTATTATCATGTTGACGATGTTTCGGACACTTGACCCAGTGGATAAAAGTTGGATACAGTGACTTGACCCAAAGAGTTGTGAGTTCAATAACTGGTTACGACAGTGATGAACAAAAAGCTGGAGAGTTGAGTTAAAGGGAGATAATTGAGTTATCCAGAAGAGGCATGACATGTGGAACCAGAACAATCTACCCCGGTGGACGAAATAAAGGGTTCAGTTCAAAATTCCAATCACCTGAAGAAGGCCGGAGCGTACAACGGCCGAAACGTCGCCAACATGACAACAGTCCGAATAATGTAAATAATTACAATACCTCACCCCAGAAATATAGACATCATCATTTTATTTGAACACGTAACAATCTTTTCTCTCATTTTTTTTTATTATTCAACAAACGGTGACCCATGGATTCTTTCCCCAACATGCCAGCCAAGGCTAAAGAACACAGTCTACCCTGCAATTTAACCTGTAGCTAGAGTCTGGATTCATACCAAGAGCGTTTATGCGAGAGTGAACGGAACAGACTAGACCGGAATTTGAACACGGCTCACCGATTACACTTTCCGTTACACGTACTGCACACCCTAAGATGTCGTTTTTCGAGATTTGCTGGTCATTAAGCCTCGTTCTCAGGTTTAGAATACGCGTGTTCATGTCTCCATCTATATACACAACTTGCGAAAACAATGTTCTTCTGGAACATATATATTTAAATCTCCTACTGCCGCCATCTTTTCTTCTCTTCTGCGCAGCTTACATCCCTTCTCTACGATGAAGTAATCAATATTGGCTTCCCGAGCATCTGATGTGGCGAGCGAACAGCCACTGAACTGACCGGAAGCCCGAACTTCCTTCACACATGGCGACCATACGCTGTCCCACCGGAAGCCGTAGATCAATCAAGAATATCGATCTTCTAGTGGATAGATTGTTCTAGCACAGAGGAAAGAAATTGCTGGCCTGGAGAAGGTGGAAATTAGGTGAAGTAAATGTGTTTAAGAGAGAAAATGGAGTGTACATAGATTGAAATTATTGTAACATAATTGTAGGCGTTAAATCCACACAAGCTGTCCATGTTTTTAAGTTGTATAAATTCTACACGGCCACTTCTTTTCCTTCTTTTATGCACTGCGTCCTTTCAGAACGTGTGTAATCATGTCTCTCCACAGCCTCTTATCTTTTGTAGTTCTTAGCAATGTTTGTTTCCTTACGATCCCTCCCATTTAAGGGTAGCGGAAAAAGCCAAGTGGTATAACATCAGTCAGTTATGTGCCATGCGTGATACACGCTTAGGCGATCATCTGTCTTTCGATACATGACTGACAAAGAAGATTTTTCTCGCAATAGGTTGCCATTTCTTTCTGCAATAGACCAGTTGCCATCCAAGGCTATAGAACCCGGTCTGCCCTGCTATTTATCCATAGCTAAGGGGAGAAGAGAAGGATTCATATCTTTCCCAAGGGGATTAGTACGTAAGTGAATGTAATGGATTCGACTGGAATTCGAATTCTCCGATTCCTCAATCCGAGCCGCTATCCATTATTCCACCGTGCCTCCGAGGTATCCTTGATATCAACTATAACAGTTCCAGATTTGAAAATTCCCGGGACGACGAGTTGCTCTTAAGAAGAAATGTCTGTAGTATTCCAAAACAATTTTCTTTCTTAACAAAACAAACTTTGAACAGAGAATTCACAGTGGAATATGTAAAGCCTGTATTTCCAGTAACCAAGAAATGAAATGCTAGCATAATGGAGTATTGCTATCATACCAGGGCCAAAGCTACCTGTTATGGTAATTTACCCACGCACGCATGGACTCTCCCAGATATAAATAGGAGCAGGTACTGCCTTTTGGAGAAGGAAGTTTCCATTATTTTCTTGGAAATAGATTATATTCATATATTATTGTTTTATTCCCCCCACCCCCACAGACAATGAATTGTACATATGGGGACTATTTAGGATTTTCGTAGAGACTACGAGGTATTATGGTGGATGTAGTAAAATAGGTAAATAAGAGTGCGTTATTTTGGTGTTAGGAATATTGTTTATATGTTTGTGTCAGTGTTTGAGGCTAGCTAAGTTTAAAGTTAAGACAGATGAAGACCGTCCTTTTCCCCATCTCCCTTTTTGGTCTTGTGCCACATTTTGTATCATTATACAAATAAATATCGGGAAGTTTCCAGCAGTCAGCTCTAACAGTCGGACCGAACATTCTTGCTGTAACACTCTCGTTTGTATTACTGTTTCTGCTAATATATTTGTTTAACTCAATTCCTCTCTTGTGTCTTTATTTCTGGCCCTAACAAGGCCACAACACTACCCAATCATTACTTTCCGGCCTGGACCGAGTTCAAAGGCGTTTGCGTGGTCTCGTGGGTGATGAATCGTCTTCTACTCTACAGCCCATTTCCTACAGACAAAACGTTGCTAGCCTCTCTCTAGTCTATTGCTATTTTCATGGTAGATGTCCGGGCGAACTACAATCCTTGGATCCACCGGTTCAGACCTTCACAGCTAAGCCTCGTGCACTGACTCGAATCATCCTCATTCTGTTCATGTTCCATCGATGAAGAAGAAGTTCGATTCAGACAGCTTCTTCCGCAGAACTGTTGCATTGTGAAACGCACACCTGCGAGGGTGCATCCCCGATCACTGACCTCTTCAAGTCGAGATTCAACCGTTATCTATCATATATCCTCATAATAGGCACTTCTAACTTCCTCTCTTTACGCGCTTACATCATCATCATTTAGTAACTCTCTACCTTAAATGGTTCTTGAGCCTTGTATTGGGTGAACTATAGAAAAAATGCTTGAATCGAGTCCTACATTGTAACAAGCTTCAACCTGATTCGATCCAATCACCCAAATGTCGTAGAATTCATCTAAATCGCCTACTTTTCATCAGTGAATTTTATGGTATGATTTCTCTGCGTAGAATCATTTGGCCTGCATGTCGTTTCTTGTCACCTGTCCAACATGGCGTACATAGGCACTTATCCAACATGGCGTTCTCATCAGCCTTATTTCCGGGTGTACAGTGTATTGACCCGATTTTACACAACACTTACTATTCACTACTTAATTCTTTAAGAGTTGCTACACTTCGGAATATATTATGTGAAGGTGAGGGGATGCGGCCACCTACTGTAGCGGGGTGGTGAGTAAATTTCTTCCTCAGTCCCTTTCTTTGATGGAGTCAGTTCGTGGGTTTCTAGGAAGCTAAACAAAGCGTAGTACATTATTTGGGCTTGCTTGTTGGACGAATGGTATCCATGTCCAGATAAACACACACAGCATACCATGTCCGTCCCCACTTCTCTCCCTATTCATATATATATATATATATATATATATATATATATATATATATATATATATATATATATATATGAAGAAATATAGTCTTAAGATGTGCTATATTTATGGGATAAAGTGCTCAATATCAGCGATAGAGCGTGTGTAAATATAAAGGTGAACATGTAAGTCAACACTTAGAGGCGACAGTCTGTTTCATGCTAGATGCAATCGCCAGGCCTGACGATTGTATCAAGCATGAAACAGACTGTCGCCTCTAAGTGTTGACTTCTATGTTCACTTTTATATATATATATATATATATATATATATATATATATATATATATATATATGGTCTGGAGCCCCCGCTTTTTGTATTAAGTTCCACGAGAAAATCCAGAGACGGATATGCAATGTGATTGGCCTTGATCTGGCATCTCGTTTACAGTCGCTCTCTCACAGACGTGCCATCGCTTCCTTCTGTCTTTTCTACAAATTCTTTCACGGTAACTGCACCGACGTGCTACTTTCGGTGGTTCTCAGACTCCATGAATTTAAACGTGCCACTAGGTCGGCATCTCAGCCCCACCGTTTCACTCTCGAAACGATTAAATGTAGCCGTCTCTTCTACTCCAATAAATTCATGCCTCTCACTTCCCGTCTGTGGAACTCCCTTCCTCTCACTCGGGTCCCTGATCACCATAATCTCCAACTATTCTAATGCAATGTCAATCGACATCTCCAGATGCCTTGATCTATTCTTCGTCCTTCTCTTCATCCTTTCCTCTATCACGCCTCTTTACTCTTGCTACCATTCTCTGTAACCCCTTGCGTGCTAGTGGCACTCCCACCTTGCTTGGGGTGAAATACTTAAAATATATATATATATATATATATATATATATATATATATGTATGTATAGTAAAAATAAAATAAAATAAAAGGTTTGAACTTATCTTCCTAACTCAAATTTTCACAAAAATTGTATCCGTTCGTCAGGAGGTTAGATAGATAAATTATAATATTACCTTTGAGAAGTCTCTCTATCTATTGTCGATATATCTATATAATAAATGCTAATGTCAGTGTGTCACACTTTTACAACTTTACTCCTAGAGGCCGTAATATCATACCATTTTGGAATCGGTTCTACTTCGTAAGTAAATCAAAAACATTCCGGACCTGATCCGGACCCGCAATCCTGAGATTTTGGATTTTCAAACTGCGATTGTTTTCGGATTCCTCCTTCTTGGCTTCTTGTGATAAAAAAAAATTAAAGGGACACAACTCTCTAACTATTAGTTAATTTCAAATGAAAAAATTACTGTTCTCAAGTTACAGTGTTTCAAAATAAAATTGTCCGTGTTTTCAGTTTTACTCCTAGAGGACATAGCCCATTAATATATCACACCATTTTGGAATCAGGCCGACTCAGTGAGCAAATTAAAAACATTCTGAGCCGGATCCGGACCAGAAATCCTGAATTGTGTTATTCTCAAGTTTTTCTAACTGCGATTGTTTTCGGTGATTTTTTACTGAGATTTTTTGCGATGAATTTTTTTGTATGATAATAATTTTTAAACTTGGAAATAAATTTGGGAATAATCAAAATTTGGGAATAATCAAAAATTAATTGCGAAATCCGACGAAAGTCACACATGAAATAAACATAATAGTTTATAAGGAAAGTAAAAACCTACGTACATCAAATTGTCTTTAAATTAAGTGAACTTTAAAAATGTAAGCTTAATTATTAATGCAATACTTAAATGCAGTGATCAATTTTAAATTCTTGTGTAGTTTATTGTTGCCTATCTCATCTACTCCTTCCTACATATTGTGATGAAGGCCCAATCAAGAGGCCTCCGCAGGAGCTCACTTAAATGCCACCCGATAGGGCGGCTTTTAAGCGAGTAAAATTATATTTTTGATGCATTTACTCATTTACAGCGCAGTTATATATTTATCGATTTTGAAAATATATACACGCAAGAAAATTATATATTATATACTCCCTGGTCTTTTCAACAAGAGTAGAGGTTTATCCTTCGTCTCCTGTTTAGGATTGAGTTTCCGGTTCCTTCTAAAGTCTTCTTCAGCTCTTATACTCCTAACGCTTACAAAAAAGCGTAATAAAAGGAAAATATATATATATATATATATATATATATATATATATATGTGTGTGTGTGTGTGTGTGTGTGTGTGTGTGTGTGTGTGTGTGTGTGTGATAAAAAATAGTTTTAATGTATCGTATGTTTATGGGTAAAAGCTGAATATCAAGAATAGAGCTTATGTAAATATAAATTTAAAAGGTAGACACTAAGGTAAACACTGTGAGGCGACTATCAGATTGGGCTGAAGTATGAAGCAGACTGTCGCCTTTCAAAGATGACCACAGTGTCCACTTTAATATTTATTTTTACCCACTGGCAAGTGAACAGAGTGTTTCCTGGCGGGTCCGTCTACGAAACTCTGGGGTCAGGATTCCGAAGGTAGCACCAAGCAGCTAAGTCAGAAAACCTTTTACTTGTATTAATTCTCTCTCTCCCTCTCTCTCTATATATATATAGTGAGCGATATATATATATATATATATAGTGAGCGATATATATATATATATATATATATATATATATATATATATAGTGAGCGATATATATATATATATATATAGTGAGCGATATATATCAATATATATATAGTGAGCGATATATATATATATATATAGTGAGCGATATATATATATATATATATATATATATATATATATATATATAGTGAGCGATATATATCTATATATATATAGTGAGCGATATATATATATATATATAGTGAGCGATATATATATATATATATATATATATA
>OZ038513.1:27992553-28172553 GCA_964036315.1 Acanthosepion esculentum
GAGCGATATATATATATATATATATATATATATATAGTGAGCGATATATATATATAGTGAGCGATATATATATATATATATATATATATATATATATATATAGTGAGCGTGAGAGAGAGAGAATGGTGATATGAACGACGCGAATGGAGGAAGTCTTGCGAGGCAATAGTCCTTCGCATCAGGATCTGATCCGATTCTTTGAGCATCAGCTCAGGATGAAGATTAGAACTGATAGAAAACGATTGCATTCGACAGTCTTCAGTGAAAGGTGGGTAAAAGAGGCGAGCTTGGTTCGTTTGAACGGGGCTAGCTTTGATTTTCTTTTCTAGGTCAACCTAAGTCACATCGGGGTGCTTTCCTGTGGAACCCTCCCCTTGGTTAGGTTAGACAAGCTAAAGTGTACCTAGTTAATATGAGTAAGTGTTGTTCCCGGCCTGTTTCCCGGCCATCTTTTTAGTTATGATCCAAGTCGAGATTCCCAACCTCCCTAGTTTGTTTTGACTTCCTTTTCATCTCAACTGGATCAGCCTTTTACTTCCCCATGTCCGAGTTATTTTATCTCTTTCCCACTCCCTTAGCGAGAGTGCTTCTTGATTTTGTCCTCTGGGCAGAATACAGCGGCCTCTCTATTTTGAGGGTTGGACGGGCCCTACTAACATAAATTATGTTTAGTTTAAAAATTTGTTGAATTTTAGTTTGTTATGGGGTTCATCTCCCTCCCCTTTCATCTTTTCATGATTAGAATTTTATATATTTTATTATCATCAAATTTTTATGGTGTGGGGCGCGTTTTTGTAGGTCCCCTCTGGTGAGGATGTGGTATTATGGTGTATGGAGGATTGAATGGTGACGGACGAATTCTTGTGATGAATGTGTCAATTGTAATGTATGAATGGGTCGCGAATCTGATTAGCTAGGTATAGGATAGTTAGTTAAGACCAGCCTTTACCCCTCCCTTTTTTCGGCCTTGTGCCACAATTTGTACATTTTTGTACGAATAAATAATGAGAAAAAAGTTAGAAGTACAACTTTCGTCGATATGGTATCCACTCGTTTGACTGTTTGATACCAAAATTAAATTCATTTACAGAAATCATAATTTTCTAACTTAAAAAAACGTTCATTTTGACGTCAATTTATTTTAATTTTGTTCTTTCTTAAAGACGTTATTGTATGACGTCATCTAATTTGAAATTGTTCTGCTATATGTTTTAGACAATATGTATGTATATATATACATGCGTCTTGGCGCCTATGTTATTCTCCTTGTATCTAACTGCAATGTTTCACGAACTTCGGTCCAGACAATCCAGGAGTTGACATCAGATGGAAGATTTTACAATTTTAGTCTTCGATCTAAACGTCTAACACACACGCAACGAATCTCAGAACTTCACTATGCTGATGTCAACGCTGCCCTCTGTCATTCAAAACCTCAACAGTCCGTGAACAACCTTGCTATGGCCTACCATTGTTTTGGCCTTACGGTATACATAAAGAAAACCAAGGTCCTTGCACAGCCAGCTCCAAATACCATCTTACCAGATTTTGATATTACCATCTGTGATGCACCTCACGAACAAGTAGAGCATTTTCGATATCTAGGCAGCCTTTTGACAAAGAAGTGCACCTCAGAAAAGAATATGGAACACAGAATTGGAGCTGTACAAGTGGCATTTGGAAATCTAATCAAACGCGTCTTCAACAACAAAGATCTGAACTTAATATTAGGTTGGTGCAAAAATAATGTCGTTTTTTGACGTTCAACTTCATGTGAGAAAACGACATTATTTTTGCACCAACCTAATACAAAGAATTGTGGTCTATAATGCTGTTGTCATTTAAACTTTTTCTATATGTTTGCGAAACCTGGACTCTCTAATGTCGCGATATCCAAAAATTAGGACGCTTTCACAAGCAAAAGCTTCGTTTAATCTTGAACATAAAATGGAATTACTGTGACCAACACCAAAATCCTTAAAGAACCACCAACCAAAACTTTGAATCGCTGATCATTAAACACCGTTTTCGATGGCCAGGACATCTAGCAAGGATGGAAGAGTCAAGGTTTCGGTATTTACCCAAGACCTCCCCACAAGGCGGGATATGGCACAAAGCCTTTTTTAACGTGGGCCGAGTTCGAGCCAGTAGGCTCGGACAAAAAATTCCCGTAGACCCCGTACACAGGGTCGGGTAGTTGTCTACCTCCCCAGACGAGACTCTGCTCTTCAGCATAGCCTTGTCGGAGTTCCTCTTTGCCCAAAGGTAGAGAGGTCGACAAGTAGAGCACCAGCAAACAAAGAGGTTTTGCTGTCTCGTATTTGGTAATCTTACTCAAGACGTCAAGTCTTTTTATTTATTTATTAAACAGTATATTTATTTATTTACATCTGCCAGCTTGAATAGTTCGAGAAATATTGTTAGAAAAATATGCGTCCTCCGGCAGGATTCGAACCTGGGTCACCTAGGGGAAACCGTCATAAAATCTGACGTGCCTTAGACCAACTCGAACACGTAGGATCTCCTGATCAAGCAAAACCCGAATAGTGCTTTTGAACATATATATTCTCGAAAAATACATGTCTGTACTGTTTTGTATCCTAACGTAAACAAGGACATATTATTTTGGGAAACGGATTAAATCCGAGAAATTTTTAATTAATTTGTTTAAACGTTATTTTTAAATGGATACGCATATTTGAGTAGATGCTCTGTTTTTTTTTTATTTATTTATTAAATAATACGGAAACCGTCATTTGGCCTGACGTGCTGTTAGCTATTCAGCCACAAAGGACTTCCGGTTTAGCAAAGTTCAAATTACTGTTTATAAAGACACATATTTCGACCCTTGTCGACAATTCATTTCTGCTCCGTATGAGATACAGGTTCGATTCCTGTCGGAAGATGCATATTTTATACGAAATTTCTCGAATATTCAGGCCGGCAAATGTAATTAATACCGTTTAATTAAAAACAAATCATTTACACAAATAAGTTGTATCCATAAGAAAATAACGTATAAACAGAAAATATATTATCTAATATATATATATATATATATATATATATATATATATATATATATCTGATTGAATAAATTAAAAACATCATGTCTGCTTATTTTTATCATAATCCTTTCATATTCACGAATATTTTTCCATATATTACAAGTGAATAAGGCAAGAAATGCACTGTAACAGAATCACTTTTATTTCCCAAGTACTTTCCATCTTTTTTTGAGATCATCATCAGGAGTGCAACTGGTAAGGCAAAAACTATGTGCAGCTATCCATTACTGATTTTTTTTTCTTTTGCGTTTAAATGCAATATTGTTTAAATTGTAATATACGGAAGAATATCCGTGAATGTGAAAGGGTTATGATAAAAATAAGCAGACATAATATTTCTAATTTATTCAATGCCTAAAAGATATATATATATATATATATATATATATATATATATATATATGACGCTGCAATCGCGGTCACTTCTATCGAAGAAGCGCAAGCACTCGTCAATTGTTTTTCCACCGCTCGCAACTCATTCGGATTAACAAATAAGCATAAAGAAGACTGAAGTTGTCCATCAACCAAGGCCTACGCCTGAGCAGGTCAAGAGTGTAAAACAAAAAGCACCTGCCCATACATTTCCAATCTTTCCCATTACTGTTGGCAGCAACAGCCTGAAAAATATGAAATCATTCTCGTACTTTGGAAGCAAAGTCAATTCAAGTGCCTCTTTGGATGAAGAAATAGTTAACCGAATTTCAAAGGCAACCAATGTCTTTGGGAAACTTAAGCATCGCCTATCGGATGTTCCTGGGATTTCACTGAAAACGAAAATCAGTGTCTATCGAGTAGTCATTCTCATCACACTATTTTATGGGTCAGAATCGTGGACGCACATCAATCAACTTTATGCTTTTCATAAATGCTGTCTTCGTTCAATATGCGGTTATACACAGCAGGACAAAATCCTGATCTTTTCATCAAATATGGCGTCGGTGGTATTGAATCTATTCTGATGCAATCACAGTTCAGATAGTCTGGTCATGTAATCAGAATGAGTGATAATCGAATGCCGAAAATCCTCATGTATAGCCAACTTTTACATGGTTAGCGTAATGTAGGCCGTCCTTGGTTACGCTTCAAGGACAAACTTAAATACAATTTAATTGATGCAAACATTCCTATAGAAGAGTTCTAACTTGCTGTTGAAAACCGAGTAAACTGGAGAAATACCTGCTACCCAGGTATAACTAGCTTTGAAAAGAATCGTCTCGACCATCTGAGAGAATTAAGAATTAACACTAAATCTCTGGTTAATACATCAACTCATATAACCCATCAGTATGCCCTTCGTGTGGATTTGTTTGCAAATCCCGCGCAGGATCGTTGTCTCATACGAAACATAAACATAAAAACTGAACTGAAAGACACTCATATGTCGAAAACGACGGGGAAGTCCATCATTATATATATATATATATATATATATAAACCTGTAACTAAGGTCTGGTCAGCATACTTGCAGTATAAACTATGGGTGGGCTCTGTGGGTGTTGAACAAACACAAATGACATACAATTTAAATTCTGCAAACATCCCTATAGAGGAGTTTGAATTTGCTGTTGAAAACCGAGAAAACTGGAGAAACACCTGCTACCAAGGTATAACTATGAAAAGGAATCGTCCCAATCATCTGAGAGAATTAAGAACCAACACTAAATCTCTGGCTAATCCATCAACCCATATGACGGTCAATCCTTCAGCATGTCCCTCGTATGGACTTGTTTGCAAATCTTGTGCAGGATTGTTTTCTCATATGAAACCTAAACATAAAAAATGAACTGAAAGACACTCATACATCGAAAATGACGGGAGAGTCTATCATCATGATCAGTGTGTGTGTGTGTGTGTGTGTGTGTGTGTGTGTGTGTGTGTGTGTGGAAAATAAATGCTATTAAGACTTTCATATGCATTTTTTGGAGTTCGAATTTGCTGTTGAAAACCGAGAAAACTGGAGAAACACCTGCTACCAAGGTATAACTATGAAAAGAATCGTCTCAACCGTTTGAGAGAATTAAGAACCAACACTAAATCTCGGGCTAATATATATATATATATATATATATATATATATATATATATATATATATATAATAGAGAGAGAGGAGAAAAAAGAAATTAGAAGAGGTGAGAGGTTTTCTAATAAGGATGCCCTTTTCAACTGGGGAATTGCTGAGAATTTAGAGAAAAGGTACGGGCGTACATAACATTGTGCGCTTGGGACTCTGACGTTCAAGAACTATTTCTCTTAAATCAGACATAAGCCATAGGCAGATCTGTTATTACAGGTAATTGATATGTTAAATGGTGGCTTTATGTGTATCATTTATCTGTTGTAATGTCATCTATTTTCATGCTGTAGTGGTAGATAATCACCTGGACTGTAAATTGACTTGATTGAGGTGAACCCAGATGTAAAAGGCCATTATAAAAGGCAAAATAGAAGGGGAAAACGGAAACAATCGAATTTAACCGGAAGTCGTAATGAGATGCGTGCACGAAGCTGTTCTTTTTTCTCTTATTTAATAGTGAACATTTTTGGTTTTTTTTAATCTGATAATTTGAGTTCAATCCTCAGCAGCACTGTACTATAGAAAACAAATGTTCAGCTGAGCGCCATGCTTTCGTTCCACCAGTTCAGACCTTTACATCTATAGGTCTCGCCCGGCTACTTCCGACAAATTCGTAACACACTTATTTCCTCCGTATTCCAACTGTATTGCAGAAGTTCTACTCGGGCAGCTTTTTCGACAAATACTGCTACTTTGCGGAGCAACCATGTAGAAAACCTAATGACAAACGACTTTATATACACACATCTTCCAATCAACCGCCATTAATAATCAAACAGATCATACAATCAATTAACCGTAGATTATCTGACAATTCTTCCAGTGATACCATCTTCGACGAAGCCAAGAAAGATTATGAAACAGCCCTAAAAAACAAAAAGATATCGGATTTTCGGTAGCACTCACATATACACCACGCAACACAAAATAGGCCAACAGGAAAAGAAACATCATGTGGTTCAAACCACCGTACAACAAAAACGTAAAAACAAACCTAGGAAAATATTTATTAAACTCATATATAAACACCCCCTCCATCAAACACTCTTCACAAGATATTCAACAAAAACACAGTAAAAATCAGCTATAGTTTTACCGAAAACATGACACAAATAATAAAAAGATTCATCAGGAAAGCAACAACCAACACACCACCCACACAAATCAAACCCACGTGAAACTGCAGAACAAAGAACGAATGTCCTTTTATAATGTAATATACCAAGCCACTGTAAAATCAGCAGATCACGAAGATAAAATATACATAGGAGTAACTGAAGGAGCCTGGAAATAAAGAAACTACGCACACAAAACATACTTTTACAAATGGTAAATACTTGAACAGCACAATGCATTCTAAACATATCTGGGAAATTAAAAACAAAAACTAAATTATACCAAAAATATCATTGAAAATAAGGAAAACAGCATCAGCCTACAACAATAAATCCCAAAACTGTAAATTCTGTCTGGAGGAAAAAAATAACTGTAATTATCTTCCCAGAGCAACACAAATTATTAAATAAACGATCTGAACTCATCTCAAAATGCAGACATGAAAACAAATGTTTACTACATTACTTAAAAATCGAAAACTAAAAACAAAAAGAATAAATTATTAAAAATAAAATAAAATAAAAACATGCAAATAAGTAATATAAATTAATCCAAATCAATAAGTAAATAAATTAAGTAAATGAACAAATTAACAAACTACGAACGCTCACATAAACATAAATAAACGTAGTATTAACCACCAACAACAAATAATAAAATAATCACTAATAAATCAAAAGTTGATAAACAACACTATAAAATAGCTACAAAACTACATCCGGATCCACAATTATTTCCACTTAATAGCCCCTAGAATAATTCGAAACATAACCGTTACCGTCCACCTAAATAATTGTTAGAATAATAGAATAAGCACGCCCATAGTGCACGGCTGATCAGCATATATAAATAGTCGAGCCAAAACACAACGCACATGGCCTGACGATTGCGTTTAAGCATGAAGTAGACTGTCGCCGCTAAGTGTTGTCTTCAATATCCACTTCATATATATATATATATATATATATATATATATATATATATATATATATCATTTAAACGTTATTTTAGTGAATTTCTCGAATATTCATGTCGGTAGACGAAAATTTAAAAAATACGCTGTTTATTAAATAAACGGAGCGTCTACTCAAATATGAGTATCCACTAAAAATAACGTTTAAGTGATTAAATCTGTCGGATTAATAAATAAACTTTACTGCTGTAGAAATTGCTTTGTTTATATTAGGATACGAAACTGAGCAAACATGAATGTTTCGAGAATCTTTGGGGCGCTATTCAGCTTTGCTCGATCGGCGAAACCCTTCCTGGACGATTTGGCCTAAAGCACGTCGAATCTAACGTCGGTTTCTCCTGCTAAGGGGGACGCAAGTTCTAACACCGTCGGAGGCGCATCTTTTCTTTCATAAAATTCATCGAATATTCAGGCCGGTAGACGAAAATAAATAAATATACTGTTTAATAAATAAACGGATCATCTACACAAATATAAGAATCCACTAAAAATAACGTTTAAATGATAATCTTTCGGATTAATATATAAAAAAATCTATTACTTCTTCAGAAATATATATATATACATATATATGTGTGTGTGTGTGTGTGTGTGCCTATGTGCGTGTTGTGGGATGATTGTTTGGGTAAATACTAGTCACCATTATGTTGCGGTAATCAACACCTTGGAAAGGAAATATTTACGGGCTCCTGGAAAATTTATCCCACAAACAATATTGGTGGACTCAATGTGAGTCCAAGTAAAAAATGAGTAGCACAAAAAAAACAAACGACAATGCATGTAAAGGAAAAAAAACATGAAACAAGCTATAATAATAAGAGGCTTGATTGTGTGTATGTGTGTGTACGCGCGCGTAACAAGCCTGTGTGAGAGAGTACAAAAGTCAATAGAGAAAACCATGAAAATGAACGTTTACCAGTGGGGAACACTTTTTACCCGCGTGCGACTACATCTGAAAATCAGAGCTAAAAAGCTGTAAAAAAAAAAAAAAAAAAAAAGAGGCTCGCGAGATAAATGCACGCCATTTCATAGGCTTAATGAGCGCCCCCTGGCGACGTTTTTTTAAGCAAAGTTTAATGGAATAACTCACATATAGTATTGAAGAAAGGCCAAATACGTTGGTGAAGCCAACAGACAACTTGCCAAAATACCTAACACCGTAATCAAGAGGAAATCTCGAACAAAAAAAGAGACGTACTCTGGAAAGAAAAGTGCTGAACTTCAAGATTACCGTAATTCCCCATGTATAAACGCCTTCATCCATAATACACACCCCTAAAATTGTGCTGAAAGTGTGGGAAAATGCTTCTACTAACGCATAATACGCACCCCTTGTTTGGTAATCAAACTCTATAAATTGTACCTCCCCAATTTCATTACGGCTAGCGTTTCCTATTCTTATTCAAGCTGTAATTGAAGATATTTATCAAAATTTCCGATCATCACGATTCTAAAAGGAAACGGAAATACCTATATTGTGCCTACTGCGCAAACGCATTAACCTGCTTTTCTTTGATAAAATATGCAATCTACCTGATCTGTATGTAGTTTTTCATAAAAAATGGTTTTAAACATAGAATAATAATATTCTAATTTAGTTTTATGATAATTCTTATTTTATTTTACATTTGTCAGTATTGTTAGGTACATATGATTGTATTTGACATCCTTATGGGGTCGCAATCGCCGAATGTTAGTGTCAGATTGTCGCATGTTTCTGATGAGTAGTCATTTCGCAACTGAAATCGACCGATGAAACAGCATTTTTTTAAGATTTTTTGTAGCTGTGCATAATGCGCACCCCTAATTTTACTTATTATTTTTTAGAAAAAAAAATGCGTATTATACATGGGGAAATACGGTAGCTGTAGACAGAGCAAAAAACGCTTCACAATGTTAACTCCTATTACTCGAGTTTTAATATCCTTATTTATAGTTGCTAGATTGTTTTATTCTCATAAGTTTTATTATCTGCAACTAGCGTGGACATTTTTTGTGGTATGTATCAATATTTATAATTTCGATGACTCCGCCTTTGTCAGACAATTAGATTTTTTTTTATTGTTCGCTTATTTATTTAGAGCATGTAAATATTGTTCTAGTTCATTGTTTCCATTGCTTTTCGGTTGGATGGTTAGATGCTAATTTCTGAGTACTGCCGTCTGCTCGAGTGGCTAGCTAATCCCTGTTACAGACACCCGATCAGGCAAATTTGTGTTTTTATTTATTTATTTTTATTTTCAACACCCACGAAAGCAAAGATATGGTTTATGCAGTAACTATGCTGAGCGAATCTTAGTTCCAATTTCTGTGAAGGAGTACATAATTTTGCGCGATCGGTACTTGAACAAGGCCTGGTACACTCAAGCCCTCGGTCACAATGACTAGCGACTTCGTGCTAGTACAACTTCCAAACGTTTACGTCTCAACAATATCTTTCACAAGGCTTGGGTCAATCCGTGGTATAGTTTTCAGGCATTTTCTGAGGTGCTCCATGTGCACAAGAACAGGAGAATAGACCCATGAAAATGCAATAGTTTATTTACATGATATTTGATAGTGATTTTCCAAACGTAGCTTAGATGTGGCACAAGGCCGAAAGTAGAGGGCACCCAGTGAGGATCGAACTCACTACTCAGTCGTAATTATTCTAGCGAGACAAGCCCGCTAACCATTACACCGCCTCAAGGTGCCCCTACATGATATTTGATACTGCAGCAAACACACTTACATATAGTTAAGCACATGCTATTGAGTAATGTTTCCCATTCAAGTAAATCACTTGTAAGTCATTGTCAGTAAGGACTATAACTAAGCTTAGTAAAGAAGTCTGACTATTGTTAGTTTTGGGTACCTAGAGTTTATGCATTTTTCATCGCACCCACGTCACTACCGAACGTGACACGAGGTCGAGTTTTAAAGTGGGTTTAACGGCAATAATTTGGGGAAAATTGCCGAAGCCCCTTCAGCACTTCCCCTTTTGGTTGCGCTGGGCAATAAACACAGACCTCACCCGAAGGAGATGTAATGCCAGGGGAAGAAGGTCTCCTGGGGTTTGGACTTGTATATTTGAAACTCTCTCGCATAAGATTTCGCGTATGTTAAGCTCAACACTAAATTGGCAAAAATTTAAATGCTGTCATCTTATTACGTCATTAATTTGTTCTTTTATTGTTCTCTCTCCTTAATAATGTTTTCTTTTTCTCCTATTGTTTCACACTCAATAACCAGCTTGCGTCTTAGTGACTTCGTTGCCTTGCTTTGGGTGAAATGATAAAAAAAAAAACGTCACGCGATAGATCGTTCTGTATTCAACGATACATATACAAACGTTAGGGACTGACATTCAAGGTGTCTTGAAAACGTATATACTGTTATAATTTTACAAACTTTAGGGGCGTTACTCACACCAAAGCAAGGATGAAATCCGTATAAACATGTCTGCAAATCCTTCGTTTTTGAGTTATTAAGTTTAAAGTTTACGGTAGACGCTGTAAAATGTGTTCTTCCTCGATCCATAGTTTGTGGTGGCACGGATCATGTCTCAGCAAGGCGACGATAAACAGCAGGAAACGCAATCTGATACAGCCTTGAAGCCTCGCGTCCATTACCATTCGTGTGGCCATATGTAAAAATCATATATGCCCGCTCACTATATGAATATCTTGCCATTGTTAAACGGAATACTTCTCGGTTAACCCACTACTACACACGTTAAACATTGAAGACAAACTAGAAACCCGCCCGCAAAGTTTGTAAAAGTATTTTTGATACATTGCCTACTATTGACAAATACAGGGTGTAAGTGTAAGTACGTCCACAGCAGTGGAAGTGTTAAGGACACTTACTTGTGATATCACAGACTGTATAAACTAGTAAAAAAAAAAGTCTCATAATAAAAAGATCAGTGTTGGATCTTTCCAGTTAGGATTTAAATCAGTGTTTCCCAATGTGGGCGCTAGCGCCCCCTTGTGAGCTTTGTTATGTTGAACAGTGGCACTGTGAGTTTTTATTACATTGGCGGGGGGCAATTAACATACCCAGGGAGGCGGTGGGCATTTGTCCACTTTTTTTTTTCAAATTTTCAAAAATTATTCAATATTGGTTACAAAAAGAAATTTCTGAGATGTATCTGAAGCTGTGGGAAACTATCAAACTTTTCTTTGCTTTTCCAACTTGTTATATGACTGAATATGGTTTCAACGAAGTTACACAACTTACTAAACAAAGAAACCGTCTGCAAATGACAAAAGGAGATCTACGATTACTTTTAAGCAGCATGGAAGAGGCTTAGCCAGTAAGCACCAAAGTTAACCATCGCATTGAAAACATTCAGATAAGCTATCAAATAAATGGTAAAAGTTTTTTTTCGCGTTTTAATCACTGGCATTTCTAAAAGAAATGAAAACAATATTAAGATTATTTTTGTACTTAATACCTAATTGTTATCTTTCTATGAAAGATGAACTCAGTATAATATTCGAAATGTAATTTGACAGGTTAGGGGGCGTTGATAAAATATTTGTGCCCAAAGGGGGGTGCTGGTTTAAAAATGGTTGGAAAACACTGATTTAAGTGATCGATGGAGTGTAGGGTACGGTTAGACGATGATATTGATCAAAAGAGAATATCATATCCAGACAGGTTAAATGTTCTTCTGAATAGGTTTTTGAAAAATTGATAATAATCTGCTTTTGATTCTGTTTGGCCGAATAATTGACTTGGGATATTTATGCGATAAGTCGTATTTCAAAAATCACAAAAAAAACAGTGCACCCAACAGTGGAGACTTTCCCGATCCAATACAAAGAAAACCCAATTGTTTTGTTCTTTTCATTTTTAGTCCCACATAACTTTACGCATATCAAGGCCGCTTTGTTAACTGAAACAATATGTGTTTCCACAAAAAGCATGAAATCAGTGCTCAAACCAAGACGGCCATAAATTTTTTAAAAAGTGATTTGCAAAGCAGGAATGACTTCATCTAAACCTGAAACTGGAGCAACAAAATATTACGTTCATTTGATTATGTGCTAGCTCTGGTAGGCTTTAACCTGATACGCATACAATAAGATGATAGTCAGTCAGTCAGTTAGGTGCCATGCGTGATACACGCTTAGGCGATCATGTATCTTTCGTTACATGACTTTTCCCGAAGTAGGTTGCCATTTCTTTCTGCGATAGACCAATTGCCACCCATGGCTAGAGAACCCGGTCTGCCCTGCTATTTACTTGTGGGGGGAGGGAGAAGATTCATACCTTTCCCAAGGGTAATTAGCACGTAAGTAAACGGAATAGATTCGGCTGGAATTCGAACCATCATCCATTACTTCACCGTGCCTCCGTAACCTGATACGCATACAATAAGAAAATAAGGTGGGGCTGTAATTGTGTCATCGATCCCCCCCTCTCTCTCTCTCAAATTAACGATCAACCTCGGAACATTCTCAGATTTTTAGTAAATATCTATATAGGTCAGTGGTTCCCAAATGGTGCGGCGGAAGAGGGTAGCAGGCGAGGCGGAATGAGCGAAAGACAAAGATTTAGAAACTGCTTAAAAAAAATTCATGTCATAAATAAACGATTTCAAAATTTAAAATATTATTATGGATTACTTGTAATTGCATGCATGCGTCCCAGTATAAACAGTTATAAATAAATATTGACCGATTTTATCATTAGTATTTTTTTTTAATTATATCAAGTATTAAGAATAGAGTAACTTGAATCCGCAAATTGGAGGAGAGAATCATCAATGAAAGTGTTTAACTCCGAATCCGCGGTTATCTCCCTTTAAGCCTTTTTTTTTTTTTCATGTACTTTTTTTTAATCATATAAAAATTTGGTGAGGCACGATGCGGCCCAGAGAAAAATAGTTTGAGAATCACTAATGTATGTGATACTATTGTTTATGGATGCATTTAGCAAAACCAATAGTATTACAGCTTTGCAGCTTATATCTCTTCTTACCTAGCTATAACAGTTCAATGGGGAAATATGACTACACGATAAATGTCAATCTAGTAACGTTTAATCATCACTGGACAGATCCTGGGGGTTTCTCCAATTCCGATTAACTTTTTAACGAGGTCCCACGCTTTGAACACCTATTAGGTCTCAAAGTTCACTCTACTAGATATATACAATCCATTGCTAAAAAAATGCTGGAGACATTTTTGACTCATTCCATTGCTCCAGGATGCCCTTTGCAAAAGTCGGATTAAGCCAGAAATGGTCGTATTGCTGTCATGTCTGAGTTGGCGCCGCTTCGTCCTCACTGTCCAGTCTTGATAGATTTCAAAATCGTTTACGCCGTCCTGATAGGGATGACTTGTCTTCCATCCTGCAACCTCTTTCCCAACTAATCAACATCGCACGCCTATCATTACTCTATCATATCATGGCAAATGTTCAGATGAATTTATTCTTCGTTCTCCAGTTCAAACCTTTACAGTTAGGACCTGTCATGCCATTTCCACGGAACCAAATCACTCATTTCCCCCAGGTTTCAAAGAAACTTCTGCTCAGTTTTTCCCTGAAACTATCACTTTTGGAACGCTCCCGCATGGTTGCTCCATTGCGCAATACAATTATAACCTCTTTAAGGCTCGTTATCTAACCTTCTTAAGATTAACTTCATTCAGCATTACCATTTTTGCTGTAACTCTCTACCTTGACTGGTTCTCGATGGGCGAGATTTTAGTATTGAAATCTAAGTTTCAGAGCAAGTGTTAATTTTTCAAACATAAAAGACTCCCAATATTAATTCCAGTTCTGCTTTGCTAAATCCAGTGGTCTATTTGTTGATTGGTTAACAGCCTTTCAACCACTATCCGGTTATTTAAATCTTTATTAATATTGACTTTTTACAGCATTCTTTTTCAAGGCTTCTCAAATTAACAATAAGGATATTGCAATATCTGTCTATATTTCTGAGATGAGGTATTATGCACACTATTTACATTATTCGGACTATTGTCCTCATTTTTGTCGCCATATTTATTACGTTTCGGCCGTTGTACGCTCCGGCCGTCTTCAGGTGGTTGGAATGTCGAACTGAACCCTTTATTTCGCTCACTGGGGTAGACTGTTCTAGTTCCACGTGCCATGTCTAATGGATGTCAGTTATCTCCTGTTAATTCCCCTCTCCACCGCCTTAACCACTCTTTGGGTCCTGTACCCTTGAGGACATCTATGTATGAATTTCTGAGTATTATAAACCTAACGTCTTCAGCAACCATTTTTACCAGTGCTCATATTGCAATTTTTGTTATTGCTTTTCACTCCTTATTACTGGTTCCCATATTGTATTCATTTCTATGCTTGGTCGGATCAGATTTTTGCAGCCTAGCATATGTGCTGATTCCTTAAGTTTACAAATTTTCCAATGATGTTCTTTGTCTATGATCTCAACCTGATCCCACAGAGGGCGGTGAGCTCCCTTTTCTCTCCATATGTGTTCAGTCATGCCTGATTTTTCCACTTCCCTTCATGTTACAGCTTTCTGGTGTTCTTAAGGGAGCGGCCTGTCTCCCCTTTATATTTCTTTCTGCAGCTGCACGGGATAGCGTACACAGTCTTTAGTCATGTTCTCCTCTATGAGAGGTCTTACTCGGAAGAGATATCTGCGAAGTGTTGTCCAGCTTTTGAAGGTCGTCCTGATGTTATATGGACTGCTGATCCTTTGTATTTTCTCTGATAACCCCTTCACATAAGGCAGGCATACTGTTTTCTGAGTGTTGTTGTCCTCTTGTACCTGCCTATCCCAGTTTTAGGGGGGCTGCTGCCATGTACCCAAGGTATACAATATATATATATATATATATATATATATATATAATGTGTGACGTTATTTGTTTACATTTGGATATGCAGATATGAATGTACATGAGAAAATCATGGAAAAATTGTAGTTTAAAAACAGTAAAATCGACCTTGCTAACCGAAACGTTCCTCTGTGGCAAAAATCGATAAAAGCACGTCAGGCTATATGATGGTTCCGTAAAGGATACATGTTCAATTCTATGAAAATGTCTCAGGCCAGTAAATATTGTTTAATACTATTTGTTATAAACAGAGCATTTACTTAAATATTTATATCTATAAAAAAGAATGTATAAACATAAAAATGTCTTAAAAGAATTGTCGGACTTTGTCCATTTCATAATGTGTAAAGGTTTTATGTAATTTTGTTGGGAGTTTTTATAGTTTTATATTTAGGTATAAAGTTTGATTTCCTTTAAGAAGTTAAGCAAAGGTTTAACATTTTGAAAGAGTCCTTTTGTATTATTTGCTTGATAATATTTTGTTTGGGTTTGATCAAGATGATGGCAACTTGAGTATATGTTTGACATCTGCTGCATGATGAGGAAGTTTCATTTATTAGTAGATGTGAGATGTGTATGTACTATTCATAGTCTGGATGAAACTATATCCTACCATTTTATTTTCCTGAAACCAGAGAATTCTATAGTTGGTTGAATATCAGATTGTTATGTTTTGAGTCCCATATAGTTCCTGTTGCCAGTGTTCTGAATAAAGAAACTTATTTATCTATGGTAATATGCACATAGGTTGACTGATAAATAAAGTCTCCAATCCTACAAAACTTTTAGACCAGATAGAATAAAATTGGTATCAAAATGACACAAATTTATTTCTCAAGTCACCGTTTAGTGCTACACATTATTTTTATGTTCTCTCCACAAATATTTCTAAGTTTATTTTTGACATAACTGCACACAGCAACTTCAAATTGCATAGAAAATATTGACCTTTCAACCCTCTTTCAATTTTCAGAAAGACCAGAAATCTGATAATGCCAAATTTTGTTTGTACATACAACTTCTGATAAACCTGACTTGTCAGTCAAACCTCATAAATATAGAAAGAAAAAGTACTCCCATCTGCTTGGGTGTTTAGCTAATCCCTGTTGTAGATACTCGCTCAGGCACATTCGTTTCTGTTCACCATCCACAGGGAGTTTCTGGGAGAGTGTATAGTCTGGTGTAGTTTAATACATGACTTATGACTTCAGGCTTACACAAAACGCTATTGATGGCTTCCAAACGGTTCCACCTAACCAATTTCACTCACAAGGTTTGGATCAACCAGTAGGATGATTTTCAGGCAGTTCACAAGAGTGCCACATGGAGGCATTGTCTTACCAGACTGAAATTATCAAGAAGTTACTCTGTTGACAAATCGACAATGCTGAGACTCAAACCAGTTTGATGGTCGGAATGTTCTAACCACTCTCTCATATATATATACACACACACACACACGTATAGAATTTGTAGAGAAAAACATTAAAATTGCCTTCTTTTCTGCTGTGCGAAGATGGCCTAGGGGTAAGATATCTGACAGATATGAAATCTGCCGTGTTTCAATCCCGGCTTGAAGCAATCAGATGTCTAGCCACACTGAGGAGCAAAACAGTCTGTGGATGAGATTATATATATATAAAATAAATGATGCTAGCTTTACTGCATATTTATACAGAATTATTATTATGGAACAATAAAAAAGTATAGGCAGTAAAAAAAAAATATTATCTATATATACAAGTTCTGTATGGAAAGTATCTTGAATTGATTGCATGGCCTTGATTTCACTTGGCAACCTATCAGAGGAGATTTTAATTTGCCTGCATGAACAGATACTCTTCTGTGGAGTTAGTCCATTATCAGTGAAACATCACTGAGTGAGCTTCTGTATTGTGCAATCAGAGCATTCACATCAAATACACTTTGAAGTTTGTTTAAAACTTGATTATCTATCTGCAGAAAATATTCAAATGAACAAGGTGGCTTTCAAGAATGATTCAATGAACAAAGCCCAGATAGAATTTTAATATGCATGCTCCAAACATGGCCAAGAATCCATTGAAAGCAGAACATTTGAAAATGTTGCAAGATGACAGTGTGAGAATTAGAGGACCTGAGGATTCCATGGATGCCTGGTAACAAACAGAAGAAAACATTGCATCACGCAAGCCTGTTAGAGGCCCTACAATACACAGCCTGTTAGAGGCCCTACAATACACAGCCTGTTAGAGGCCCTACAATACACAGCCTGTTAGAGGCCCTACAATACACAGCCTGTTAGAGGCCCTACAATACACAGCCGTCTTGCTGGCTTTTACCAAAGATGAAAATTACTGTTGAAAAAAAGGGGAAGTTTAGATTGGACAAGATTAAGAACCTGACAAGTTTGGTGAAAAACGACACTTTCAAAAGTTGAATAGTTGGTAAGGAGTACTTTGAAGGAAACTAAGGCACCACTGGCCTAAAGTAAGATGCTGGATCAGAGCAAAAGTTTGGTGTTTTTTAGTAGGTGGCATTTGAACACTGATTTTGTTTCAAGTGAAACTTATGACATGCATAGATATTGTGATAGGTGACATTTCAACATGTTTTTCTATACAATTTATCATTGAATTGTGAAATTTAAAAGTTTCATCAAAAATCAAAATATGGGAAAACGACATGAATTTTCAACATTTTGTTCTCTTCTATTACAACAGATGCAATGTAGATATATGATGGTAAACTGTTTTTTTTGGGGGGGGGGGGTAATCAAAGGACAAAACAGAACATGTTTATAATAAACATAAGATTTTATTGTTATTATAATTATTTCATGAAAAAGCTTCCTCCAACCCCAATAATGAAAACATTAAAAAGAGTAAAGAGAAGCCATTAAATTAAGAAAAGTGGTCACTCTACTGTCCGGCAGTGTTCCGGGCCTCAACACTCTACAGCTGGGGTACAGGGCAAAGGTCAGGGAGAAGGGGGGGGATGGGGTAGTCGAGTCCAGTGCACCAGCCTGTCAGTCAAGAATTGGAAAGGGAAAGGGAGTGGGTCAGGCAGTAGGTGGATAAGTATGAGTGGAGTGGGATGGGTGTGGTCAGGATTGGAACCCTTAGGCAAGGTGAGGGTAGGAGAATCAGTCGGTCAGTTGGTTAGTCACTGGATGACCAGCTATGGCTGCGACTGGAACTGCTGCTCTTGCGTCTCCGGCTGGAGCCTCCACCACCACCGCCGCCGCCGCCACCTCCTGCACCACTCCCACCTCCCCCTCCAGCCCCACTGCCACCACCACTTCTTCTCTGCCTTCGCCTATGACCACTGCTGCTGCTCCGCTTGTCCCTGGTGTTATGTCGGCGTGATCGTGAGCTGCTTCGAGAATATGACCGGCCACGACTAGAGGAGCGGCTGGAACTGAAAGGAGTGACAATAAAAACATAGTAGATAAATATCTATATGGGTCATATCAAGTATAACCATTAATTTATGATTAAAAGAGAAAGAAAAAGATGTTGAGAAAGAGAAAGATACAGTGATAAAAAAAGACAAAAAGAAATAAATTTCTGATATTGGAAGTAGAAAATTATAATTTTCTATAAAATCTGGGATGAGACATTATCATTAAGGAAAATTATTGTTGCTTACCACAATTTTCTAAGTTGAATACCATCTGAATATTTTAGCAGGGTGAATTCAAAATAAACAAGTAATTAAAATCTTGACCTCATATCCTACAACATAGCCTTTCATTGATGACAATATGATGAGAACATTAAGCAAGATGGTGGTGGCAAGACAACTGTTGATCCACCATACATGAAAGATGAGTTTGCAACACACACACAATGGGAATTAGTAATAAAACATAATAAAATGAAAAATTTAGCCCCTCACCTGACCTAAAAAAATCTTTTAAATTTGTATAGAGACTCATTCTTTTGTTCTTAGCTCAAAAACCTTTTCTTTTCCAAGACATGAAAATAAATGAATGGTATCATGACACAACTGACAGAAAGCTTTCTGCAGCCAAACTGATACTAAATGTATTCGAGCATATTCCTTTGCACCATGCCAGAAAGGTTGAGATGAGGATCCTGATGTGAGGGCAGGCCAATATCTCCAAGTTCATTGCCAAGATCTGAGCTCCAGAGATCTTACTTTGGTAATGGTGTGGCTGCAGTAGTAGCAGCAGCAGCAAAGTAGCCACTGATCCCTTAATGAGTGCATCCTTTGTCTAACTAGTGGTTCCCTAATGGTGCAGCATGCCTCATAGGTGTGGTGGAAGAAGATAGCAGGTGAGGTAGAATGATTGAAAGATAATAAAAGATTTATAAACAGTTTCAAAATTTTTTTTTTTAAAAAAAAGAAGAAAAAGGTATGAACTTATCAAAATATTTAATGTTCGAAAATATTTATTGCCGATCAAGTTAATGGTTTTCAGAAGAAGTATATATGGTCAGATGACCAAAAATAGTAAATACAAACTGATATTGTTATCTTTCATTGCTATCTTTCTTACATTTATAGAATTTTGAACTTTTCTGATACTTAAAATTTGGTGCATTAATAGAAAAATCAATTCTGATATTTATTGATTTAATTATGCCACTGTAAATTCTGCTAAGTTTAAAATTTGGTTATTTGGTTAAATCAAGAATTGCAAATTCTCTCTGTGTGTGACACTGAGCCTGTAAGATGGTTAAAAATTAATCCTAAGCAGAAAAAGGGTTAAGCCCAAAATGAAATATAAACTGGAAGATAAAGCGATAGAAAGAGATAGAAAGAGAAAATGGAAGACATTTTCCCTGGTAATGTGGAAGTGAAGAAAGGGCCATTTGGGTTGCCTCACCCCTATGAAGTGGAATGATGCACCAAGAGTTTACTTTTTTTATCTATCAAAAATCTGGAAAAAAGCAAATTGGGAAATAGCTTAATCTTTTTCTTGGGAAATTAGAAAAACACATGTCATTGGCAAAAAGAGAAGCAGACAGGGAATTATGTTTTCATTAGCAAAAACAAATTGAAAAAGAAAAACAGAGAAATAAACTGCTGTGCAGGTGAAGATTATGAAAATGAATCCATCATAACAGGCAGGTGATCTGGTTTATGTTTTCCCTGAGACAGCGACCGGCCCAGAGATGGAAAACATGTCTCTCTATGTTGGGTATTTAGGTAAATGAATATATTTTTTATTGATGAAAACTGTGAAATAATTTTTATCTATCACAAGTTGGTCCAGGAAAAGAGCCAGAGAATTGAAATTAATGAGATTAAACCAGATCTTTTCTCCTACACAAGATTTGTCACATAATTATTCCAGCTCTGAGAAGTGAGAAGAGTTAGAATATGGAGAAGGAAGGAGTAAGGGGTAGAATTTAGCCCTGTCTGTGCAGGGTAGTGATGTGAAATATGAAGTGAAGCTGGTTGGAGCTAAAAGAGAAACAATCCCTGTCACTACTCCCAAGGAAGGTGGATAATTCTCCAAATTTGGAAAGTTGATTAAGACAGCAGAAATAGAGAACAAAAACATTTATCGGAATTAATAACAATTAGGGAATCACTGAATCCCCAGAACCCATGCCAGTTTTAGGCAAGAGTGTATATAAGCAGCTGACTTTGGGGAGCTTGGAGACTTTGGGCTGCACTGAGCACCTCTGAAATCCATGTCAGCTGCTAACCAGATTTCCTGATTCCAAAACTTCAAACCCAGCCCTCCAGAAGTTTATACAAGGTCCAGTACCACTCTAGAGATTGATGTAAGAAGGGTTAATTTCTGTTGTACCAAAACAATATAAACCAATTGAAAATTAACCCCATGGATCTCTTGTTTTATTTTTATATTATGAAGATATTTTTTCCTCAATATAGAACCCACTATGGCTTGAACCAGTGCTGTGAGACTACAATCTTCAATTTTCCACTACTGTGAGATCAAGAACAGTGTGGACAGAGTTGGTGTGGATTGAAGTGACCAGCACCCAACAGCCAGCATGGACCAGCACAGAGTTAACCCCATGGTTAAAATGTCATTTTAAGATCATGAGGACGGGAGCACTAAAATGGTTACACCACTAGGTGTAGGCAGAGGTGAAAGGTGTTATATCTTAGAAAATGTGGATAAGAAAGTATTAATTATATATGTGAAAAGAAAAAGAAAATTTATTCAGTTCTGAACTCTATGAAGATTTTATAACATTTTCTTCAGCAATAAATTTTATTCTTATACAGAAATATATAAACAGCCTTATACTTTTGATCACTTAGAAACCAATGAAAAAAAGAAAAAAAATAGAAAAAAAAGGCATATAAACTCCTTATGGTTCATTTAATGCCAAAATTTAATTTTCTTGGGAGCTTTGAAGTAATAGAAATATGATATATGTTATTCTGTTTTCACAATTGAATACATGGTAGATGGTACTCAGCTTTTGTGCATATACATGTTTGTGTGGACATGATTACTAGAGGCAGTGTGCTGTGGTTTTGTTGAAGTGATATTTTGGAAACGGATTGATTTCTTTAAGAAAGTGTTGGATATTATAAGGATTAATGTCATGAAAATACTTTGATGTTGGTTGGTTAATTTTGTTTAGCGGTATATCAACCTCTCTGGGTTATTTAATACCAAAATCTAAATATTTTGAACATAATTTTATGGTTTCAATTAAATATATTTTGAATGTAATTGTATACCTTCAAATACAGATAAAATGTATTGCTGGTCTTTTTGTTATAAATAGGTATTGTTGATAATTTATATATATATATATATATATATATATATATATATATATATATTGCTGGTAATTTTACTATAAAAATTTAGTTTTATACCTTCATATTGTTTTATTTTTGTTTGAAGTGTGTACGTGTGTGTGTGTGTGTGGGGGGGGTCACTATTTGCCCATAGCTGGGACCCTAACAGATGCTATCAACGTGAGTCAGGGTAGAGATGGGAACAGCAACATTTAAGCAGTCTAATGAAAAAGATTATGTTGTTAGTTGTTCAGAAATATAGGAAAACTGATGAATATAATTAATCTTAATATTTAAATAATCTACAAATGTAGATCCAATGTTGAGCATTCTTCTCTCACAAATATAAAAAAATTTAAACAAATATTGCAGAAAAATCATTACCGTCTTCGAGAATTACTGCGGCTTGGAGAATCTCGCCTGCGACGATTCCTGCAAATAAATTCAGTTTCAGGTTTCAAGAACAAAATAAACAAGGTCTCAGTGAGAAAAAGTTTAAGACAAGTGAAATAACCTTTATTAGATTGTATCAAAATAACTAAAGCAATTTCCAACAAATTATATTGTTGCAGGTTTTGAACAGAACCCTAACAAGACAATCTAAACTTCAATCAGTGAAGAATGAAAAGTTAAATTCAGTGAGAGTGGGGGGGAGGAGAAAGAAGTGTCAAAGGGACAGTTTTTCCATTGATACTGCTATTATTTTAACTTCCTTCACACCTTGAGAATGTTTGTTTTAAAAAGCGATTATTAGAATTGGAATAAAACCTAAACATATGATGAAAGTGAATTTATACATCTTTTTTTCTTGAGAATTGACAACAAAAATAATAATGAACAATTTATTTATTAGATTGTTTATGCAAATTATTGAATTGTTTATTGGAATGGTTAGCAAAACATTGGTTAATTGCCAATCAATTCAAACTTTATAAATGGTAAATAAAGATTTCCTTATAGCTGGTTCACATATTTTAATAATTTAGTAAATGTTTATAAATTTATGAATAAAAAATTATTTTCATATTTCTTTATAAATTGGTAAATGATAAATATTGCATTGTATTAGTTTTAAAAATGCTGTAAATATAAAAATAGTCTTCTAAATAAACAATCTAATAAATAAATTGATTAATATTTTTGTTGTAAATTCTCAAGAACAAAAAAAATGTATTGTGATATTGGGACTTCAGAAGGTTAATGAAACGAGGAAAGGTAAGAAAAAAAGGAAGAGGCCAGACTATTAACTGGATGGTGATTGTTGAAGTTTGCGGAAAGGTGGATTGAAAAAGTGAGAAAAATATTAAAAATGAAATGTGTTGAAAAATCATGTTTCGAAATAGAGGAGAACTGAACCCAAATTTAACTAGACAGAATTCAGTAAGATTGAGGAAAACTAAGACTACCTGTCCTTCCCCACTTCCTGTAGATAAGAAAGAGACCATTAATATATCCTCAAAGACATCAAATAGAAAAAACATGTTGCCAATAAGGAAACCCAGGTGGTCACTAAAATAACATTTACAATTCTTCTGGACAAAGAGCCTGAAAAAATATCTGGTTTGAATGAACCTCCCAAAAGAAAAATATCCCTACAAAAATAGGGATTAGTCTGACAGCTTCATTTTAATTTCTGTGACATCTGTCAAAAATTTTATATCTGACACTAATTCAGATTCTTTTGCATACAAGTTATAGAGAAAAATTAATTACTAGCTTGGAGTGACCATAGGCAAAAAGGCTGTGTGGCCTTGTTAACAAAAAGATAATTTTTTTTTTTTTATTATGATTATGATTATTACTAAAGAGATTAGGAATATTTTTTTCTTTTCCTGTCCTCACAAAACAACTCTTGAGATTGGCTAGCGGAGAGGAGGAATGAGTGTGGATCTGGATGGGCTCCAAGCGAGTCCCTGGCTTTAAGAAATCACAGCATGAGAAGCTGATAAAGAAAGATTAATGACTAGAAATTTCCTTTTCGCCTACAGATTCTGAAAATTTGGATTTGTCACAGAGACGGTGTGGTGGCCCTTGCAATGAATGGGCTGAGAAAATGGGAGAAGGAAAAAAGCGAGAGAGAGAGAGCAAGATTAGCACCGCAGCAATGGTGCAAGGTGAGATGATGTGAAGGGAGTTAGAGTTAAGAGGCAGCTTGATATATGGAATTTTTGAAAAAGTTTGATGCTAAGGGTGAAAGATAACTAAACCCAAACCCTGGTCAATCCCACACCTGCCAGACACAGGATTCCATATAAGCTGGAGGTTTGGACAACTTGGAGAGTCCCCATATTACTGCTACTGGAATCTACATCATTTGCCAAGATATCCTGACCAAGACCTTGTGCCAGCCCTGAAGACCAGAACTTAAAAATTTAAATTAGTATTAACACAAGCTGCAAACTCCAAATAGGATCCCAGTGTCATTTTATTATAACAAAAAATGGGAATGGTTAAAACCACCGTCAACAACAGATCATATATAAACCAGATTGTGTAGTTCCTAACCGTCAACCTGTTCTTCACTCCAGTTTGCTTCACCAGCAATTTTCTCACCCTCCAAGATCAAAAACATAATGTGGCAGAGGAGTGAAGAGTCACAAAGCAGACAAGCGCCAGCTAGATTGAATGGAACAGTGCTCTTCAACACAATAACAGTGACACACCAGCAACACATTAACAAGTGAGGAGTTAGCTAGACGGTAACCACAGTGGTCTGAAGGTTATGAAAACCAACTCTGGAGATGCAGGGTTACAGTATAAATTCACTTTCATCATATGTTTAGGTTTTATTACAATTCTAATCATTGCTTTTTAAAACAATAAACATTGCCGAGGAATGAAGGTAGTTAAAAAATGAAAGCAGTGTCAATGGAAAAACCAATCTTTTTGAGATTCTGTTTTTGTTTTTTTTCTCGACACAAAGTCTACCAAAAGTACAATCAATGATTAAGATTTGTTAACCTATTAAAATGTGGCAGAAAATTCTCTCATTCACAGTTGAAGCATAAGTACAATGATGGAAATCCCTGTCACTTAATTGTTGTTTGTATAGATTATCCCAATTACTACTCTCCCATAAAGTATGTGGCTAGAAGGGACTCCAAAATATCTGAGCCATACAGGAAATGCCCTTAAAAAAGAAAAAAAAAAAAAAGAAAGAAAAAAATGGACCTGGTGGGAGACAGATTTGTAAAATTAATAGATTCCATATTTAAAACCCAAAAGCAAAACTATTCTCAATATGTACTGATGTACATTCACCACTTATTCTATCAATCTTTGACAAACAAAAGTATTAACCATTATTTTTAAAAAAATGAATTCTTACTTTAAATTTTTTTTTATCACAACTTTTACTCAGACTATCAACCTATGTTATAAAAAAAAAAAAAAAAAAAAAAAAAAACAAACAGTTCCACACTTGATGAGATTTGAACCCATGTTCACATTGCTCCCTGGTCCTACACGTGTAGAGGTTTATCCCTTGTTTCCTGTTTAGCAGGAACCAGAAACCCAATCCTAATGTTTTTTTTTCTTCTTTCACTTCCAATTGAAAAAATATCCCTGCACTAGAGTAGCCAAATATGCCCTCGGCTTCCCTGAAGCGAAACAGATACTGAATCTCACCAGTTGCTTATCCTTTATTTCCCATCCTGCGTTTCCTCATTATTGTAGATTTACAGCAGGAGTTAAAGTTGAGATAAAAAGCAAGTAAAATACATTAAGATGAAAGTAAATACTAGTCAAAATTAATAATAATGGTTGACAGTGTTTCATCTAATAGCCTTGATTTCCAATCCTCTGCTGTTTACTTACTAGTGTAGATTGATGGTATGAGTAAAAGTTGTAATAAAAATCGAGTAAAAATGAAGCTGAAAGAACTAGTGAAAAAATGAATAATAATGGTTGACAATGTTTCATCTGATTAAAAAAATAAAAAATAAATAAATAAATAAAAGCCAATACTTCATAAAAATATTATGCAAAATATAAGGTAGATATAAGAAAAATGAAGATAACATTAAAATGAAAGACAAGTGATTTTGTACTTCAACAGAAAAGAAATAAGGTAAGGAAGTCAAGTGAGTTATGTAAAATTGACAAATTTTTAATCTAAGCAAAAAGACAGCTTTTAAGATGATAAGTAGGAATTCTCCTTACTGTGTTTCTAATAAAGAAAAGTAAAAAATAAAATTTAACTCACTTTGATGTGTCTCTGGAGGGGCTACGTTTGTATTTGGAGGCTGAAGATGAGGGTGGAGATCTGTGGCGATATGGAGGTCCCCTAATAAATGAAGAAATAAAAATTAGATCTGTAACGGCTTGTTAAAAAAAAACAAATACCATTTATTCGTCACATCAGATTCTCTCTCAACATACACAAAAGAAATATCTATTTTAACAAAATCAAAATCGTTGGATTTTTAATGCACCAATTTCACTGGTTATTTTTTTTTTCATTTCGTGTTTAACATTGGAAAAGAAAAATATTAAAAAGATGGAAATATCAAGTGAAGTTGACTCCCATAAATACCTAGATATATTTTAACTGAAAAAGATTTTCATAATGAGGGAAAGGAACAAAATGCTCTTTAAGGAGATACAGTGGAGTAATGGATAGTGGCTCGGACTGAGAAATCAGAGTTGGCTTCAAATTTTTTTCTATTATCTTTCACTCCCAGTAGCCCCTTACATCTTAGTGGCATTGCTTGAGGGTGAAGTGATTAAAAAAAAAGATAATGTATAAATATACATTGGTATAGTATACAGTGAAGACAATTAGGATTCATATTCTGTAAAGAACCTGCAACACAATTGCCCCAGCATCATAAGAATTTTGACAAAAAAAAAAGAAAAAAAAAGGGTACAACTGTCTACAATTGTAGTACCCTAATTGAAAACCATGATTGCAACTCGAGGGCATATAAGACTCGCCCATACGCTTACCATTTAATATTACAATATTATGCAGTTAGCTTATATAGATTCACAGCCTATTGAATGATATGTTTAGTTAACGGCATAATTCATTGAGTCATTTAACACCAAAATTTAATTTTCTTGGGAGCTTTGAAGTAATAGAAATATGATATATGTTATTCTGTTTTCACAATTGAATACATGGTAGATGGTACTCAGCTTTTGTGCATATACATATTTGTGTGGACATGATTACTAGAAGCAGTGTGCTGTGGTTTTGTTGAAATGATATTTTGGAAACGGATTGATTTCTTTAAGAAAGTGTTGGATATTATAAGGATTAATGTCATGAAAATTCTTTTACGTTGGTTGGGTTGATTTTGTTTAGCAGCATATCAACCTCTATGGGTTATTTAATGCTGAAATCTAAATATTTTTAACGTAATTGTATACCTTCAACTATAAATATATATTTTTGGTTATTCTAGTATAAATATGTATTATTGACAATTTTTATACTTTCATAGTGTTTTGTTTGGTGTTCACTATTTTCCTATAGCTGAGACCCTAACATCCCGGATCAAGGTGTACCTGGGAACAACAGCCATTAAGAAGTGTTTTCATGCTCCTCAAAACCTCCAATCTCCTGATCAGAGGTCTTGCTGCTGGATTTAGTTTAGTTTGTCATACCCAGAACTTGTGTAGTCTATGGCATCAGGGGAAACATAAGTCTTTAAGGTTTATACATTCTCAAAAATAACTGCACTAATTGAAAGCATATTAATCAAACTTAAATCACTCGGAGAAATATTGCTATTAATACTGAACTTCAAACTTTTAGATTTGGTGTTAAGACAACTTTTCTTTTTTTTTTTTAAATTCAAGAAATATTTTTTGTATTACTGTTTGAAATGTCCACCTTAGTGAAGCATGACAGAATTCAACCACTAAATTTAAAATATAACTTAATTCTAAAATCAGCATGAGGACATGACCTACCTGCTTCTAGACCGTGAAGAACGTCGCCTCCTCCATCTTGGTGAGGGATAACTACCACCTTTTCCATATAGCCGGCCTGATCGGGGAGGTGGAGGTGAATATTGCCGAGAGGAACGAATCACCCGACTTGAAGATCTATTGTAGCGTGACGATGAGTAAGATGGTGGGGGTGAATGGTTTCGCCGCCAGCGCACAGGTGACACTCTGCTTGGAGAACGAAAGTGTCTACGAGGGGAACGTGGAGAACGGCTCCTTGACTTACTGCTGCTCTTGTGGCGGCTCGAGCGACGTTTCCGGGTTGATTTCTTGGGAGAGCGGCTTGAGCTCCGTGTGCTGGAACGCTTCACTGGTGCTGCAGTGGTTGACTGTTGTTGCTGTTCCCTATCATCCAAATCTTTGGGGGGTTTACTTGCCTGTGGGCTGCCCACACTGTTTATATCTTGAAGTGCTGTAGTGCTGCTCTTCTCTGGTGCGGCGGCCTCACCTCCTGCCCCATGATCAGATTCACTAGAAGCAGATTCAGGCCTAACTTGCAGGACCTCTGAAGGCTTCTCCAAAACAGAAGGTAAGGCTTCTGCTGTTATTGGTGGCACAGAATCAGGTTTCAAACTTGAGGTTTGATCAGGGCTACAAGTGGTTGTTGGTACTGAAGGTAATGAGGCTACCACAGTTGCTGATGTTTCTTTGGGCTCGGTTTCCTCCTTGGCAGCGGTACCTGGTTTTGCTAGGGAGGGGTCATCAGGAGAAGTGGGGGAACCTGGCTGTGGTGGTTTCACTGACTGAGCTAAGACACTCTGAGCATTGTTACTGTTATCATCATCAGTAGATGGCAAAGAGACATTGGAAGCTGCAGTAACTGAACCTGACAGAACTGGGGCAGGCTGTATTGAAGGAGGTAATGGAACATTCTTTAGGCCACAAGCAGGTTCTGGAGGGGTGGGGATACTGGCCAGTAAAGCTGAGGAATTGAGTCTAGAAAAAGAAAAACAGAGTTAAATATAAATAAAATGTCTATGTATAAAAATATATTTTTTTTATCACATGTAGTGATTCACAGTAGAAAAAAATATCACTATAGAGCAATAGTTAGTGAGCACTTTTGGCTATTCTTTTAGCCATTATCAAGGACAATTTTTATTTTTAACTGAATGTGAGGGTTTTTTTTTTTTCTTTTTTTCTGTGTCTAAGGTTATAGAAATGTTTTATTTTCCAAACACAGTACATTGTGGCCATGTTCATAATGTTACTGAGTGTTGGCCTTTTCTTTTTTATTATTACTGTGACACAGAGAGAGAGAGAGTCTGGGAAACACACACACACTTTTTTTTTTTTAGTGAAATTGGAGCAGATTTGAATAGCAAAATTAAATCAGAGCATTTTGTTTACTGATGGGGGAATCTGATCTGGGGCAGAAGTTGTACCCATGGAATCTGGGTCATCACAAGACAATGAAAATGGTCGAAATAATTTTTATCAATTAAAAATTGAAAGAGCTGAGTAAGCTAGAAGGAACTTTGGAATTCACATGATTTTGGTTGAAGCAGCCAGAACCAGTGATAATTGCGTGTGAAGTAGTAGGGCCGAGGGTCAGTTATAACCAGCCGGGTTTTTCTATATAAACGCGTAGTTATGCTGAAAGTGGTAGACTGGAGAAAATTCTTGAAGAGAGAATTGGCCTGAGCAAGCGTTGAGAGGAGGAACGCCACTATAACTTTAAGCCCCACACAGAAATCTTTATCCCTCCATCGCAAGAGTCATATATCATTTAGACAATTTAACAACAAGTTAATCACATATACTCTCTCTCTCTGTCTAGAATCCAGTGTATGAGTTTTTACGTTAAATACTTTTCCTTTCTGTAACCCATTTCTTTTCTGCTATATAAAAGACATTAACAATTCAACCATTGAATAGTTGTTTGTCCAGTTTTCTGCAGATATTAATTTTTTTTTTTGGTGCATTCTAAATTTCTTAGCGAAGACTCCCCAGCCGTGTCTACATCTTCAGTCGAAAGTGAATGGACAAACATCACTTCTGCTTTCTGGATCAAACAAATCACAATGTGGGCAGAAAGCAGGATTAAACCAGCGAACCGGTCGAATAATCTACGGATGCTCAGGGGACCTATGGCCACTCCCTTAAGTTTGGTTAGGACCGAGTAGACAGCTCAACCCAGAGAGTAAGATGCCGGAGGTTGAGGGGCTGGGGTGAAAGTGTTAGATTACTGCTTCCATTATTTCTAACCATTTTATATGTGGATGAGGCTATTATACTTGTAATTTATACTAGTATATTGCAGATGGAGTTTGGTAGGTTTCTGTGTTTGTTTAAATGAGCCCTAATTGAGCTATGGTCTGGTAGGAGTAAAAAAAAAAAAAAATCATCCTTGGTAATGGCTAAAAAAATTGCTGAAAATGCCCAGATATGCAGAACTTTTGGACAGTTTTTACATACTTTGTGTCCAGAAAAGAAAACGCTTGTACAAACACCAGAAAAATGAAATAAAAAGCTTAATTGTAGTATCTTGTCAGTTGTATTAAGAAGCAAATATTTTCCTACTTGTTCCTTTTTTTGATGATAACAATTATATATACATATATTTTAAGGAATTAATAGATTTACTTCCATAATCCCAACCGACTTCCACAATTCTGATCACAGGGGGTACTTTTTGGTCAAGCTGAGAACTTTACAGTACCCACCTTACATATAAATTGTATATATTTATATGGTGAGAATTTTCTGGGTGAAAGAGAAAGTAGAAAGATTGAAATCCAGAGGATATAGAATATAACAGAATTGGTGGGTGAGGAGGAACAAATATGAAAGCACCTAGTTTTTGCCACAAGTGTCAAGTTTACATAGCCCATACCATAAAGTACAGCCTTGTATATTTGTTTGACTACAACTTTCTATGAGCAGATAGTAGAAAGATTTTCTACAGAAATAATGAGAAAACATATCTTTAGAATTTTTTTTGTTATTTTTTTGTTAGACTGAAAAAAGACAGAAAAAAAATACTGACTTTGAAAACTGAGCAGTAGCTTCCATTACTTGTTCAACAGCAGGCAGTGGGGGTGATGTCAACATTGGTGTTGGGATATGGCTGGTCGGGATTGCTTCCTGACTGGTTTCATTTGAAGGAAGCGGTCGAACAGCAGAAGGGCCAACCTCAGGTGGTAACTACAAAGAGTAAATATTTACCAATAGGCACAAACATTTCAAGAAAGAGAGACAAAAATATAACAGATCATTTTAATAAGTCACCTTTGTTGTTTTAATTTAAAAACACTCAAGTAGAATTAGTTCCTAAAACCGAGAGAATTAAATGAAAGTGAGAGCATTGATAATTCTTTTTTTATAAAGAAAATATTATCAATTTACAAAAGTAATTTATTTTTAAAAGTAGATCTAAATTTTTCGTTGTGATGACTATTTACACGGCAGATGATAAAAGAAAAAAAAAAGCAAAGATATAATTTCATACATGTGCTTTGATTCAGATGAAAAGTGGAGCAAGTGAGGAGATGATGTAATTTGGTTGATAAAGACATGAAGCATAGATTTATGAAGAGAATTTTGAAAAATTTTTTATCAGTTTAAAACCTGTTCAAAATTTAAGAATTTTACCACAAATTTATTTACACCGTATTTTATTATTTTTATCTTATTATTGGAATTTTCACAAAATAAATCAATAAATAAAAAGAAATAAATGATCTTTCATACTTTTTTAGCCATTTCATTTATGTAAATGTAAAATCATAAGTAACCAAAAGAAATCTTACATATGCACATGCAAACTCCAAAACATTCCATGATTTGAATCCCTATATTATAAATCTGGATATTGATGCTCATTCTGTTATTTCTCCAGTCTATTCCTTAGACTGCAATAACATAATTTTGCATTAAAATAGGAGTAACAAAAATGTCCCTTAACTTCTGCTAGAAATACAATTGAAACAATTATTTTTTACTGAAAATCTATCTTTAAATCTTTAAAAAAATTTATGTTTAATTGTGAGAAAATGGTTAAAAACTTTACCATCCTGTTCTCAGAACAACAAAATTAATTCCAGAAACAAAAATAGCCATAAAACCATTTTTTAAATTAAAAATATATAAAATAAAAACTAGAACAAATAAGTCACATATTCAATTAATTCACCTTAACAGGTATGGATATAATCAATTAAGCTCTAACACTTTCGCCCCAGCCCCTCAGCCTCCGATGTCTTACTCTCTGGGTTGAGGTGTCTACTCGGTCCTAACCGAACTTAAGGGAGTGGCCACAGGTCCCCTGAGCATCCGTAGATCATTCGACCGGTCGACTGGTTTAATCCTGCTTCCTGCCCACATTGTGTTTGGTTTGATCCAAAAAGCAGAAGTGATGTTCATTCATTCACGGTCAACTGAAGATGTAGACACAGCTGGGGAGTCTGCGCTAAGAAATTTAGAATGCAGAAAAAAAAAAATATATATCTGCAGAAAGTCGGACAAACAACTATTCAATGGTTGAATTGTTAATGTCTTTTATATAGCAGAAAAGAATAGTATAGAAAAGAAACGGGTTACAGAAAAGAAAATAATTGATGTAAAAACTCATACACTGGATTCTAGACACAGAGAGAGAGTGGGTTGTGATTAGCTTGTTGTGAAATCGTCTCAGAACGATATACGACTCTAGTGATAGAGAGATAAAGATTTCTGTGCGCGGCTTAAAGTTTATAGTTGCATTCCTCCTCAGCAGTAGTAACAGTAATAGTAATGTTCATGGTAGCAGAAGCATCAGTACTTATATTAACAGTACATGTTAGCGGGGGTTTTGTTCCAATCTCTGACGTCACTTCCTGTCTCTGATATCTCTCCACCCAGCTCGACAACAGACAAGCCCAAAAACAACCTTTTGATTATTGTAGTTTGTTCGACGTTTTCGTTTCCAATGGTAGTAATAATAGTAACAGTCTTAGATTGTGGGAGGAGTAATTCGCTTCTTCGCACTTATATCAACAAAATATGTTAGCAGGCGTTTGCTTCCAATGTCTGACGTCGCTTTCAGTCTCCGACCTCTCTCTACCCAGCTCGACTGCACTTGATGGCAGACGGGCCAACCACTCTGTCAACAGATTTCTGTGCGCATTTATATAGATAAACCTAGCTGATCATAAATCGACCCTTGGCCCGCACACAATTATCACGAGTGCTGCCTTCAACCCAAAATCATGTGAATTTCAAAGTTCCTCATAGCCTTAGTAAGCTCTATTTCAAATTTTAACCGATAAAAATTATCTCAATCATCTTCCATTGTCTTCCTAATGACCCAATTCCAAATGGGCTAGATCAGATTCCCATCAGTAAACAAAATTGTTCTGATCTAATTTCACTGTTCAAATCTACTCCAATCTCAATAAAAAAAAAAAAACAAACAAACAAAATGTGTGTGTGTTTGTGTGTGGTTCCCAAACTCTTTCTGTTACAAAGCTCACCTGAATGTTATGGAGATTTACTTCTTCATCATGATCCACTTCTTCTGGATCAGGAGGTGGTTGCCATTTAAATTTTTCCTGTAAATAAAAAAAATTAAGTGAATGCAAATTCTATTTCAATAACAGGAAATCCAGATGTTTTTTTCCTGTATTTATATTTTTCATTTTGTTAAAGTGAAAATTCATTGGCAGACAAACACAACTGATGGGGAAATTACTAGATACATGCAAAAAGTTCTCAGAACAATCTAGAAATGCTCTAAAAAATTCTAATGCCCGATCCATTTGTAAAGGGAAATGGGTTGAGAACTTTTCAGCATATATATGTGTTTTTGGAAAAACTAAAAATGTCTCAGAGTAAACAAGATACAGTGGGTCATGTGAATTGTAAGCATAAAGCCCAAATATCTCTATCCAAGAAACTAAGTTAGTTTTTTTTAAATGTCATATCTCTTCAGAACATAGGGGATTAGGGCTCTTCAAATCATTTTCCACACTGATGTTATGCTATGGATATGCACTGATAAATTACTCCTTTGTTCAAGTACTTTTTTTACCATCTCAGTCATTTTTCAAGAACCATAACCATATAATCTCACCATTGGCAATTTTAAACTTTCATTTTTGTAAAGAATACCAGGATGTAGCCAATGAAATCTTGCCCACCACACAGACACTACATGGTTCTTGAAAATAACTGAAAAGGTTGAAAGTACTTGAAATAATAAAATCTTTGTTGCCAGTGTTTTTATTGACAAAGAAAAACATGCAAGTCCTTCCAAATAATTAACCTTTCTTTACTTTTATTTGATGAAAATTTTAACCCAGATTAAGAAGATATACTAAATATGGATTAAAAGACTGAAGTAAAAGCTGATATCATCCCTAATTGTAAATAACTATTTTTTCTGGATAAAATACATTAAGTCAAGAATGAAAGTTGCCGGACCTTTCAAGTAGGTCACTGCAAAATTCCAATGCATACATATTAGATTTGTCACACATGAAATGACACACTTTAAAGGAAATTGATAAAATGCTCCTGAAATGTTAAATAACTAATTTATTTAGATTAAATAGGTACCACGTTGATAAATCACTGTTCTCCAACCTACGTCTAAATTCTTGATCCCATCTATAAAAAAAAATTCTCATCCTTTGAGGTGATAAACAGTTCTAATGCTTCAATTACCTCTTCCTTTTTTTGCATATGAAAAGCTCAAAATGCTTAAATAAATGATAATCAGTAGGAGAGATATCAAGTGAATATGGAAGATGAGGCAAAAAAAAAAAAAAGACTATGCAACTATTGGACAGTTGATAGAGAAGTGTGTGGCCATGCAGCAAAATTTGGTCATCCCTATTCACAAGTCTAGGATGTTTCTTTTTCAATTTTTCATATATACACTCAATTTCTCCACAATACAAGGTTACTGTTATTGTTTTCCCTTGAAGCAAGTATGAATAACCCCTTTGAAAGACCACCATACAGTAACTATTAACTTTTTAGGGTGCAATGGAGGTTTTGGGGATTCACTTGCATCTAACCACTGGTCCATTCTCTTACTGTTGTCAAAGAATATCCTTTTTTCATCATATATGATTCAATGCAAAAATTGTTCTTTTTCCAGTCGGGAAAGCATACAGTAAAATTACTCTGTTTCATTGTAATCATTTTTATTGGGCTTATGAGTAATAATATATTGAAAGAAAAATTATCTGGAAAGAAAAAGAGTCAGAAATAAGTAAAGATTCTTTTATATACTAAGGTTACTTCATTAGGTGACCGGATCAACAACCAACCAAAAAAATGCATCATTTCTTGTGTGACAACCTAATACAAACTACAAGGCCTTATTTTGAAAATATTTCTTAAATTTATAAAGTAAGCAGCATGCAACTTCTCTCCATTAATTCATCAAGAAGCATGTTGTTGTCTGGGTGGGTTGTCTTTTTCAACAGTAGCAGTATGTGATGTAGGTACATTTTGATGAACAGGGGAAGCCGTCATTTTCTTTTTCAAATATATGTTGCTCACTTGAACTTATAAATGAAAATCAATACACATTTTTCATTTTAATATAAGCACCGAGCTAATTTCCCCACTTACACACATACTGAATTCATTGGCTAGTAAAGTGATTGTGAGACACACACACACACACAATCACATTTCCTGTATAAACATTGATATGTCATTGAGAAGAACTAGATCATTATCCCTAACAATGAATCAAGGAGGATTGGATTTATGCCTAGCCTGATGGTACAAATGAAAACAAAATTTAAGCTGCCAAGGCAAATAAAAAATATGTGCTGACAGTGTAATGGATAACGACTCAGAATGAGAAATTAGAGAGCCAAGTTTGAATTCCAGTCGGGTTCATAACATTCACTTACGTGCAAATAACTTTGGGAAAGGTATGAGGCCAGCACTTTCACCCCCAACTATTGGTTAAATAGTAAAATTTGCATCAGGAAAAATCATCATTGCAATATTCATTCAAAAAAGAATTATTCTTATGACAGATTATGCAATAGTTCCTAAGTTGAAACCAAGAGTCTTGATGTGAAGAAAGAAAGAGAAAGAAAGAAAAAGAGAAAGAAAGAAAAAGAGAGAGAAAGAAAAAGAAAAAGAGAAAGAAAAAGAAAAAGAGAAAGAGAAAGAAAAAGAGAGAGAAAGAAAAAGAGAGAGAAAGAAAAAGAGAGAGAAAGAAAAAGAGAGAGAAAGAAAAAGAGAGAGAAAGAAAAAGAAAAAGAAAAAGAAAAAGAAAAAGAAAAAGAAAAAGAAAGAAAGAAAGAAAGAAAGAAAGAAAGAAAGAAAGAAAGAAAGAAAGAAAGAAAGAAAGAAAGAAAAAGAAAGAAAGAAAGAAAGAAAAAGAAAGAAAGAAAGAAAAAGAAAGAAAGAAAGAAAAAGAAAGAAAGAAAGAAAGAAAAAGAAAGAAAGAAAAAGAAAGAAAGAAAAAGAAAGAAAGAAAAAGAAAGAAAGAAAGAAAGAAAGAAAGAAAGAAAGAGAGAGAGAGAGAGAGAGAGAGAGAGAGAGAGACAGACAGAAAGATCTCACCTCAACTTTTTCTTTGGCAGGTTTCTTGTCAGAACCAGATGCAGATTGTCGCAAATAGCGTCGGGATTTGCCAGTCTTTGATTCAGGTGAGGAATGTCGACTTCCAGAACTGCTACCATCGGAGTCGGAATCACTCTCAGAACCTGCAGTGGAATTGCTTCGATTTGAGGACAATGTACTCATCTGGCTTCGATCATCTGGCTTGATGACTGCAGCCACGACAGGTTCAGGCTGGTCCTCCAGATTATACTGGATCTTACCACTGGAAGAAATATTGCTCCCTTCACCTGACATCATGCTGCTGCTTATGCTCGTCGAAGTAGGAGCAGGTTGTTGCGGTAGGGGCAGTGGGGCAAGTTCTGGGGTCAGGGCATACTTTGGTGATTTTGGAGTCTCAGCATTGGCACCAGTAGTAGCTCCAGACGAGTCTTTCATATCTGTATCACTGTCAGCTTCTCCATCTTTGGAATAGGTCTTGCTTGGACTGAGGTTATCACTGAAGGAGAAAGGAGAAAAACAAACATATAATCAGTGATCAAATCATACTTAAAAGAAGAAAAGAAAAAGAAGTTAATGATATCATAGATGCTATCTACCCAGAGATTATACTGTTTTGATGACATATAATCCCCACTATTTTCAATTTTATATTACAGTATTTGGGAGTTATATAAATGCCGGTAGTCTATCGGGAGGGGGGGTATCAGAATACATCTAGAATACAATAGATCCTTTTTGAGCAATTTTTTGGCAGGTGGAGGAGAAGAGAAAAAAGTGGAGGGTGTTCTATGCCATCAAATACAGGGTGCAACAGAAATACCTCCCATATAATGGTAAGACATTAGCTAGATGGAGACACCATTGCCACTAATGTCTTACCATTATGTGGGAAGTATTCCTGCTGCACACTGTATAATGCACGTTCATACACACACACACACACACTCTTATGTGCCAAAAGTCATGGGATAATATTAGGCAGCACCACCTTGACATCATGGAAATGCCTAAAACTATATCAGTTATGCTGTGACAGTGAGTGCCAGATGGATAGGACATACCATTTCTGAAATAGTGGGTACATTTAACATTTCTCAATCCATGGCATTAACGGAAATGTGCGATGAAAGGCATTACTGATCACAGTGGACAACAGAGTAGCCAACCTTGGATCCTTAATGATCATGACCAGAGGTATCTGGCAAGAACTGCCTGGGATAGACACAATTAGCATTAGTAAAGTTATGGGTGTAGTGCAGACCCTAGTCATTAACCGGGTACTGTGTATGCTGGTGGTGGTGCCATGATATTTTGGAATGAAACGAGTTGGATGTACGATCATTGATTGATGACAGCTAACTGTGGTTATTGGCCCTGTGTACCCCAAGAATGATGGGTTATTTCAGCAGGATAATGCACTGTAAGATTAAACCCAAACTGCCTAAAATGAGCCTATCTGGTTATTTATGGAACATTGCAGGGCTGTGGAGTCAGAGTCGGAAGTAATTAAGGGGTCACTGGAGTAAGAGTCGGTATAGTTTTACCAACTCCAGTTGAATTTACACTTTATGCAAAAAGTCTTATAGCATTTTTATTGTTATTGTTATTTCTTCTATATCCTTTCAAAGATTTTGTCTCTGATTCTGTTAGAAAATACTGAAGAATGAATAGACACGAATAGACAAGCTACAATATCTTTATTCTTTGATATAAATCAGTTATAATGATATAGGCCTACTCAAGTTAGGAGCATATGCATGGGCTTTGAGATTTGTAAGCCATAATCACTTAATTACATAAAGAAAAGTCAGGTCAGAGTTGGAGGTTACAAAAATGGAGAAGTCAGAGTCAAAGGTTTTGTGTTCCAACTTCACAGCTCTGGAACATTTTGGAGAAGTCTATTTGTAGACAAGATCCTGCAACTACAAATATCAAGAGGCTATGGACATTTATTGAGGAAGCAGGACTAAGATTTTTCAAGAGGTTTTCAGTTTGTGATATAATTGCCATGGCAAGATGCAGCCCTTCACCAGGTAAGAGGGTATCCTACAAATTACAACACACCAATTCTAGGATTTGGAGCACGTCTGTGCATGCATGTTTTAAGAACAATATATGTACACATGCTTTATAAAGATTTTGGAATTTACGGATTTTATTTTTTCAACATAGTAACCAAATGACATTTTCTATTTACTGAAGTGAGCACTGAGTTTTGATTGCATTGGTCTACATATCTATAGGTATTATCATTTTGAAAAATAATGACGATCAAACAATTATTCCTGTTCCACCACATGTTTACCATAACCTTTCCGAAACAGTAATACAATATTGGTGATTTTTTTTCCATTTCTCATATGCATCTAGATATTATACAAATTGTTGGTTGTTAAACAAAATTAATTTCTCATCACAATGCTGATGAAGCAAAGCAAAAATTCATCAATATCATGTTATTCACATTTAGCAGTTTGCATTATTTATAAATATTACTTCCCCTTTTACTCTATATGGAATCCCCTCAAAATATAGGATTATTTATATATATATATATGCGCACACATATATATGTGCACGCACACACACACATATATATATGCACACACAAACATATGCACACACACATATATATACACACACACACACACAAGTATAGGATTGGTGCATACGGAATAAATTCCAATAACCAAAAATACTATTCTTAAAAGAGTGCTCAATAGAGAGTAGAGCAAATATAATTTATTCGAAAATAACATAAACATGTTATAAAATCACTACAAAAATAGCCATTTTGTTTCAACACTTCTGGTGGCTTATCAAGTGATGTAGAATAAAGAGTTTAATCACTTGATAAGGCACCAGAAGTGTTGAAACAAAATGGCTATTTTTGTAGTAATTTTATAACATGTTTATGTTATAATTTTCAAACATATATATATATATATATATATATATATATATATATTATATATAAAATTATAGTAGCCTGGCTCTCAATTTCAGTTAAGAATGTTTTCAGTGTTGTTATAGGATATGATGACACAATCAAGAAATTCAAATTCAACTTGTATTAACAGGAGTAATATTTTACTTGGCGAAAAATCACCTACAGCATGCTAAAGGATTAAAATGAAGAAAGACTTTCATATCACTGATTTCTTTAATTAAACATGAAGGTATCTAATTTATTTTTCTCACCAATTACTCTTAAAATTATTTCAATTAATCCAATGAAGTTTTCAGTAAGTTCTGCTTCAAGGTTTTTGGACCCTTATGCACCACCAGAGATCAAAACTTCTCTACTGATTGAGTAGCCCTCACCCTCACCACTTGCAAACTGTTGACATCATAACCTGACAAACAGTGCCAAAGATGGAATTTATGTTTCTTAGAATTTCAATCTCATTGTAACCTGGCTTTAATTAACACAATCATGTATTGAAAAGCTTTGCCTTAAAATATGTAGGGAAAAAAATTAATGAAACTATTACTGTACTAGTGTACCTGTATAGTCATTTTTGATGGCAATTGTTAGAAAGTTTAATAGTGAGATGCAATGAAACAAGTCTTGAAACAATGTATCAAGATTCAATAAAATGAAGACAAAAATTTCACAGCTAAAATAGACACTAATGAACTGTTTAATTAATCCGTTCACTTTATTATTATTATTATATATATATATATATATATATATATATATTTAGGATGTTTAATGGTATATGATTGATTGATTACTCCTGGTATTATATAAGTTGCTTTTTGCTCAATATCTTTTCATGTCCAAATTTTTATCGTTAATATAACAGTGAAATGGAAATATGTCTTGGAAGAAAAAGATTAACGACAGAACAAGAAAGGTGGCAACAACAACACCCATTTCAAGACCAAATGGAAGCAAAACAATCACTTAATTCATTCTGGATATGACAATAAACTACATCCAACAGCAAGGCCTATGATCAGGAAGTTTGGAGGAGCGTAGAGCCACCTCTTAATTGCTGTAGTTCCCAGGTACAATCTGATTTGGGGTGGTGGCACCTGTTAGGGTCCCAACTATGGACAAATAGTGAACCCCCAAACAGGGGTCAAAACATTATGAACATATAAAAATACATTTTTGTAGTAATAATCACAGTAATACATTTTCATAGTATTAAATCAACAATACATTATTGGAAAAGGAAGAGAAAAATTACCAGCAATATATTTTTGAAATAAAAATTACTACTGCTCCCAAGAAAATTAAATTTTGGCATTAAATGACCCATAAGGAGTTGATATGCCGTTAAACAAATCAAGCAAACAGTGATCACTTAATAAAGAAAGGTATCCAAGTGCCTCACATGAAAGGTTTGAACAAATAAAACTGCAATTTAAGAAATATAGGAGTAAAGAGAACTGATTAACTCAACGGTTCATTTTGCCCCCAAACTAATTTTGTCTAAATGCAGATAACTATTGTATTTGTACAGATTATGAAAGTAGGGTTACCATTGATCTATTTAAAAAAAATTCCACAACTTTTCAAGGACTATGTTAAGAAGTTTCAAGGAATAAAATTGGCAAACACACACAAGGTAAATGGTCATTAATATCAAAAACACAAACTTTGTGATTTATCTTTTAATAGTTTGATAGGTGAGATGTTCAAAGAAAAGCTACAGTTGGTTCCTATAATTCATGTCACATTGATTAGTTGAAAGCACTGAAGAAATCCAAGTGTTGAAGGCAAATCAGCAAGTTCAAATTCTGCTTGCACTAATGTCCTTGGGAAAGGCATGAATCCAGATTTACCTCTACCACCAACACAGATTAAGTCACAGGGTAAGTTGGGCTCTTCAGCTTTGGTGAAAGACAACATTGAATTTCAAACTAGAAGTTGAAGCTACTCCTCCTCTCCAGCTATAGTTAAAAAATAGCAAAATGTAGAGGATGGAGGCTTACATTCCAACCTATAAAACCTAGTTGCTAAAATTTGATTGACATGCAAGATGAAGGAGAATTGAATCCAGGATCATGGAGAAGATTAATGAGTGTCTGTATCGATTTGTTCATAAGTTAATATTTCCCCTTTGATTATCAAATCTTGAATAAGCAGGATGAGTTCAAATTTGAAGGTTTTCCAAATATTAAGGCAAACTCAGGTCATTTTACTGACCGAAGAATTTGTATTAGAAAGAGAATTGCTAAAATTCATCAAAATTGCATTGTGAAGTTTGGAGAAACAAGATACTTTTCTAAACAAAGCTTTGTATTTAAACAGTAAAAAAAAATTATTTTAAATAATAAAACTGCTGTTAGTTATGGTTATGTATTTTTTTTAATATTTTTGAAATCAGTTTTTATTTCTCTTTGAAACTGGAATATGAAAAGTGGATCAGTATTTTGAAGTTTGTTATTTGGTAGTATTTTAAGTGGATTGAATTAAAATTGCTGCAGTTTGTCAGTATCTGATTTATGGTGAATGGCTCTTGGCATTCCACACATATCGGAGGATCTTCCCTTTTTTAGGATATACGAATGGGTTATGGTAGTATGTCCAGTATGGTACCTGGACATAATTACTTCTCTTCTAGTTTGGTGTTTCCAATGCCATTCTCCAAAGAGTAACACGAAACCAGGTTATACATTTTATTGTTTGGACAGAAATTCTATAGGTTCTGCCACTCCTCTCTAATATATTTATTGATTGTTGCTTTCAGATCTGTATATGGGGTTTTGGTATTTAAGGGATCTGATGGGTTTTTTTTAAGTAGACACTTTTCTTGCTGTGGCACCTACTATTATTCCCTTTGATACCAATATGGCTTGGTATCCAGCAGAAAACAGACAATATCTCTATTTAAGCTATTGATCCTGTTGAGTAGTTTCATAATGAATGGATTTGAAATTTTTGTTTTTCAATGCTATGATCACTGACATGGAGTTAGGGTATATAATAAATTTTTTGTGTTTACTTGAATTAGAGGACTTATAAACACATGGGGACAAACTGTATGTAGAGAGAGTAATTAAACAGTAAGTCAAATACTGAAATATAGTCAATAACTATGAAAGTTTAACTGCTTAAAAAATTTGAAACTGATTCAGAAAAAAAGGATTATTCTAATACAATTACAAGTGCCATAAGTCAAAAATAATTTCATTCTGATACCGACAAATAACAGCAAAAATGAGCTACCAAGACCTTGAGCATAGGAAACTAATTTAAGAAATAAAAATAGCAACGGTATTATTTTGATTCTTCAATATTTTAACAATAATACATTAATAACAATATGCAAATTGAATCCAATAAGCATGCAGAAGAATGATAAATAAATCACCGATTTCAGATTTATTATTATAATATTGAGAAAGTGAAACATCGTATTTTGAACAATTTATTTTTATTTCTAAAATTAATTTCATGATACTAAAAAAAAAAAAAAAAAAAAAAATTCAACGATAAAAAATAATGCCATGGGAGATAATATTTAAACAGATGAAGAACATATAGAAAATAAAGAGAACATACAGTAAAGCCATCATTTTCATGTCAGTGTAAAGCATTCATATTTATCTAAATACCTTCCATGTATGTGAGTTTAAACTGGTCAAAGAGTATATATATATATATATATATAGGCTTAGGTAAATGAAATAACTAGAAATTAGCCAAGAGGTGTAGACATAGCTAAGAAATATATGTTAATAAATACACACATAACTACGTTTGATGTACAACTCAAATTTTGTTGGATACCTAATTCATCGGGCACAAGGTATCACTTATTGTTTATTTTAAAATAAACAATAAGCGATATCGTGTGCCTGATGAATTGGGTAACCAACAAAATTTGAGTTGTACATCAAACATAGGTATATGTGTATTTATTAATGTACACACATTTTATTTATATATATATATATATATATATATATATATATATATATATATATAAGTACCTCCACTTGTTTGCTGAAAAAACAGCATAGCATGATGAAAAAAAGGCCCCAAACTTAATAAAAACAAAGTTTTATCATCAAAATGTTTATTATTAAGAGGAAAAACCAAGCCATTTTTTTATTATTTGATTAATTTTTTTAATCATTTCTAGCACGTTTAAAATTTTGGTTAAACATCGTTTTTTTTTTCTTCGTTTTTTTTGTCAGCAGTCTACATGATATTTACAATTAGTATTTTAGTTACTTTTTTTTTTCAATTCAATTTGAAAATTCTTGCAAAAATCAAATAATTGATGGATTTTAATGAAACTTTCAGGACTTATTCATAAATGATTGAAATTATTTTTGAAATTTTTTTTATTTTTAAGAAAATCTCAGTAAAAAATACATTTTTATTATTACTACTACTACTAGTATACATATGTTACCTCCCACCACCACCACCACTTAATTTCAGGAAATTAAATTTCAATCTCAAAATGTAAATCATGATTTTTTTGATTTTTTTTTTAAATTTCTACCCATTTCCCAAAAATCTTCTCTAAGTTGTAAAATAAAAAAGGAAATAAAACTGACATTATTTAATTAGAAAAGATTTTAATTGTTTTTATAAATAAGATTTATCAAGGACACTATTGTATTCATTTTTTTTTTAAATTTTAATTATAGTAATTTATAATATATAAATTGTTTAAAATTCTGCATTACTTTAATCCAGTTAGGTGACATTGTTATTAAGTGAAAACTATATTTACTAATCAAAAATTGAAAAGCTTAATACAAAGTATTTTGCACCAAAATTTTTTTAAATAATTAAATTTTTTTTTTTTATGTATATAAAATATTACATAACATGCCACTGTTTGAAAGTATGGTAGATCATACACGACATTATCAGAAAATAAGAGTGATGACTATAATAAATTTAAAGTCAATATTCCTTAAATTAGATTACGGGGATATTTTCCAACAGTATTAAGATTACTCAGCACTTAAAAATTATATAAAAAAGGCACTCACCAGTTATTTTCTTTTAACAGATAAAGTTTCCACAGAACAACAATAAAGGTGCTAGCACATTTATCATCACTTGCTGAGTGACAAGCAACAGTGACAAACAAGTATGTAATCACTGCTACTGTGTTTTAAAAATTAATTTCTCTGCAATTTTAAATTTAAAGTAAAGATTTTTTCAAATCAGATCAGTTATACTTTAAATCAGCTAATATTCCTCGAATAGAATTTCAGGAAAGCATATTTTATTTTTGGAAGATTTTTAAAACCTATAACAAATATGTCAAAAATGGATGATTTTAAATGATTTTCTGAAAGCAAACAAAAAGTTGAGATTCCAATCAATATAATTTCTATTTGAAATATATCAAAGTATTTTGCTTACTAGAAATATTAAATTTAGCTTTCGATTAAAGTTAAAGAGAATGTTTCAAGAACGCTTTTTTATTTTTAAAAATTCATTTTAAACCTTAGGTATCAAAAAAGTGGAGGTACTTTATATATAAGAGAGATATTAAAAGTAGAACAGGTATCTCCTTAACTTACAAGCATAAACGGGGATCTAAATGAAGAGTAAGAAATTCATGATTCAATTAAGTTATCAAGCAGCCACAGATGTAACATAAGTTTTAAACATTAATAATTGGATTCAAAGTTATGGAGGGAAAAAAAAAAAAAAAATTAGAAAGTGTACATAAACTTATGTTTTAGAAATATATATATATATATATATATATATATATATATATATATATATATTATATATATATATATATAAAAAAGAAAAAAAAAAATCACCAAAAAAAGTCACAATACTAACAAATATCTAATCAAACAGAGAGAAATAAAAAATCACCACCATCACCAACAATGACAACAACATCCAATTTAGAGAGCAGAAAACTAGCCATTGGGGTGGGATGAAGGGAGAACGCTTCAAAAGACAGGTCACAGGAAATACCAACAGACAGCGAAACAACTTACAGCAGTGAGTTTTCTGGATTTTTTGCCTTGGGTCTCCAGGGCTTCTGACCAGGTTTCCAGTGGGTAGGGGGTGGACTCTCGGACTTCTCCCGTTCCATCCTGCACATAAAATAACAGATAACAAATCACTGAAGAAAAGACACTAAAAAGTGCCATGGGATTTACCTGAGAGTCCAAAATAGAACCCCTACTCCTGTCAATTGCCAGTCCAATGCAACAAGCCCAATACATTTTCTCCATCTTACCACCAATATTTTTCTTCTTTTTTCAAAAACTCACCAATTTACTAGCAAATCAAGTCAAAAATATCTTTGATGCTACAGTTTCAAAAGATGAAGAATTAATTCCACGGACAACAATTTTTGATTGTCTATAAACCAAATTCTGTTGAAGCAAGTGAACAATACTGACAACTTTTAATCTAATTAAAAAAAAACTTCTTGAAAACCAAACATCACTCCTTTCCTTGCTGATCCTGCTGACCAATTTTCAATGAACAGTTATTGGCAACAATGACAAGACCGTCCTTTTGTCGACACTTATAAAAGAATGACATCAACCTTCTCCAACATCTCTATGATTAAAAAAAAGGCTATAAAAGCAAACAAATTTATTAACACTTAAGAAATAGGCTTTGTTTTACCGAGGACAAGAAACAGAAAAAAAAAAAAAAAAAGTTTAACTAAACCTTTACAAAAGCAGTGACAGAATTCACTTTGAAACTATCTTTTAATTGAGAGGATTATTATTGGATTCTTCCACTACCACAAGGCAAAGGTTAACATTTTTAAGCAACGTATGTTTTTGTTTCAAAAGTAATTTTGTTCTTCAAAATAAATACAAATGTGAGAGAGAACCATGAGCGACAGAATTTTTGATTGTGATCAATCCAATCAGTTCTGTGAAATACAAGAATCCAAGAGTGTGTGGGTAGATGTGTATATACAAAGCCTGTCATAAAAGCAACGGGACTGTGTGTGTTGTGTGTGTGTTATGGGTGAACGGGGGATCAGCGTATTGTATAATAATCTAACATGATATCTTGGGAGTATATAACTGTAATCTTAGCTTTCTGTAAGCATTAAATTTTTTCACATGCATTTGTGGCAGGACAAATTGTGGTTGCTTAACCACGGCAATGTACCTGCTCACAATACCCTGAACATCCAGCAGTTCATGGCCAAGAAGAACATCGCCATACTGAAACAACCCCCCTATTTACCTGATCTTGTTCCATGTGACTTTTCTTTTCCTCAAGCTCAAATGTTCATCAAGGGAACCTGTTTTGAAGGCATGGAGGCCATCAAGATGGCCATAACAGAGCTGAGGAGGATCCAAGAAGAATCCTTCCTGCAGTGCATAGAAGCATGGCAGAGACGGATGGAAAAGGGCATTACACTTGTGAGGGATTAATTTGAAGGGGAAACCATGTAGGTTGTTGTTTGGAATTGAAATGAATTATTTGTGACACTAGTCCCGTTACTTTTCAGACAGACGTCGTATGTAAGTTTTTACAAGCTAGATGGAAAACAAACATCCAAACAATTCACAGGCTAAATTTATTTCAGACACAGGCTTAGCACATACAAGTTAACATTCTTTTTTCCTAATTAGAGATAAATAGATAAAGCTTTCCTTCTTTTTGAAACTTGCTTAAAGACTGCCACTGATAAACATTAAGGTCTAGGTTAAGTCACTTTGTAGTTATATAAATAGTATTTGCTAATAAATAAGATAAACTATTCTTTAATGGTGTTTAATATATCAACAGTTATCACTCTTGATAAATCAGATCATTATAATATACATCATCACCCCCTTGACTTTTGTAATCGGGGGGGGGGGGATCTGAATGCAGAAGCCACACTAAATCTCCTCCACAACAGTCTATCAATGGTAGCCATCAGCAATTCTGGTATAGTCATACCTATTCGTTGTTTGACATTGTCCAACAAGTTTTTACATTGGCATCCTCTCCTACGTCCACCTTCAACATTGCTTTGCATGATGGTCTTGCACAGGTTTACGTGCCTTGTAATGTGTTTAAATCATGGCATTTTTCTCCATTTGACAGTGGTGAGAAGAGGTTCCTGGTGACCCACAAAAACTTTCAACTCTTTTCCGCACAAACTCATTGGTTCTATGTTTATACATTATCAGGGGAATGAAAATGTAAACCTTCTCTTATGAAGTTACAAGTTAGCACATTACCATTAAATTGTTCTAACAAAATCATGCTATGATATACCAATTTTTGCTGTGTTACCGTATTGAACACAAGCATAAAGAGAAATCAAGTAAGGTATTGCTGAAGAGGAAAATGCAACATTTCAGAACCAATCCAATGTAGTGTGACATATGAAGTGACTCATGATATAAGTGAATTTGTTTCCGTTTGTCTTTCCGTTTGTTCTCAAACATGTATACGATATGAATATGTAGTATCTTCACTACTATACAAAGAACTGGGTGCTTTAGCCTTAGTAAGGTAACTAGTTTAATAAAAGGACAACTGAATTCAAAACCAGCCTGATAAAGATGGACGCTGTCAGGTCATCTTGCTCTAGACACACCCATTGCTGCAGCTGCAGCACATGATGCCCAATGCCTCTACCAAAGGTTAGAGCATGCATGCAAGCAAGCAAGCACAGCTAACAAACAATTATAGTAAAAAGTGTAATGCAAGGGTGGTCTTTTTGATAAGCCCCAGATTTGTTTAGTGTTTAGTAGTAAACAAAAAGTCAGGAATTTTGTTGGTGTCATGATCTCAAAGACTATCAAATTGTGAGGCTCTCCAAGATATCTCTAAAACAAGATGGTTTAGCATTTCATTCCACTCTCCAAACAAAATGAGACTGGCAATACTTGGGTTATATACTAACAGCAATAAATTCTTGTTAGTCCTAACTTTTGAGTAGAAAAATAAAGTGGTGTGGGGGGGGGATCATTATCACCATGAAGTGAAGGAGAATCATGAAAGAAATTGCACTGAACACGATAGGGGGGGGGGGGAGAAAAAAGTTCATCACAAAGGGCATGATTTGCATATGCTATTCTATAAATGCCAACTGCAACCTTTTATTTTTTAACAATGGTTAAAATTTTAAGTCACCCTTAAAATCATTGCACAAAATTTAAAAAATTACAGTGTTTTTTTTTTTGTATTAATAAATATTCTATTTTTGAATTGTTTTTTATTTCAATTTTTTTCATTATTCAGTTTCCTCATACAAGTTAGAATATGACTTAATAGTTCCGAATAACTTATTTCCTTTTAATTGTTTAGTGTCAGATTAGCAAAATTTGATCAAATGCCCTTATAGCAAAACATGACTAAAAAATTACCAAAGAAATATTTTTATGTAATTTTACATGAAATGGGTTTTTTTGGGGTTTTTTTTTTACAAATATAAATATCATTGAACTTTAAAAAATAGCTTTTGCTTTAATTTCATATTCTTAGTCAACCTTTTTATGTAATAATTTTAAAATAATAATTATTTCAATTGTTTTTTTTTTCTTTTAAAAAAAGAAAAAAGGGAAGGACCAATTTAAACAAATTTTAATAAAAATATTTGAAAAATGCAATTTTAGAACAAATAAGCTTCAAAAGTCTAAAATTATTTATATATATATTAAAAAAAAGTCCATTTTCTTTAATTTGACTGGAAAGTGCCCCTAAGTCTCTCTCTCTCTGTAACAGTGAAATGTCCTTAACCTTTGTTCATCAGTAATACTAATGAAATAAATATTAATGAAAATATTTTTAAAAAAAAAATAAAATAAAATAAAATGTAATTTCAGTGTTATATGTTATTTTAAGAGATATAAAGTAAAGAAAGGTTAGATACAAGTTTGCCTTGTGTATGCAACATATATGGGGTTTTATTAAATGAACAGTGAATTAAAAAGGAATAACCTGATAAAGTGATATTGAGTTCATGCATTCTAAATGTTTGATAATAATCAGAAAAGATTTTTTTTTAAGTTTCAAGTTATATTACAATTGTCACAGGACTTACCTTTGAAATGTAAGTAATTGATGTTGAAGTGCGTCTCTAGAGAAGAGTTTCTTTCTTCTTTCAGCAATGTTTGATCTTCTTCTTGGTGGACTATGATCACCAGAACTTGATGAATGAGAATAGTGGCGGCGACTGTAAACACAAAACATTAACACAATTTTGGCAACAACTAGATTTTTTTTCTTTTTAATGAATACAAAAGATGAAATAAACCAAAAAAATTGATTCATAAGTAATCAGTATTTTGTTACAGAGAGTCATGGTTAATTTTATGAATGTTTTACAAAGAAAGCACCTGGCCAGCCAACCTAACCAGTTACTACTCCCTTTCTGTAGTAATCCCTACCCACTTAACAATTTTTCACTCTGGTTTGGTGTGTAATTCTGCCCATCCATTTACCTATTGTAACATTCCATTTGATTCTATTGTCTCATTTTGCACTTTTATTCATAAAGTTCTGAGTATGACACAAATAACTATTAAATTATTAATCAAATGGTATTAGATCAAATAGTTTTATAGTCAGATAAAGAAAGAGAGGGAAAATATATTCATGTAGTCAGACAGTGAAGTTTAAATTATCTGTGTAGTAGAAGCAATTTCATTTAAAATATAATTCATTTTTTCCAATATTGTCAAATGTTTTTATATATAAATTGGCATAGTATAAATATTCCTAATCCATTTCAGAAACTGTTTTTATTAAATCCAGTAACATTAAGAACAAAACAGGAATAAAATAGGCAATAACAAAATTATCCATACCATTCAGCTAATAGTAAATGGCATTGCCTTTCTGGTCAATAAAGTAAACATTTTCTGTAGTTAGTAACTAATCTACAATAGACTTCTTTTGGCATGTTGTTCCATTTTTAATAAGAAATTGCTCTAACTCTACCAAATTTTAAGATTGTCTTGAAGGAACCACAAGTTCTTGCTAAAAAATTTCTAATGGCTTCAAGTCTAAATTTATTGCAGGCAAAGATAAGTAAAAATTTTGTTTTTGAGCAATTTTTCTTGTGTGTTTAAGATTATTATCATGTTATAAAGTGAAAGGTTCTTCCAAAGAAGGTACTTGGCAGAACCTTCTAGATTTTCTTTTTAAATATCATGGTACTCATCTTTTTTCATGGCTCTGCCGATTTTAAACAAACAAGCTCATTCATGTACCTGATTTCATCCAAACAATTCGTTTTGTTTCAATCACTCCAGAAAACCAAGTTAAAGAAAAAAAAAAAGAAAAAAAAAAAAAAGAAAAAAAAGAAAGAAAAAAAAGAAAAAAAAAAAAAGAATCACTATTTTTTCCAAGTAAGCACATGCAAATTCAAATTGAACCTTGAGATAATGACTTTTGAGCCAAGGCCTTTCTCCTGAATACTAACAACTGCAAATGTTTAGTCAGCACTCTGCTTACCATACAATGTGCTGCATTTACTCCATTTTTTTAACATTTTAGAAACGACATCTTTCAGTACAACTTTCAGCTTTTTTCATTCAATGATTTTCTTCAATCTTAAAATGAATTTAGGCTTGAAACCACTTACAGGAAGTTTCTGTCTTATAATATTGTACCCGAATATAATATACAATCAAATTGGGTAAGGAAAACTGCAGAGCTGTGGCTCCAAAACTCAATTCCTGAATCGCAAGTGTTCGTAATTCATTGTTTTAAACCCACAGACAACTTTCTCACTTTTGCTTTTTTGTTGTTGTTGATATCCATTTCACATGAACAATATACACCTGTTTTGTTTTTTTTTTCTTATTTTTAATTTACAACTTACAAATTCAACATAATAGACTACCTTGTTATGACATGATATAAATATTATACATTTTATGAATTTCATAAAAGTATTTTCTGGTGTATAAATGATTTTGCACTTGTCATGAATTTAATGTGTTTATGTTTCTGAAATGAATTAAGTTTATTTATTCAGTACCTAAAATCATAGGTTTCTATATTTGATAAGTGAATTCCATTAGTTAATATATTACCAAATTGGAAAAGTGACCAAGTGAATTCAATCCACACTGTGATTGTTCACATAAAATCTTTTGCTTATATAAAAACATACAAGATGTTTATTATACAAAATCACTGAAGGCTGAATTCAGAGCACTGAGAGAGAAAGAAAGAGAGCACATACAATATTTGTTATCTACCAGTAGATAAGCAGAAATCCCACAAATAAGAGTTATTTATTCTGTCTTTCTTAGGTTTAATGGATATTAGCCTCATCTCAAAAAATTAAAAGATTTAGCACACTATGTTGTTAAGCTTCTTTTTTTTTGTTTCAAAGTGTATTAATAAAGAAAAAGTATTAACTCCTGACCTAACTGCAGGATAGAATTCAATATGAACAAAACTAAGCCAAACAGAACTTATAGTTTTTTTTATCTGTTGTCACATTAACAAGTCTTGTTATGAAGCTGCAAGTAAATTATGCAAACCAACTTGACAAGTAAAGCCAAAAAAACATCTCTATTAACCTCAAAACAAGCAATTATGATGTCAGTCAGTTTGAGTAGAACAAAACCCAAAAGAAGCTTTCAAGTGTGACCAGGTAAATAATTAAATCAATAACTAACAGAGCATACCAAGTACAGGATTGTACATGTAAGACTTGGCATATCTGCAGATGAATAGACATGATGACAACATATCAATCCAAACTATAATTCTTCAATTTGTATATCATTAAAAAAGATAACTAATAAATGAGAAACTTTACATATTATCTTACAAGTACTTAACCACCCATAACAGATTGTTCCAAATATTTAACTCTCTTGCCAAATTATCTTAAGTGCGAACATTCTTTACATTTTATTCTTTTAAGAACATCACATGTTAACTTATTAATAAAATTACTTTGGATTTTGCATTAAATGAAAATTATTTGGGTAACCTGTTATATTATAGTGCAAGACAAAGTCTGTCTATATATGTCTATATTCGTAAACTTAAGGACTCAGCACATATGCTAGGCCACAAAAATCTCCCGAGTCGGCCAAGCATAGAAATAAATACAATATGGGAACCAGTAATAAGGAGTGCCAGAGAAAAGCAATGATAACAAAAAAAAAAAAAAGTTGCAATATGAGATCTGGTAAAAACATGTTATGATAACAGCAAAATTGCAATATGAGTACTGGTAAAAGGATCTGTAACAAGGCTAATCGCCTAGACATCATGATCAAAGACCACAAGAACAGATTGCGCTTTCATATTGACATGGTAGTCCCTGTAGATTGTAATGTAACTTTAAAAATATTAAAAAAAAAAAAACTATCAAAATACAAGAATTTTGAAGTAGAAATCTAAAAATGTGGAAGATAAGACTGATAAAAGAGTGAATGGAAATGTTGCTTTTCATTCAATTAAGAGCTCTCTGAAAGAATAATTATTGCATTTCTTTCATCCCCAAACAACAGAGCCTGTGAGAACTGCTATGAAAGTATTTATAGAAAAGACAGAGACGCCATGTCACAATGGTGGGAAGTGGCCATGTCAGTATGCCGTTTAACATCATAAGTCACATGGGTTAGCAACTTGAATGAATGAAGGGTGAATGTAATCGGGATTATTGAGTTAATGTGAATTCCACGATCCTTTCCTGAGCTGCATAGAATGTGGCTACATATGGTTTTGAATTCAGAGTTGTTCTCTTAGACTGGTTGCCAACCAAGGTTACAGAGCCCAGACTGCCCTGCTATTAAACTCATAGTTGGAAGTTTTGAATTCAGAGTTTTCCATCTGCTAGACCAGTTGATCATCCAAGGCTATAGAACCAAGTCTGTCTTGCTATTTAGCTGGGAGGAAAAGATATGGATTCATACCTTTCCCAAGGGCAGTTGCACATAAGTTAATGTAACGAACTTGCTGGAATGCAAACATAGCTCTCCAATTCCTCAATCCAAGCTGTTGTCCATTACTCCACCATACAACATCTTGAAAATGAATAAATTAATAACAGATGCCTTGTAAAATATACACTTATTCATATATGTCAATAGCAATATCAAGTTTAATGTGATGAGCTAGACAACTGAACTGATCATTGATTCATTCATTTTCTGCATCTTAATTAAAGCCAGAAATTGTCTTTTTTAGATTGTGAAAATTTTTTAATGCATAGTTGGGGTGAGAAGTGTATTCATAACATTCCCAGGGGTATTTGCATGTAAATGAATATAATAACTCCAACAGGAATTGGAACTCAGCTCTCAGATTAACAATTCCAAGCCATTATCCATTAGACTACCCACACATCTAAGCTTACTGCACCTGGTATTCCCAACCAGTCACCTATCTAGTTAATGACCAGACTCAACATTGCTTAACTTCAGTGATCATACTGAATTTTAGAGAGAAAAAAAAGAAAAGAAAAGGTGATTAAAATTCTCCAAACAATTCTGCTTTTAACTAATATAGTCACTAAAAATTATCACATTGAATTTCTCAAGTTTTCATAAAGTTAAGGGCTGAAATGCATGTAAAAAAAATATTTTTACCTAGATTTTCTAATAAAAAAACATTTCTAAAATAATTTCATTCACTTGTGAATAAGTCTTGAAAATTTCATTAAAATCTGACAATTATTTGATTTTTGCAAGAATTTCCAAATTAATGTTTCTTTCACTGCAAAAAGACGCTAAAATTTGTTATGCTAAAATATAGTACATCGGCCGATGCAAGAAAAACAAAATTTTTTTTAATCAAAAAAAATGTTTGTTTTTTTTTTTTTTAAATCATTTCAATCCAAGTAAGGCAGGAATGCCATTAGTATGCAGGGAGGTTACAGAGCAGGAAATATCGTTTTTTATCTTTATTGCTTTGCGAGCATGCCCAGCTTTTAGTGCACCTTGTCGTGATCAAGACACAATGTGGAGTAATTACTGGCAGGCCAGTGGAAAACTGGGCAAGTGTTGCATTGTATGTTTACAATACTGAAACACCCAGGTGAGAGCCTTAAGAAAATGCCTTGCTTAATTTTATTCTCTTCTAAGTATACAATCATAACATAATCCATAATGAGACAAACCCATTGATTAGATCAAGCCAAGGAAAATGCTTCATTTGCACATGGTGATTTATTTCTCCACAACCTCAATCAACATCAAAGCAGTTCTGTAAGCAACAATACCAACCATTTATATCATCTTGGAAGAACTGAGGATCATGAGAATTTACTATATCAAAGCAGCTTTTTTTTTTTTCCTTTTCTTTTTACATTAAAAGGTCAATAAATGTGTACTTTTCAGGACATTGTTTAACCTTAAGAACTAAGAAAAAGTCAGAAGTGCTAAATCAAGTCTGTATGGTGGATGTCTAATGATTTCCCATCAAAATCTTCACAATATTTGAAGAGAGGAATGGCCAGAGGCATCATCATAGTGGAAAAGCATTTTGTGATGAAGTTTTCCATGGTATTTTTTTTTTTTATAAATTTTTAGCTAATTTTCTCTTTCATAATAAGCAGATGTTACTGTTTTTTCCACCCTCAAAAAAAATAAAAATAAAAAGTGATCTAGCAAAATACCCTTATCAACTCAGTAAACTGTCACAATATCCTTTCCTCCTGACTGGCTTGTTTTTTGCTTTGACTGAACCTTTTCCAGCCTTGGGTAACCCTTGCTTTGACTGAGATTTGTGGTGATGGTGGTGGTGGGTCTTAACCCTCTGCAGGGAATGCAGTTGGCATATTCTAGGCTTCACCAACAAAGCAAAAAATTACTTTGATGGGACCTTTTCCAGCCTTGAGTAACCACTGCTTTGACTGAGATTTAACACACTTTTGTATCAAGGATTTGATGAAAAGAAATCAATTAAGTTTATGATTGTAGTGCAGACACAGGATACAAAGGAAGCCATCTGAAATCACATGATTTTATTGCAATAACATAATGTTAATATACTCACTCACTCAAGCCCTGCCAATTGCACTGATGTGAAAGGAGCCACAGAACACACTTGGAATTACTGCTGTGGTTTCTGTAGCAAGTAAGTTTTTTTTTAGTTTTTTTTATTAGAGTTGGTAGCTCCATGCCCAACTGGTTTTGAACATTGCCCTTCTCCTAGATTGGTTACCAACCAAGGCTCAAGAGCCCAGTCTGCTCATAGCTGAGAGGGGAGGAAACGGATTCACATCCTGATGTGTGATTGTACCACCTCCTCTTGAACTGACCCTCAGTACATGCGATATATTTTTTGTGCTACTATTTTCACCTTCCACTTCAGCACAATATACAACCCATTCAGTACGACATAATCCATTTAAAGGACAGTTGAAGACTACAATTGCATACGGTCATATAATCATGTCACATCATTTTGTAACTTTAAATTTCTGCTATTCATTCTTTTTATGATGATGCCCATACTGCTTAATTTGACCGTATTTCGGTTAAATAGCTTATGTAATCTGGATATATCGGGGAAGTGCTTATCTAATATATTGAAAAACATCTTCACCATGTTTGTTATTATGTTAGGGTTGAAAAGCAGGTTGAACCAGATAATGTTTCTTTCTTTTATTATTAATAATATTGCCATTTTTCGGGCTCAGGTTAGGGTTATGTCCCTCTTCGCTTAATGCCGATACATATATCTTCTTTATTTCATTAAATATATTTTTAGAAGAATTCTGCGACAGCAAAAAAACGGTTAAAGTTAGTGACCCGTTAAAGTTAGAAATATTTTTTTCTCCCCACTACTTCTGGTTTCAAAAGTGCTTAAGTTGTCGAGCTCCGTGTAGTTGATTTGCTGAACAAACCATCTGAGGAGACCTTAGACATTGGAACCTTTGCAATGTGCTCTGGTCAGCTTCCATCGTTTTTAAATATTAAACAGCTCTCCAAGTCTGGTCTTCTGACTTTGTATTGAGCACTTTTAATGCGCTCAGTTTTAACAAATATTTCACTATTTGTGTTACTCTGGTGTGTGTGTGTGTGTATATATATATATATATATATATATATATATATGGGAGAATATGGCAGATGAATCTCAAGATATCAGAATGTTAAGTCAATAAAGTGAGAAAAATTGTGTAATACATTTTATAAGAAAAGAAAAAAAATTGTACTTTCTGGCAAGTGTTTCATATCTGCAGTTTTGTATCCAAATATGAACAGAGAATTTTAGAATTAATTTTTTTATTAATCTGACAGATTAATATCACTTTAAATGACTTAAACTGCTCATTGTGGCCAAGTTCGTTAAGGCGTGCTGGGCTTAACAGTAGCTTCCTCTTTTTAATACGATTTCTCAAACATTCAGGCCAGTAGAAGAAAATAAATCAATATACTGTTTAAAAAAAAAACAAAAAAAACAGGGTGCCTATTCAAATACAAGTATACACTAAAAATAACATTTACACACTATAAAATGTCTATTCATTTTGATATTATTTGTTAAAATAGGTCTAAAATAAAATTTAAGATTAAACTTAATTTCAGATTATTTCAAAATTATCAAGTATTTCATGGGAAAAAAAAATCCCAAAGTTTTATGGAAAGTTAGGTGGTACCAACTTTGATTCCAGTTGCCAAAGTCAATAAACATTTATCAATAAATTCTAAGTTAATGCCAAATATCTTTTCTATATTTAACTAACTGAAAATATTGTAATGGTTTTCGAAGTTTTGATTAGAGATTTTTGTCTTTTTCGAAAAGATAAAAGTTAATTGCAATAAAAAGGAGTCAAAAAGCAACACATTAAACTGACTGCTAATAGAAAGTTTTCCCTAAAGTCAGGTGTAAAGTATAAATATCACTGACCTAATAGTCAAGCTAAATGTGAAGGAAAAAAAAAAAAAAAAATCACTAGCTCTATTCGCTACTAAATCATGGTATCAGAACTGCTCCCTGAACAATTGCCTCCATAGGACAACTGATCCCCCCACTCCATGGACAATTGTCTCCATTAAGAGAAAATTAAGAGAAAACAACTTCTTTAATACTAATAAAACTAATTAGGGTTTTATTCTCCTGTTTTATCTGTTATCCATTAAGAAGATCCAATAAGATTTATATTTTTATATCACTATAATTGACTAAAATTGTGAACTGTGGGCTATACACAAATACAATAATTACTAATTTCATAATTAATAACTGTCTGGTTAAACTAATGTTTATAAAAAAATAATAATTACAATAATCAGTTCTTACATTTCATATTATCCAATAAGATTTATATTATATCACTATAATAATACAACTAAAATTGCAATTATGGGCTATTCATCTCAAAAAGGTTTTCAAAGTCTTGTATGATATTTATTATTCTGACTGTTCACTCTTGATAATGCTTCCGCTTAGGCAGTGCTGGATGCCCTATAAGCATTTGATTTGATAGTGACGCTGGTCAATGCCTGCTCCCATTTCAAGAAATTGAGTATGGGGGTCTTATAACCCTAAATCACGACAGCAAGTAATTTTGAACTGCTGATAACATCTATAACATACAAGGCTGGAAGTGTTAGTTGCTTTTAAACTGACAAATAATAATCTAGACAATTTCAGGCATGAGAGAGATTAAAAAAAAAAAGAAAAAAGAAAAAAAAAGAAAAAAGGAAGAAAAAAAGAAGAAAAAAAGAAAAAAGAAAAAAAGAAAAAAAAGAAAAAAAAGAAAAAAGAGAAAAAAAGAAGAGAAGAAGAAGAAGAGAAGAAGAAGAAGAGAAGAAGAAGAAGAAGAGAAGAAGAAGAAGAAGAGAAGAAGAAGAAGAAGAGAAGAAGAAGAAGAAGAGAAGAAGAAGAAGAAGAGAAGAAGAAGAAGAAGAGAAGAAGAAGAAGAAGAGAAGAAGAAGAGAAGAAGAAGAAGAGAAGAAGAAGAAGAAGAGAAGAAGAAGAAGAGAAGAAGAAGAAGAAGAAGAGAAGAAGAAGAAGAAGAAGAAGAAGAAGAAGAAGAGAAGAAGAAGAAGAGAAGAAGAAGAAGAGAAGAAGAAGAGAAGAAGAAGAAAAGAAGAAGAGAAGAAGAAGAAGAAGAGAAGAAGAAGAAGAGAAGAAGAAGAAGAGAAGAAGAAGAGAAGAAGAAGAAGAGAAGAAGAAGAGAAGAAGAAGAAGAGAAGAAGAAGAGAAGAAGAAGAAGAGAAGAAGAAGAGAAGAAGAGAAGAAGAAGAGAAGAAGAAGAAGAAGAGAAGAAGAAGAGAAGAAGAAGAGAAGAAGAGAAGAAGAAGAAGAGAAGAAGAAGAGAAGAAGAAGAGAAGAAGAAGAGAAGAAGAGAAGAAGAAGAGAAGAAGAAGAGAAGAAGAAGAAAAGAAAAAGAAAAGAAGAAAAGAAGAAAAAAAGGAAAAAAGAAAAGAAGAAGAAAAAAGAAAAAAGAAGAAAAAAGGAAGAAAAAAAGGAAAAAAAGAAAAAAGGAAAAAAGGAAAAAAAGGAAAAAAAGGAAAAAAAGGAAAAAAAGGAAAAAAAGAAAAAAGGAAAAAAAGGAAAAGAAGAAAAAAGGAAGAAAAAAAGAAGAAAAAGGAAGAAAAAAAGAAGAAAAAGGAAGAAAAAAAGAAGAAAAAAAGAAGAAAAAAAGAGAAAAAAAAAGAGAAAAAAAAAAGAGTGCTGAACAAGTTCTTACCTATGGCGGCGATGTGAACGACTCCTTGTCCGGTGGTGCGATGATGATGAAGATGAAGATGATGAATGTCTTCTTGATCGTCCCCTCCTACGTTCACTCCTTGGGTGGTCTTCAGGGGATCCACTTCTCTGCCTTGACTGTGAAGTCGAGCGAGGCCGACCAGCATCCCTGTCATCAGATTTGGACCTGGCTCGATTTCGTTCATGCTCAGAACCAGACTTGGAACGCGAGTGCTGGTCCCTGGCCTGTGTGCGTGATTTTGAATGTGATGACCTGCTTCTTTCTCGTCGACTCCTCGACTGTCGTTTTGCATCAGTCTGAGAGGATGGAGACTTGGAACGTGACCGGCTGGCCCTGTGCGACGAGCGCCTTTGTCGGCTTTCATTTCTGTTTGTGGTGTGCTCACGCTGCCTCTGTTTTGAACGAGACCGGTGGCTCCGCCTAGAGTCTCTTTCCCCTTCCCCCTGGTGATAATCTTCTTTGTGCTCTGAAGTTCGTGTCTTGGAAGAGTCACGCCACTTCTCTGTATCTCCCCCCCTGGAAGACAGGCTATTGTTCTTGGTAGAGTCATCATGGCTACTTTTACTGACTTCTTGACTTTTTGTTTTACTGGCTGATATTTCAGTGTCAGAATCGGAATGGTTCTTCCGCTTGCTGGATTTAGAGCTCAATTCTCGTTCTTTAGATGACTTTTGACCTTTTTTATGTTTCTTGTGTTTTTTGTGCCTGAAAGAAGAAAACATAACATATATATATTATATATATAAAAGAAAACCTCTTCATATCTAACACGACAGACTGACAAGTATTTAATCTAGAATTTATCAAATTAGGGTCCCCTAAGAACGCTTCAATAAGGACTGTGAAGTTAAAATTATTTTTATAATCAATTTTCACTTTAAGGATTGAAAGAAAGAAAAAAAGAAAAGTCTAAATTCTAATTTTTAATTTCTCATATAATAAATAGATATGTTTCACATGATCTTTGAGGATTTCCCTTAATTCTTAGCAGCTTAAAGGCTGAAAAATATAGAAAAAATATTTTGGCAGTCTGGCATGATATAAAGAGATGAGAGGGTCAAATGACCAATACATGCACAATATTCATAGTTGACACCATGCTTTGAAACAAGAGACAATCGCATATATATATATATATATATATATATATATATAAAGAAAAAAAAAGAGAGAAGAAAACATGACATGCAAGTACAATTGGTTTTAATTTTATAAGAATTTTCAATTCACAAAATAGCCAATAAATGAGTGTCCATTCATATTTTCTGCTTTGGTAAACAAATCCTTTTACAAAGCTTCAGAAATGCATTTCATGTGCCAATCATAGCAAAGAGAATATATATATATATATATATATATATATATATATATATATATACACACACACACTAACCATTCTGAAGATTAATTACATATTTGAAAAGATTAATTATCTGTAATATACACTATTGGTTATGAAATGGCACAGTGAATCTTTTCAATTCAAATAAGCAAAGTATGGATATCCCCCAGTTTTAGTTTGCTTTGTGACAAAATCAAGTCTGGGGGTGAAAAAAAATATTACAATGAGTCAACCTTCCAAGTGGGGAGAACCTGCCTGCACTATATATATAAAATTTAAAATCCTGGCTTTTTACCTGGATACCAATAGAAAGTCAGTCAGCTACTGATTCAGTTTTAGTTTTGCTTTCACAATAATGAGAGAGATCAAGAGGAGGATTGGGCTTACTGGGAAATGATCTGGGGAAAAAAGTTTGTTAACCATCACTATAGTAGGTACTCAATATAATCAGGATATTCACAAAATATTTTAAATTAATATTTTTTAATGCATAAAAGACAAGGTGAATCTTATACTAACTTTGTTAGTTTTGACAAAAAGACGATGCTTATCTACTCATTTTCCCTACAAGTTACAAACGCTCTGTCGTCTTCTTTGGGGAAACAAACACAGGAATGTATTTTTCCTACATCCTCTCAGGAGATAAAAATGAATGGTAATTTAATGAACTCAATGCTTGAAATGGGAACCAAAACAAGTTTGAGAGATTATACCAAAATGCCTTTTAATTTTTCAAACTTAGCGTATATACTCACATATGATACCTTTGAAGACCTAATTTTTAAGCTAATTTGCCTACAGTAAATGGATAAATAGTTTGCTCAATGGTGTAGCCAGCAGTATATATGCTAATTTTATATCTTGTGTATGATGTGGCCACCTTAAAAATAGCTTAAAAATTAGGTTTTCAAAAGTTGCATGATACATGAATATATACAGTATTTTATTGAAATTTGGTGCAAGATTACTATTGAAAACTTCTACAACATAATGTAGACTGATTCAAAAATTGTATGTGGTGTGTGTATGCATGAGGAGAGAGAATTAAGGAGTAGATATACAATTATTTTTATTTAGGGAGGGAGGGAGGGTGATAGAGATAGATATAATGAAATAGTTCCTGTGGCATACATACTTTTTTTCTTTAGCTTTCTTTGTATCTTCCTTTGAATGCTCCCTTAGGGAAAAAAAAAAGAAAAAAAAAGAAAAGAAAAAAAAAAGGAAAACAGATTTTGATAATCTGAAAATATACTCAATAGGTTAAAAAAAAAAAAAAAAAAAATAGGGGGAATATCAACACCCATTTACCTTTTTAATAGGATATATATATATATATATATATATATATATATTGGATTTAATCCATTTCCTAAAAATTGGAATTGTTTACATTAGGATACAAAATAGAGCAGATATGTATATTCCAAGAATCAGGAAAGATGTGTGTTCAAAGCACTATTTGGGCTTTGTTTGATCAAGAGGTCTTATGTTGTTGAGAAGTCAAGGCATGTCAGATCTAATTATAGTTTACACTAAAGGAACACAGGTTCAAATTCTGCCAGAGGTTACATATTTTTCTAACAAAATTTCTCAAATATTCAGGCCGGCAGATGGAAATTATATAATAAAATTTCTGTTTTCTTTGCCAATAAGAATATTTTACATATAATGACTGACGGGGATGTTGAAAGCACTTTTCATAATCTGAACAAATGACTATACATCCGATTTTTTTTTTTTTTTTTTGTAGAAAAGCATGTTGGCTAGACAAAGAACTTTTCAGTATTCCCTCATAATAAACAGCTACTAGAAATATTTTCATTTTAAAGAAAAAGAAAAACTACTGACCATTTTTATTTTTTATTCTTAATTTTTTTTCACCCAAGGGAGATAACTACGTATATTTATTGCTGAATTCTAAAAGATATTGATAATGACTATCAATATAGACCAAACTGTCCAGAAGGTGACTTAATTATGACAGAAGCATGAAGCCTACAACAGCTAAAACATTGTGATAACTATCAAGATGTAGATACTAGTCTGAACAAGTCAGCATATAATTATGTATATTTATAGTGTGAGAAGAAAAAAAATACATTCCAAAGATTTCACCCCCAGTGAATTGGCAATGAGTATAATAAAGGTAATAATAAAAAATGCATTTCTGATGGCATGTAAAATGGGGGGGGGGGGGTATTCTACCAAGTGGCGGAATAACTTGTTCTTGACAAATAATGAAATTCTTAAGTCATTTAAATTATTTGTGAAAACAATTGTACTTAAAAAAAAATAAAAAAGTAAGCAATTGAAGGAATTAGTAAAATAAAATTAAATTATAATAAAAATATAAAATTGTAATAAGAGATTATAATTCAATCAACTTTGACAAGCATATAGATCCTCTAATATTGTTATTCTTCAGAGGTAGTAAGTTACATTGAGTCAGAAAAGAAATATACCTAATTTTCAATTAAAAGAACTAATAGCTTAATTTTTTTTTTCTATTTAAACATTTTTTTTTAATCACTTTGCCCTAAACAAGGTAACAATACCATTAAGACACAAGGGGCTAATGGGAGTGAAAGAGAATGAAAAGATTTTAGAAGTGGAAACCTGATCCTAAGAAGGAAACAAGGGATAAACCTCTACTCCTGATCAAAAGGCTGGGGAGGAGTGTGAACTGGATGATAGGTAAACCTATTTACTCCTATTGAAGTGAAAAAAAAAATTAAAACAATAAAATTAGTAAATAAAATTTCAGAATTTAGACAGAGATGTTAGAAGTATGGAATCAAAGTAGACTTTATGGTAAAAATGTATTGAAAATGCATTAGTTTTGGAACCTTCTATAGTAAATTTGCATCCAAAGTCACACAGCAGATGTTGCTTTTCTTTTGTAAAGTACTATTGATACAACGTGGCATAATTAAAAATAATGGCGATAAAAATAAAAAACAAAAGCAATAAAAATCAGTACGAGATCAGCTAAATTAAACATCTCGGTACATCAGATACCGAAATTTAAAGCTAAGCATCTCTCTATCATTAATGATTCAATGTAATAAGTGTTTGTTGCACTGGAGAAATACGACACCTTTATATATAAGAAGGATTCCATCAATAAAACCATTATTAGTCTGAATTTCTTTCTTGGAACAAAACACATCACTATTTTTTTTTTCTTTTGCATTTTGTCATTCACTTACCCATATGTATATGGTATGGATTAAAAAACTTATTCAAAGTCAAATTTAATCCACCTTAGTTTAGACAGTAAATCATCCCCTTAAAAAAAAAAAAAAAAAAAAAAAAAAAAAAAAAAAAAAACACACACACACAATACAACATACCTGTCTTCCTCAGCAGTAGCATTGGCATGTTTCACAGAGTCCCGATCACGTTCACTCTCACGTTCAGAGCGATGCTCCCGGCTCCGTTCTCGGCCACCGCTACTAGGCTTTGCTTCACCCCTCTCACTACTTCGTCTATGCCGTCTATCTTGTTCTCGTTCTCTGTCCCGTTGACGTTCTTTATCTCCATCATGGCTGCCCCTGTCCCGACTGCTTCTTTCTCGGCTGCCTCTATCTCTACTTCCTTCGTTCTTTCGACCCCTACGGTCTCTACTGCTACTTCTCTGGCTATTTTCTTTGTTCCAATTTGATTCTTCCTTTTCTTCTTTTCTGCTGCCACTTCGACCACGTCTCCAGTCTTGCTCTGTGGTATCACGGCCCCGGCTGCCTTCATTGGGATGATTTACAGACTTCTGTTTCGCAGGATCCAGTTTGTCTCCTTTCAGCCAACGAGTACTACCTGCCCCATCCTTGCTCACAACAGTAGACTTGGTGCCATTGTCCAGTGGACGAATTTTGTCCAGTTCACGGCGCCAGTGAGGTGGAGTGATGCTACGGTCTCTAAACCTCTGAGGGAAGAAGAAGAAAAAAAAAAAAACAAAAAAAAAACCTCAAAATCGAATTAAAAAAAAAAAACAAAAAGCACTTCACATGAAATGCACCAAGATTGTAAATATTAGTCAAAAGTGTACACAAATTTTTATTCTTAAAAACGCAAGTGGTTTTAGGTTTGTTGGTTGAATATTTTAAACTGCGATAGTTATTTAGCATTATTAATATGTGGGTTCAAGTCTCATGTAACCATTTTGAAATATATTTTGAAAATCTAAAAAATACAAATTATATTATAAAAAGTCATATATGAAATAAACAACTAACAAACGTTTTTAATTGTGACAATTTCACAAATACCATTTTATGGTACACACAAGTATTTAAAAAAAAAGAATTGGAGAAAACAAAATGAAATTGGTCCATACAATGCCAGGTATCACTGCGAGTTTAAAAATAATATAACTGCTAATAACTATTTAATGGCATGATCACCTACAGTTATTTATTCAGAGGAAATCAGTTAAGAAATCATTTTTAACTAAATTGAAGTCATTAAGTATTACTTAAAATTACTAAATCCAAAATAAATTTCTATTTCTTGCATTTCCCATTAATTTTCAATTTTTCTTTGAAAGAATTTTGCATTAACTTTGTAACTTGAGACTAAATCAACAAAAAATTTGTGGTTCTTAGAAGCAAAAGAATTGTTTAACATCTTCAAATATCTGTTAGTTTTATCTAGTTTGTGATGAATACTTACAAAGCTTCCTCTGCCTTTAATCTTACGTCCTGTATTGGAATACTTTGTTCGACTGTCGTAGTTGCTCTCTGTACGTCTACGTGAACTTTGATTTGGTGGAGACGGGTTCCTTAAAAAAAAAAGAAAAAAAAAACTTAAATCAATGATTTATTTTTAAAACGTGTGTGTGTGTGTGTGTGTGTGTGTGTGTGTGCAGAAACATTTATTTATAATACTTACAAAATTAAGGAGATGCATGTGGACATGGCATAACAGTAATCAACATAAAAAATAGAATTGGTGAACAGGGTTCAAATTCCAGCCATAGCAGTTTGTGCTTACTAATGCTCTTCAAAAAAGCTATGAATCTATTGTTCCAAATGGGTAAAGTCAAAGATTACACGTTGTAGCTGGCCCTACACCAGTAGATGAATGGCAGGGCAGTTGGAAGCCTTCAAATACTGCAACTACAGCTTCCCAAACTGCAGAAGAAAGGTCAGTCAGTTAAGTGCCATACATGATACACACTTCAATCCAAGACTGACTAGGCAGAAGATTTTCATGCAACAGGTTGCCATTTCTTTTTGATGTCAATTGGTTGTCAACCAAGACTATAGAACCCAGAGTGTCCTGATATTCAACCCATAGCCGGAGGGAGACAAAATGGATTCATACCTTCCCCAGGGGTAGTTGCATGTAAGGGAACGTAACAAACCTAACCAGAATTCAAACTTGGCTCTCCAATTCCTCATTCTGAGTAAATATCCATTATACCACAATGCACAGAATAGTACCAAGCCTATAAGAATGGACTGTGTGCACAAGCTGATCTCTACTTTAAACAATCAGCACAGCTTTGCAATAGTCAGACTATACTTCCTTTAAGGAGCTAAGTCAAAATAAAGTACCATACACAATGAGTCAAGGAAACAATTTCCCACTTAAAAATGATCTGGTAGTAGAAACAATCTCATCAAAATTTTAATATCCAGATGCTTTCCAGGAAGCTAATCAAGTAAGAGTTATCTGTACTTTACCCAGAATTCCATACTAAATTAGGAAAACACAAATGAATATATTTTTAGGAATAAAACAAACAAAAAGATAAAAAATTCTACTTTAGAACTATGATTGTGTTGAGCAGCCTTTGAAACTATTGTGGCTCATTTAGAGCCAAACTGATTGTGTTGTAAACATATTTCATAGTCAAGTATGTATGAGAGTAAGATTTATAGTTCTTCAGGTATGGTTGAAAACAGGTTTTATTATTTGTCAAGAATGACTGAAGGTAAGTTTTATTGTTTGTGTGAACACATATAAACATTTTTTTTGTTTTTTAATATTTTATTGCAAAGACCAATCTTTGACAAATTGCAGTATGTTAACTAGTTTAATGTTTTCAAAAAGTTCTTTAAGATTGTTAATTCTGTAATACTGTCTTCCCTGAAGCTGCAACTATAAACGATAAAAAAAACGTTCAAATCTAGGGATAATCTTATTCTGAGGCTTTTAACTACCAATAGTAGAAAATGTCCACTATTTTAGCTTTGAAGATTTCCAGGACATTTACATTGTTTGGACTTGTCCTCATCTTTGTTGCCATATTCACAGCGTTTCAGCCATTGTATGCGCCAGCCTTCTTCGAGTAGATTGTTCTAGTTCCACATGCCATGTCTCAGTATCAGTTATCTCCCTTTAACTTTTCAAGTTTTTGTTCACCTCAGCTGAAGTCAGGTATTGAACACACAACTCTTTGGGTCAAGTCACTGGATTCAACAAATGCTTTTATTCACTGGGCCATGTGTCCTTGGTGGACAAAATAAAAAATTTCAGTTCGAAACACCTGAAGAAGGCTGGAGCATACAACGACCGAAATGTTGTGAACACGGCAACAAAAATAAAAACAAGTCAGAATATAAATACTGTAAATAATTACAATACTTCATCTCAGAAATATAGACTCTTATATTTTAATTTAATGTTGAAGGATGTTATGATAGTCCAAGTAGGGATTGCAGTTGTATGCAGTCAGTATGGGTTCTACCCTTGCCGCGCCATTACATAGCGAGCATATACATAACCTCTTCTCATACACATATGCTAATTAGTGATAGTACTAACCAACCACTACAACATCTTGAAGTGAATAGGCTTTATGTTCTTCATTGATTTCAGGCTTCTTCATCCATTTTATTTTCATTTTGACTTCCTTCTTTCCCACTCTCTAGAGATCTGTGTGTATTTTTCTCTATGAGAAAACTAACTGTCTCGTTTGTTGGTGAAGTCCTGTTTGTCACAATCGATACTTGAATCGTCCAAACTGTCTTGGACCTTCCTTTGACTCCTCAACGTTCATTCATAGCAACAACAGGATTCTATACATGCTGCCTCTACAAAGGATATTTTGCCACCAATATCTTCCAATGAAGAAACAACTGATGACAGTTTTGAGCCACGGAGACAGTCTAAGGGAACTTACAGTCTTTACATATGCAATGGAACTTATTAAGGGTGATGTATCTTCCAACCTTGGGGCATGGCTTGGTAATGCCTTTTTATTAGACTTACAAGATATGGCAAGCAATTTAAGGAAGCACTCATGGATCACATGAGCCATAACAAATTGATTGCTGCAACAAATCATTCAGTGTTAAGATGCAATGTACAACAACATTGTTAACAATAAAATCAGCTAGAAATGAAAAATCTTGCAAATTCTTCAGCTATTTTTAAGGACAGTTTACAATATAAATAACAAATCATACTTGGCAATGAGTGTCTATGAGAGTGAAACACCCATCTCAGTGTTCAGCCAAGGTAACTTGCTTATTATAAATAACTGCTCTCAGTGACACTTGGGTGAGTATACTGAAATAAAAATAAATAACATTTCTGGAAGGATGATTCTAATATGTACATGCGTGGTTACAGCTCAATCTCTTTAGACTGATGCATGTCCAAACAGAGACATTTTCATATTTTCCAATTGTAACCAACAATCATGAGCAACATTTTTATATATTTTCTCTTGATCAATAAAATTTACGTCTTTATGAAATGAGGAATTTATCGAACGTAAGGAACACAATTCCTCAATTAGTTCTTTAAACAGAGGTTTTACTGTATAACAAAAATGGTCTAAAAGAGGCAACACCATACATGAGTTTGCACTTATCTGCAGAGAATATATTCCAAGAACTCTAGTATTGAATTCAATATGATGTTTTTTGGGGTTTTTTTTTTACTATACAAACATACCTGGGATAAAGCTTCTTTTTATAAACTAGCTACAATAAGTAATAAAACAGAACAATTCCAACAATATATGTAATAAAAGTTTATATAATGAATAGAAGATTTGATCTAAGCAAACCTCACTATACAATTTTACAATCCCTAATTCAAGAACTGTTACCTTTTCACTTAAAGGAAACATTTTACAAGTTTGGAAACATGTAGAAAATCTACATGTATCCAATAAATCTGATTTATTTTCCCACCCACCTTTCTCTCTTGCAATTTCCAATTTGCTGCTAGTTTTCTATCACTATTTTTCTGTATGTGTTTTTTGGGTTTTTTTATTTTATCCAAACATCTCTATTCCTAACTGTTGTACAAGCTGACTACAAAATGGAGCCACTTGGTTTTACTGAGAACACAAAAAACTGGTCTAGCACTTGGTTGAGAATTTAAGTAAACAAATATATTTTCATTCAAGAAAACAAATTGGGAAATAATTTTATCCCTCACTTGGAAGTTTAAATAAGAATGAATTTCTCTTAACAGGTCAGATGTACTGTACAATTAAGGCTGGTGGTCTGGTTTATATTAAAATATAACACTGCTCTTCCACCTATATGCTTTAAAAATTAGATTTGTCACAAAAACAGTTATTCATCTCCTGGGAAGTGGGCTGAAGTTGAATGCTAGGAGAGTAGGAGGAAATAGGAGAATTTGTCACTGCCAGTATGGAGTGACAGTATGAGAAGTGAAGTGAAGCAAGTCGGAGTTAGGGGGGGAAGAGCTATCTCTGTAACTATTCCCAAGGAAGGTGGATAAGTCTCTAAATTTGGAAAGTTGATTATGAAAGTAGAAATAGGGAACAAAGAAAGCCCTTATTAGAATTAATGTGAAAACTAAAGGATCAATGAATCCCAAGAACCCTTTGTCTCTACATCAGTTTTGGATCGAAGTGCATATAAGCAGATGACTTTGGGGAACTCAGGGACTTGGGCTGAGAAGCCGCATAGAGTGCCTCTGGAATCCATGTCAGCTGCCACCAGAATTCCTGATTCTAAAACTAAGCCCAGTGTCACTATAGAAATTGATGCAGGAATGGTTAATGTTGTTGTACCAAGAGCTATATAAACTAATTGAAGATTAACTCCATGAACCTCTCATTTTAATTTGTTGTGAAGATTTTTTTTCCCCCTTAATATAGCACTAGATAAGGCTTGACCAATGCTGTGAGACTATGACCTTCAATTTTACACTGCTCCAAGATCAAAAAGACAACGTGGGCAGAGGCAGTGTGGATTGAAGCGGCCAGTGACCAACAACCAGTATTGACCAGCACAGAGTTAGCCCATGGTTAAAGCATTGTCCTAAGACGCTGAGAACCGGACCACTAAGCATGATTACACCACTGGGTGTAGTCAGCAAAAGGTGTTACAGCCAGATTGAATTTTTAATATAAAGCCAAGCAATAAAAGCCAAATAAGTTTTATTATATTTCATCATTTTTCACACTTACAAAAGCTAGAGATGCGAATCATTATTAGCCTACAAACTTTGAAAATAACATTCTTATTTTTCAAAAGGCACATTTACTATTCCATCATCCTGACCATTTACATTTTGAGTCAAATTTTATTCTCAAACTTGTTACTTTTGGCAACAATTTAGTCAAACGTAGTTTACACATATTGACACAAGATGTGTAAAGTATCTATTTTTTCAGCATGAGTTTGCCCTGCTGACTAGAGATCAAAGGATTTTTACTTTCGAAATTGACATGGGAATAAAAAAAGTGTTAAAAAAATAAAAAATAAAATAAAGAAAAATTTTTCAAGATTTTACTAAAATGTATTTGATTAGTGTAAAATAATTCATTATTTTCCTTTCAACTACAAATTCAATGAGTGTGAATTAATTTATCTTTAACGTAGATGTTTACTTGTCTATGACGCCTTTTATCTTTGAATGAGAGTAGCAACTAGAAGATATGCCTTCATATATTTTCTCCCTTTCTTTAGTCAACTAGATGAGAAAATACAGAAGTAACTATGAGGTCATGAACTTGTTCTAATCAAGGAAACTAACCACCATTCACAACAATTGCCAAATATTACTGATGACTAAAAAACATTATTCTTAAAGGACAATTTTAACTTGTAAAAAAGTCAGATTTATGTAATTTGGCATTTTAAGAAAAGGAATGTGTGTGCAGCCCAATTTAGAAAATTCCAAGCTTTTCAAGGAGCTTTTGGGCTATTTCTATTTTTCCAGGACTTTTCAATCACTGGAAAAGGTCCTGTCAATTTTCCAGGACTTTTCAAAATTTCCAGGACCTGTACCAATCCTCCAAATCTTACAATGGAAAAAGCAATAGATGTAATTTATGCCTTGTGGAAAAATTAGTAATCTAAAACAGTTAACCTTTACTCCACTAAATTATTGCTAGAATTGTTTCTCCTACCACTGCATTTTTTTGAAGGCACAAAAAACATGAGCACTTACAGTTTTAAAACTGTTATAACTTTCTTTGTATTGTGTAAATAGATTTTATTTTTTGAATACTAATAAAAGGATGGATGAGTAATATTTTGATGTAATGCATTATGTTTTCCAGTTGAAAACAAAAAAAAATTGAAACACAAAATAAAAAACAAATACATTAACAATTTAACATACTTTAACTTTTATCACTCCTTGTAGAGTTTTGGGGGGTGCAATAAGAAGCAAAATGGCTATGAAGGCTTTCATTTTGTCAAAAGTGATGTCCTTCCATGTGTTTACATATAAGGAGACACCAGCATTTGTTTGCTCTTTCTTTCACTTGACTAGTACATTTAGTTCTACAGACAAATAAAGGTATAAAGGTATAGTACTGATGTTACACCTCTTGTAGAAGAATTCAAAATGGTGTTGGAAAACAGAAGTTTAGCCTTGTTCCAAAGCAGTAGTAGGCTATTTCCAGCTTAAAATACCAGAAATAACAGTTTATTTATAGCAACCCTCTTGAGGCAACAGAATGCACCTAGAGCAGCAAAGGGAGAGAAGTACACACCAACAATTTTTGCCTCCAGATAGATGAAATTAGGTCAGTTTATTTTAATACAAAAAAAGAAAAAAGATACAATTAATCCTTGTTTATTTTAAATAAAATGAAGCTTTTAATCCCTGTTTATTGTAAATATAAAACATAAATCCCACCTATCTTAAATAAAAAATGTTTGTTTTTGCATTTATAACAGATTTTTAATACAATATATATATATATATATATATATATATATATATATATATATATATATATATATATATATATATATTAGTTTTAGGTCATTCAATTTTAATATATTCTTTAATAAATACCTTTAATCCCTGTTTATTTTAACTAAAAAAAATATGAGAGATAATATGTATATTTATTAATATATACATAATAGCTGCTATATTACATCGAGCTCTATTTTATTAACACCAGCACTCAATGTGCGATATATATATATATATATATATATATATATATATATAAGGGGAATAATTCTAAAAAGAATTTACTTATGGTTAAAAGGGTACAGTGATCCATGCCACGGTGGAGTAATGGATAGCAGCTCGGATTGAGGGATCGAAGAGCCGAGTTTGAATTCCAGTTGAATCCATTACATTCACTTATGTGCTAACACCTTTCGAAAAGGTAGGAATCCTCTTCTCCCCCTAGCTATGGGTAAATAGCAGGGCAGGCCGGGCTCTATAGCCTTGGATGGCAACTGGTCTACAGCAGAAAGAAATGGCAACCTACTGCAGGGAAAAAAAAATCTGCCTCATCAGTCATGTAACGAAAGATACATGATCGCTTAAGCATGTATCACGCATGGCACATGACTGACTGCTCCATGCCATACAGTGGCAGAGCTAAATTTTATTAACTAAATTCGGGTAAAGCAGTGACTGACCACAACTGTCAGTTTCATGTGCAGCACACAATCATCAGGCAGCTTCAAGATGGCAAGATTCATAGTCGATAATACCGCCCAAACTTGCCTGAAGAGGAGGTGGAAAAAGAAAAAACAATTTTTTTTTCTTCTTCCAGGAAATGGTATTCCAGTGCAAGAAAAAATGCTCAATGCTCAGGGGAGCAAAAGAGACATGATGGAGAGGCTAGCCTTTAAGGCTAACAAAGACACAATCTTCAAAGAGAGAGAAAGAAAAAGAGAAAGAGAGAACTGTCTTTTGAAAACATGGTTAAAATTAACATTTCTGTGCAAACCAGCATACAAGGGTAAATCAAAAAAAGTAAAGGCAATTTCCATACACCTTTATTTCCACTGATGAACAACAAATGTATATGTCACTCCTTGACATCGTCCCCCTGCATGGCGATACACTCATCAATGATTTTCTTCATCCCTTCTGAAAAGAAGCTTTTTGGTTGCTCATGGAGCCACATCTGCACAGTTTTCTTGCTTGGGTACCCAAAGTCATTATACACTATGGCTTGTGCTGATCTAATGCTAATGCTTACGAATGCCACCACTTGTGCTAATGTGATCCATCATTCTTCCCTCATCAAGGCATCCACCTTCTAGATGTATTCTTCCAATGCTGATGAGTGATTAGTTTTTTTTTGTCTGTTACATTTGTTCTTTCCACCTTAAGGCGTTCTACCAACTTATACACATTTCAGCGATTCATGGTGCGTGCTCCATGCTATGCATGGCCTGTATCCATCATCCCATGTGCACATGTGCATGTCAGCATCTCCCTCCCTGTTGTTTTACCACATAATTTCAAAATTATCATTACTTTCCGAAATCCTCTTGTATATAATGTTGATTTTTTTTTTTTTTTAAATTAGTTTTTCATGTTGAAACAAAAAGTTGTTATAGCATAAATTATTCTCACAGGCCATTCTTAGGAAGTTCTTTCCTTGGTGGATGCCCTACAATTATACTAATCTTGATATAATAAGAGTAATTTGTAGTTTGCCAGCCATATAGATCAATACAGAACTCACACATGATAAAAATAATTGAAAACAAAAGGCTTACTTTTGTTTCTCAGGAACTTGTGGACTTCCTCGATACAGAAATTTTGGAGCAGGGACATCTGGGATTTCCTCTGGGCGAACAGTAGAGAATGGAACTAGTTCCTTATTTGTGTCTTCTTCAACCTCTCTATAATAAGATAAGGAAGAAGCAAGTCATTGATGAGAAAGAAAAAAAAATGTATTTTATAAATTATCATCTTGTTTTCTGCTATTAAGTTATACGAGGATAAGTAAAAAAAATTATCTGCACTTTTGCCATAACATATCTTTAGGTTTGTCACACTGCCTTCTGCTCAGGTATGCTTACTGCTTGATTATGCTAGTTTTCTTGCCGCTGTTACAGTGTAAACATGGCCACTCTGCTAGCAGGGTGCATCAAGGAGGAACAAAGAGCACTGATCGGGTTTCTCTGGTCAGAAGGTGTGTCAGGAGCTCATATTCATCAGAGGCTTTTAACACAATACAGCGACAGCGCACTACTGTGTAGAAGTGTGTATTGGTGGATTGAGAAATTTAAAAGAGGCCAGACAAGAATAATGCAAGAAGGAGCAGGATGCCCATCAATCTCCACCACTGAAGAGAAGATTCAGCAAGCTTGAGAGAGGGTAATGGCAAACCTGGGAGTTTGCATCAATGAAGCAGCATGTTCTCTACAGATTTGAATCACTATGTTTTGTCCCTCCTTGGTGCACACTGCTAGCGAAACGGTCATGTTTAATCAGAGGAAGGAGTGACTATTTGATGCTCTGACTCAAAATTCCATTTCCATCGATCATAGATAAAACAAAAACTTTTAACATTTGAATGGAGTTGTACGTATGCGACTGATAGAAATTTGTAGCCACACTTGAACTGCAATGACTGAAATTATCATCTGCAGTTAATGGGTTAATAATAAAAGGGGAAACATTTCCAGTTTCTTAAATATTACTGTCTAATAGAAATATAAAGGAAATTTTGTCAAATGGACAATATTAATTTGTTCTTTGGAAGTTTTTACATGTACACATTTTACAATGAGAAAGAAAAAACATCTAGTCAAAATGAGAAACCCTAATGCTTTAAAGTTAATAACTGTCCTTAGAGTTAAAATCATTTTTTTTTCTATTTTAACCTTAAACATTCAAACGGTTCAAATCCACCATGTAAATATCGGCTCTCAATATTCAACATGCTGTAACTTGCATACTCTGCCATAATATATGATGACATCATCGCAAATAACGCAGGAGGTCAGGCAAACAATGAGACTTTGTGAGCTGATATTTATGAGGCAGATTTGGTGGTGTTGAATGCTAATGAGTTAATACAGGTATGAGCAACCTTTTCTGATCAGCGGCCGCATGAGATATGGCTCGTCATAAAAACAGTCCACACTAATGAAAAAAATTACAAGTAATTTTTCATTGAAAGAGTATACGCGTAAGCATCGGACTAGAAATGAGGAAGAGTTGATATTTTTTATTTGAAGATATTTTCTGTATAATTTAAAAATAGGTTTTGTGTAATATTATTCCTGATGACATCCTGCTGCATGTGATTTAAATCTAATTTATTCATTTGTAAATACAAAAAATTATCTTTTTAAAGAGAAAAAAAATTGGTATATTTCCCCATTCCTAAAGCAAAATAATTTTTATTTGTATGATTTTCCATAATGAAAATTACAAATGGTTTAAAATGCTGACAATGTTACCTTTAATGAAAGGTTACAGAATTAAAGAAACATACTTAATCATTATGTGTGTGGTTTAGTCAAACTGTACCCACAACGCAGCAGGCATTAATAAATTAGAGAAGTTACTGAGGCATTTAATAGTTATCTCCCTTTGACACCGGCTTCTCTCAACTTCCTTACACAAAAGAGAACGTGAGTAAACAAGTGAGAAAGAAACAAAACAAAAATTTTAAACATTATTTTCTTCATTATATGCTATTCAGAAAGCAAAACAGGCCAGTTTGCCTATGACCAGGTTAATACCATGTTCCTGCAAAATGCGAGTAATTCTGATTCTTTACAAATTCTTGTAAATTGGCATGCAATTGTAGGGAATGGTTTCCAATGGTTTCCTTTTGTCTTCTCTATGGTTTGGAATTTAGAGTTTTCCTTCAATTAGACTGATTGTAACTCAAGACTAGAAAGCCCAGTTTACCTTGTTTTTTAAACCATAGAGGATTGAGAGAGAGAGAGAGAGAGATTTATGCTTTTTCCAAAGACTTCAAGCTTGAGTCAGCGCAATACCTGCTTTCAATGTGGGCTTTAATTCTCTAAGCCTTCTTTTCTCATTATGTGTCTACGAAATAAGACATCTCATTCTCATTAAAACCTTTTCTCATATAATCTATGCATATTCTCCACACTTGTCAGTGAAAGCAGATTTGTTGATTCAAATAGTCTTCCATTTGTAAATAAACTGTCCAGCATTCACCGCTATATAGTGCGGTCCAGCATTCACCGCTATATAGTGCGGTCCAGCATTCACCGCTATATAGTGCAGTCCAGCACTTGTTTCTAAGGACATTTCTTTACCCCTTAATACCTTGCTCAGTTTCTAGAAAACATTGTTATTCCTATGGCCCATTGTATCTCTTTGTCACACTATATGTTGTCTGTTACTACACTAGCCAGATACACCTGCTCAATTTTTAAATCCCTAATATGTCACTAACACCTCCAAGTGACCTCATTTGCTGATAACCGGGCTTTCTGTCGTCTTGTGGTTAATAGTCATTCTTTTGTCTTTACTTTCAACTTTTTTTCAAAATAAGTTTGTTCATTGATTCTTTCATTTTCTACAGCTTATCAAAGCTTTGCTGGTTATTTAAAGACAGAAATTATTTTTTCTGTTGTAAGAACTTTTTTTTTTAGAAATAGTAATGATTTAGTGATACAATTCAAACTAATTAACCCATAGCTGGAGGTAGAAGAGATGGATTCATATCTTTCCCAAAGGTATTTGCTCATAAAAGTGAATATAACAAACACCGCTGGAATTGGAACTCTGCTCTACAATTAACAATTCCAGGCTATTATCCAATACCCTACCCACACACTTATATAAGTTTATAGCACCTGGTATTCCCAAGTGGTCACCCACCTAGGTACCGACAAGGCTTGACATTGCTTAACTACAGTGATTGTACAGGAATTGGTGCTTCAACGTGATGTGGCTGTATGCCCCCCAAATAATTCGTAGAGTTTTACTATGGAATCTGCTATCAACACAGAACACAGTTCCCAGCCTAATCATTGAATAAAATTCCCCGATAATTACTTGAAAGATTCCGCTGAAATTTCCTGATTTTGGAACATCGCATAACAGGCAGACAGTAATAGGTGTGCTCTGGCACACCTAAAAAGATGAATGGATCGAGACATTTTTATTTAAGTTTTACTAATCATGGAGAATAAATATTCTATGGGTCCTGACCAGGTGTCTCCACTGCAGTCAGTTTTCCACTGCACCTTTTCTATAAATAATTTCATGATAATTGTTCAGAGGAGTTCTTCACTATGGCACCTAGACTTTATGAATTTAAGCACAGGTGGCAAGGTCTCATCAATTCAGTTGAATTGGTTAGATTGGTTAAGTTCTATGCTAACAGTTTCTTTTCTAACATTTCTTGCTTGTGGAACTCTCTTCCAGCTCCATACTTTCTAGCCAACTTTCATCTTCAAAAATTTAAATGCAATGTCAATCGTTAACTACTGTCTTCTTGATTACTCTTTTATTGTTCTCCCTCTTTAATGCTTCACTTTTTTCTTATTCTTTCACACTCAGTAACACCTTGTGGCTTAACTGCATGGGGTGAAATGATTAAAAAAAAATAATTTAAATAACATTTAGTAATTATTTTCAAACAATTTTTATTCTAAAGCATATAATAAATGCCATTTGATGCACATCAAATTGCATTAGAAAATCCCGATAATTCCTTGATTTTTCTTTGTCTTTAAAAACCTGACAATTCCTTTTCTTTATTTTCCAGGTTGTTTGTGAACACTGACAATGTTGTCTGAATTGTGTATATCATCAAGATTACAGGTGCCATTAATAAATCTTTGTACGTTTTCTGGTTCACTTAGAATCAGGTGCTGTACCGATTAGATAAATCTTCTATTTTTGTGTATTCACTGAACTCACTCTCTATGTGCATGTTAGATGTTTGTTCCCAGTACAATACCGAGGCATTTCTATTTTCGTGCAGAGGAAATTAATCAGGCATTGTCACAGCAGATGCTCAGCTAAGAAAGCAAATTCATCAACTTACTTTTCCTCTTTCTTCTTTTTCTTCTTTTCTTTTTTCTTTTTCTTGGATTTCTTCTTCTTTTTCTTTTTTTTCTTTTTCTTCTCTGTCTCACTCTCTGAGGAAGACAGGCTGGAATCTGATGAAGAGGAGGAGGAGGAGGAGGAGGTGGTGGATGCAGATTCACTCTCAGACACACGTTTTCTTTTTTTAGCTGGAAAACAAAAATAATGCAATAATTTAGATAAAACAAAAAACAGAAGATTAATGAAGTTAATTTAAATAAGTTTTTTTTTTTTTTATTACAAATTACCACTCTTAATATTTTTAATACCTTAAACATGAAAATGTAAAAAATACACCAAATTACTCACCAATTAAGATTCATAACAGCAGAGAAAGTAAATTTCTTGATTTGTTTGATAAAAGTGCATTTATGGGATAACCTGACTGTATTGTGAGAGATTAAACAAAGAGTGAGCAAAAAAAAAAAAACCATTCACAAATTTCGTTAACTTGAAAAATGGAGCGAGTTATTCTTGCGTTTCATGCACTTTGCCTAGAACAGATTGATTAAATGAAAGATGAAACAATTGGAATTACTGTATATATACACGTGTATAAACTGACTTCATGTATAGGGTAACCTCCAAATTTTTTTGCATGGATTTTATTTACTTGTATCTAGTGCAACCAGTCGCCAAAAGTCCATGATTTTTAACCTCTTAAAAAAATAAATAAAATAAAAAATAAAAAAAAATACTTGTGTATAATTTTTGCAGGGGGGGTGGGGTCAGCCATAAAAACTTTCACTATATTTGTGTATATACAGTATGTTCAATTCTGTTACAATCAAAATTTTTCATTTCTTGTATCTAATAGATAAATTATCGAGTTATTACAAATAGCAACTTATCTTGCTCCTTAAAAAATGAGTGAGAATCTTTTAAGTATAGAAAAAAAAGGTTAAAATATGTTAAGGACAATGGGTGATGCTAGTTTTTTAAATGAAGTACAGACAAGACTAAACAAACTGTCCTCCTTCCTTTTTTTAAAATGAAATATTGATTATCTACAAGCATAGTTTTTTTTTCCATGTTACTTTTATTCCATGTTGTAAAACAGTCTGATGGATTTGACTATATATATTCATATGCTGTTTACCTTTTGGTTTCATTTGCAGTACAAGTTCTCCACAATTGGCAACACGAACTTGTTCAATCGGGCAGCTCTGATTGTTGGTTTTTTGGTTCTCAATTTCTTTAACAACCTCAGTACCATTAATTACATGGCCAAATACAACATGAACCCTACAGAAAAAATATGAATAGACAATAGAATAATGATCCTTTTGACATATAGGCATCAAAATGAGTCATTTCATAATCATGTTCTTTTTTTCATTTTGAGACAGAGAAAACCAGCAACTCATTTACTTCCTTATTAAATATTTAGCTCATGAAAAAAAAAAAAAAAAAAAGAAAAGGTTTTTCATTGTCTCATACACACGCACCTAGAATGTAACTAAATTATAATTTAATGCCTGGAGATATGAAGAAAAAACATTTGAAGTCCTCTAAATATGAAAACACATAAAAAAAAAACGTCTGGATCCTATTCACCAAGTGTTACATGTAGATGATCATAAATGACTTGTGGCAGAGGGATGCACATATAAAGTAGAAAAGTTAATTAGCAAAAGTGAATTAGAAATATTATCTTACCTGTCCAGACTGAAAGCAAAAACAAAAGCTATTAGATAAATGCAAATATACTTACAAAACGCCACCATCTTAAATATTCAACATTTTTTCTCTCCAAGTGACAGCATTTTGTTTATTCTTTTTAAATGTGACATTTTCAAGTTTGCAGATAATTATACAAGATATTTTTTAGCAATTCTGTCTTCTAATTTTTAAAAGAGAACGAAAAGAGACGAGCCATTGAAGAATTTTATCTTTTTTACATTTTTTTTTGTTATTACTTTTATATGTATGAAAGAAACAAACTTGTCCTAAAAGGAGTTTAACTAACACACAAAAGGACTTTGCTTAAATTGGATCACTTAATTGTATCCTTGCTGCTATCACAATGCATCTGCCAATCCATTCTTTAGCTCCTGCTGCGTTAACAATAGCAAGTAAATGAAGACGAGATTCAGACGCCCAAGCAATATCGGTTGTTAATATAGAATTCTGCTTCAAGTTCTCTATATATGGGGGGGGGGAGAGTTTGAACTCCACCTACAGGTTTACTATTTTTAATCATGATTCTTGTTCAGAAATTTTTCACAAAGTAAATAATCAAAAAATAATTTCTCTCAGACCTAACTCAATAAGTTAACATTCCAATTTGTTTAAAAGTCTTTAAATCAGTCATGTTAAAAAGTACAATGCTTAAACTATCCACTTCTCTTGCATCCACATAAAGCTTGATATTACTTGACCAAGCAAATATCTATCATGACATGACGCTGCTCAATATGTAATTAAACTACCAGTTTATATTAATTAGATAAGCCAGAATAAAATTCTGAAAGGACTGACTAATCCTAATTTGTTTATTATTAATAATAATAGGAAAATCTACCAGTCTAACATGACCAATGCTAACCCAGTCATTAATTTTTATTTTTTGTTCACTACATCAAGTTATTCATTATAACTTTATTCTCTAGAAAAAATGTTTTTAAGCTGAATTCAGGGAAAAATCCACCCAAATCTAAATATCAATTGAAATACATAGCTGATGAACATTTTTAAATAGCCTCATCAGATGTAGGCTTTCACATAAATGTCATACAGAAATGCTGAAACTCATCTTTATAGACTCATTTTCTCAATGGTTAAAAATAGTTCCCAATGAATTACTCTCACAAATCTTAAGGATGACAGGTAAAATAATGAAATAATCAAACTTCACCTTCTGCAAAAAAACAAAGTTTGGAAAGAAATTCACATCAATATTAGAAAGGGCTATAATATTTAATAGACTTGAAGAGTATAATTTCCTGGAAAACTGGAGAAAAGGAAGAGAGAAAAGGAAGAGAGAAAAGGAAGAGAGAAAAGGAAGAGAGAAAAGGAAGAGAGAAAAGGAAGAGAGAAAAGGAAGAGAGAAAAGGAAGAGAGAAAAGGAAGAGAGAAAAGGAAGAGAGAAAAGGAAGAGAGAAAAGGAAGAGAGAAAAGGAAGAGAGAAAAGGAAGAGAGAAAAGGAAGAGAGAAAAGGAAGAGAGAAAAGGAAGAGAGAAAAGGAAGAGAGAAAAGGAAGAGAGAAAAGGAAGAGAGAAAAGGAAGAGAGAAAAGGAAGAGAGAAAAGGAAGAGAGAAAAGGAAGAGAGAAAAGGAAGAGAGAAAAGGAAGAGAGAAAAGGAAGAGAGAAAAGGAAGAGAGAAAAGGAAGAGAGAAAAGGAAGAGAGAAAAGGAAGAGAGAAAAGGAAGAGAGAAAAGGAAGAGAGAAAAGGAAGAGAGAAAAGGAAGAGAGAAAAGGAAGAGAGAAAAGGAAGAGAGAAAAGGAAGAGAGAAAAGGAAGAGAGAAAAGGAAGAGAGAAAAGGAAGAGAGAAAAGGAAGAGAGAAAAGGAAGAGAGAAAAGGAAGAGAGAAAAGGAAGAGAGAAAAGGAAGAGAGAAAAGGAAGAGAGAAAAGGAAGAGAGAAAAGGAAGAGAGAAAAGGAAGAGAGAAAAGGAAGAGAGAAAAGGAAGAGAGAAAAGGAAGAGAGAAAAGGAAGAGAGAAAAGGAAGAGAGAAAAGGAAGAGAGAAAAGGAAGAGAGAAAAGGAAGAGAGAAAAGGAAGAGAGAAAAGGAAGAGAGAAAAGGAAGAGAGAAAAGGAAGAGAGAAAAGGAAGAGAGAAAAGGAAGAGAGAAAAGGAAGAGAGAAAAGGAAGAGAGAAAAGGAAGAGAGAAAAGGAAGAGAGAAAAGGAAGAGAGAAAAGGAAGAGAGAAAAGGAAGAGAGAAAAGGAAGAGAGAAAAGACAAGAGAGAAAAGACAAGGGAAGAAAAGACAAGGGAAGAAAAGACAAGGGAAGAAAAGACAAGGGAAGAAAAGACAAGGGAAGAAAAGACAAGGGAAGAAAAGACAAGGGAAGAAAAGACAAGGGAAGAAAAGACAAGGGAAGAAAAGACAAGGGAAGAAAAGACAAGGGAGAAAAGACAAGAGAGAAAAGACAAGAGAGAAAAGACAAGAGAGAAAAGACAAGAGAGAAAAGAAAAGGGAGAAAAGAAAAGGGAGAAAAGAAAAGGGAGAAAAGAAAAGGGAGAAGGAGAAAAAGAAGACAAAAGACAGAGAGATTTTATAAACTGACAGTAACACAGTTTGGTCACTAAATACCAAATGAAAATGGCTAATTTTACCATTACAAATCCTACAATCAATTCAATACTTACCCATCCAAGTGAGGTGCACTCTTCGTAGTTCTGGAAAAAGAAAAATAGACATTTTAATATTATTGGTATTTTGCAATATTGGAGGAAGGGAATAAAAATCACAACCTGAATTTTATAAATAAATAACCAAAACAATTGTGAGAAAAAAATGATATTGATTAAAAATCGATTACAGTACAGGACTCTTCAATTAATGCATATTCAATTAATGCGGTTTCAATTAGTACGTTAAAATTTTTATATATAAAATTTGATTAGTGCATACAAAATACTCAATTAGTGTGGTAAATCATTCTTGAATTTAACTATAGTAACTGAAAATTTATTTTTTATAGTTACTGATTAATTAAAAAAATTTAAAAACTATTTCCTTTGTCAAGTATTATGTTATCTAAGTAATTACAGTAGTGTTTAAAAAAAAAAGAAAAAAGAAAAAAAAAAGGCTGCTTATAAATAGATCAATTTTATAATATAAGCCAATAATAAAAATGCATATTTGAATATTTGTTCATTAAATTTTTTTTGAATCTTATGATTTTTTTCATTGTTAAAAAAATAAAAGAAAGTGGACGATTTAATTAGATACAGAAATTCATATTTGTTGAAAAATATCAAAAAATAAAAGATGTATACATTTACTGTGGAATGATTATAAACAAAATTTTCAGGTTAAAATACTAATGATTATTATATGTTTGGAAAATTTGTATATGACGAACAGAAGAATACCATGTGGCAAACCACTCTCTCTAAATAACTTTTTCATAAAAAATCAGATTAATAAACATTAACTCATGGCATTTTTATTGTGTGTTCTTTTATGTACTGATATTTAATTAAAAAATACATGAAATAGAAATTAATTGTGGATGGACTAAAATTTGAGGTACAAATTACATCATTTCCTATAAGTTACAATATTCGATTATCTTTTAATGTACACATTAGCCACACTAATCAAGGGATTCCTGTCTACCATATAGAATGCATAAAACATTTCTCAAGAAAACCGACTCACATGAAGAATTGGGATCCATTAGTATCTTTACCCCGATTGGCCATAGAAAGCAGGAACTTTTGATCATGTTTGAGGATAAAATTTTCATCTGAAATTACAAAGAAGAAAAGATGAAACTGCAGATAAACAATTGAATGGATTCATTATATTAAATGATAGGGGAGTGGAGAGAAGACAACTGCTGAAGTCAAAGTTGATCAAGATATGCCTGGGACAACCAATTACTAAATGGCGCGCATATATATATATATATATATATATATATATATATATATATATATATATGGTTGTGTGTATACCTACCAGACTAAATTGACCAGTAGTAAAATATCCAAACTACATACCAGCAATACGTACCAGGAAACACTCCTCCATATATTGATTCTCCTCCTGTACCATCTCCTGAAAACCAAAAGAAAATACGTGAACAAAATTGGCTTCCTTCTCCTTTTAATGCCCAAATTGAAAAAGAAATTATTCCCAAACATGATCTATCCATGCATGACAAATTTTAATAAAATTTCTTTATTCAGGCAGTTAGAGAAAAAATAAATATATTGTTTAATAAATAAACGGAGCATCTATTCAAATACATGTATCCACTAAAAATAACTTTTAAAGTGATAAAATCTGTCAAATTAATAAATAAAAAAATCCATCTTCTTTAGAAATTGCTTTGTCTATGTCTGAACACGAATCTAAGCAGATGTGAAAAATTTCTAGGTGTCGATGACGAGAAGAATTTCACTTAAAGATAGTATTCAACCTTGCCTGAGCAGCTAAATTATTGGTAGCTCAGTCAGTTGGCAGCATGTCAGATCTAACAACAGTTCCCTCTGCCCAGGAGTATGCAAGTTCAAATCCTGCCAGAGAGTGCCTATCTTCTTTAATAAGGTCAGTAGGCAAAAATAAATATACTATTTAACAAATAAATGGAGTGTCTACTCAAATAAGAGTAGCCATTAAAAACATCGTTTAAAAGTGTTATACTCTGTCTGCCACAATCTATATAAATGACAAGCATATATATCTAATAACAAAATTTCTTAAGTGAAGCATTATCAAAGGTAAAGGAGCTGCTGGAGAATTTATTCCTTAAATATGATCCATGCTCCTTACTTATTGGTCAAGAAATAATGACCTGAGAGTTGTAATAAAAAAATTTAAAAAAAAACAGAAATAAAATAAAAAGAAAAATGCTGTGTCTTTTTTTTTTTTATCTTATTAAAAATGTACAAGCATACCATGCACCCCATGCAAGGCAGTAAAGCCACTAAGCCACAAGGGGTTACAGGGTGTGGAAGAATTAGGAACAGAAACATAAATAATAAAAAGGAAAGGAAAAGAAAAGAGTAATCAGGAGGACAGTAGATAGTGATTGACATTGCATTTAAATTTTTTGCAGATTAAAGCATGGAGCCAGAAGGGAGTTTCACAAGCGAGAAAAGAAATTGTTGGCCTAGAATATACAGTTACATTTAGCCAGCTCAACTGTAAATTGATGAGATCTCAATGCCAGTCTAGTACTGCATTTAAATTCAAAAAGTCTAGGTACCATAGCAAAGAGCTCAGTCAAACAATTACCATGAAAGTATTTATAGAAAAGACAGAGTGACAACCTTATGGCTGTGGGAAAGTGATTGAAGCCAAGCTGCCAGATCAGCACCAATAATATGGATGATGATTCTTTAGATTTTATCAAGGAGCTCAAGGTAAATAATAGAGGCACTGAACCATAATGTGGCAACAATATTCTAAGTATGGATGAATAGTAGACTTATAGGTAAGTAAAAATTGCATAGTGATACAAAAAACAGATTGTTAGGTGCCAAAAACTATTTTAGGTATCTGACAATCAATTCCATCACCATGAAACTTTTAGTTACACATATGCTTGCATGTATATACTGTATGTGGCTCTTTATTAAAAACAAAACAAGCAACAACCTGCATTTAATTGTAATTGTTTATATGTGTGCATATATCCCCGCCCCATGTTACACTTTACAGAATGTGCAGATAATATGCTCGGAAGTGCTGATCTATATTTAATTAATCTCATCATTTTTAATGGGTACTATGCAAATATATAAACAGTTTTATCCTGTAAAAATCTATAGCTTGTTGTCCACTATCCAAGAAAACTTCCTCTGAAAAATTTCAATGAGCTTTACTGAATGATAAAATGACAAGATCTATCTGACTTCCAATACAACAATAGGTAGATTTAGTTTAGAAATTACACACACTAAGTAGAGAGAGAAGAAGAACAAAGGAAAGAGAGGAGAAAAAAAAAGAAAAAAATTTACAAACAACCCTACCTTTTGTAAAGTCTCCACACTGGATCATGAAGTCCTTGACGACCCTATGGAATGGGGCACCTTTGTAGTGAAGAGGTTTTCCTGTCTTCTGTCCCAGCCCTTTCTCTCCTGGAGGTACAGAAAAAAAATTACCACTTAATGTCCATGTCAATTATTAACAAGAATTCCAATAAGCAATTTATAAACAGATTTTATTTTTCAAATAAATTGCCTTTCTGTTCCATTGAGATTTTATAAAAAGATTCACTGGTGAATATTTTATATGAAATAAAAAATGTGTTATTAATTGAAGTGCTCAGTTATGGTTGTTTGTTTACTGTGACATTTAAGCAAAAACTGATGAAAAGACAAAAGAGATGGAATAAATAATAATAATAATAATATTAATAATAATGATGCTAATTCTGCTGGTAGTAAAACAGCTATCAATGCAGAAAGTGCAACTGTTGAGCAGAGTTATAACGCCACTCTAGTCTTGGGAAAGGCTATGAACTCATTTCTTATCACCTATCTATGGGTTAAACTGAACTCCCTTGCCATGGATGGCAGTTAGTCTAGGACAACTCTGAATTAAAAACTGGAGATGGGAAGATGAAACTGTTCCAGTATCTTTCTCAAGATATGACAATTTGCAGATAATGAAGGAAAGGGATATGTGGAGAGCTGTGATCGCCTACATCCTGAAATATTATACCATTAACAAAAATGTAAATAAATAAAATAAAAAATACTGCTCTTAGTTCTATACTTATCTAAGGCACTCTGAACAAATTTATATTTTTCTACCACTTTTGTCAAGCATTTCTTTAGTACCTTTCAAAAGACAAAAGACAGTAAGGGGGGAAATAGAGAGAGAGATATATATATATATACAGCATCAAACATCACCAAGCCTTGTCACACTAAGGAAAGGTCTAAAATATCTGCTGCTGTACCGGCCACACACTCCAACAATCCACACTCTTGCACAATCTGTAGACTTCTTTGCAAATCACTAGCAGGACTGAAATGTCACTTGCGACTTACATACAGGGTTGAATAAGCACAGTTGTCAGAACCTCATATGTTGAAACCGACGGGAGAGTCCATCTCTCTCTCTCTCACTCACACTCTCACTCTCTCACTCACACACACACACACACACACACACGTCCCAAATTATAAAAAAAAAATAGGAATATAATTAAAGTATTAGTTTTATATTAAACCCTCCCACTCCCAGAACACCCCATTACATTTTTTTTTTTTTTTTTTTTTAACAGTGTAAGGATTTTTATGTCAATACTACAGAGTGAAAACATATAAAGGATTAAAATTTAAAAAAAAAAAAAAAGCTTTATCTTAATGTTTTAAAAAGGCAGTCCATTATTTGTATTCCAGATTGTGATAAATGTTCTGTTACAACACTACAGCAAGTTTATTTTATCATCCCCTTTTAACTTAGGTTCAAATTGGATCTACAGCATATATTAAAATGAAAAAAATCTATTTTTTGGGAGTTACTTTTTTTTTTTATTGTTGAATTGACAGCAATCCCTCTTTTATACAAGTTTTATTAAAAACGACTAACAAGGTACTGCAATCGAGTATTTTTTATTTATTTTTTCTTACACACACACACACACACACACACACACAGAGGTTGATTTAAAAAAATGCAATATTAATATTAATAATATTAACACTTCTATAGGATTATTTTATTAGATTATGATTTCAGTCTGTTCACCGTCCTTGTTAGCAAACGCATATTTAATTGACTGGTTTGTTTTTTTACAGCTTATCAAAACTTTGTGGGTTATGTATTTGGATCGTACAAATGTTTTTTTTTGGCAAATGAATATTACATTAACAATTTTTAAGGGATAATAATCTTCTGACACAAGTCCTGCTATTTAACCCATAGCTGGATGGAGACGATTTGGATTTATACCTTTTCCAAATATATTTGTGTGTAAGTGAATGTACCACATAACTGTAAACTTCCCCAGAAAATTCCATAAAATGTTAAGAGGTCTACAAGATTTACTCTTACTTTCTTTTGTTGGCAGGTGTTTGAAATGGCAACAAGAAAGTTTGTTGCATGGATAAAAGTCTATCACTTACCTGCACAGGTTTGTAATAGATATGCAGAACTCTACAACTGTGATCCACTCTCAAAGTCGAAAATTGATCGAGTTTACATGAAAAAACACCAAACCTGATTCTGTTGCTGATGATTACAAAATAAACAGTGGCCAACCATGGACCAGTCAAACTCAACTGCAAACATTAGCTGTACAAGAAGCATGGGAAACCAGCCAGGTGATTCAGTGAAAAATTTGGCTTTTCATTCCATGTCAATTCAACAAACACAACAACAAAAAAAAGTAACCCCCAAAAAATAGATTTTTTTCATTTTGATATATGTTGTAGATCTTATAGTCATTAAAAAGTTCTGAAAATATTAAGTGAAAATTCCTAACCATTTTCAAGATAACACAAATTGAAATTTTGCCGAATCAGCATTTTCTGTTGATGGACATTTCCATTTTTAAATTCAATGATTTCACAAAACCCTTGTATTTTCTGTTCCACAGGCCAGATATTAATGAAATTTGATAACTTTATATATTTTTGCTCAAGGAATCCAAATCTCCATTTATCATTTTTCAGAGAGTAACCAAAAAGTAAATTTTAGCAGTTTTTTGGTGACAAAAAAAAAAATGAACATTTTTAGGAGGCCGATCAAATGGAAAAATTGAAAATATCAATTTTAGCTCCTAAAAGTAGCAAAACGGTGGCACATTTGAAAACTGAAGTATTTGGAGAATAAATCCCAATACATTTCATTAACTGCCACCCAACCAATTCTAGACCATTTAATAGTTTTTTTTTCTCAAAAATTCTGTTTCATGGTAATTTCATGATTATGATCTAACTTTTTGCTAAAGGTGATGAAGTCCATAGATAAGAAAACATTACATAGTATTTGGGGAATTCATTCCCTAAGTTTTAACAATGGTCTCTTTTTATTTCAATTTTTGTGTGTTTGAATATGCATTCAAAAAAAAAAAAAAAAAAAAAAAAAAATTATATATATATATATATATATATATATATATCTCATTAACATCCAACTCATCCAGTTTCCTTACAGACTTTGAATATAAATGTGCTACCACACAAAATTCCAATATCACATGAATTGGTTACGTCTACACTGAAGAAATAAAAAAGCTGAATTTTCGAGCACCAAACTCCTTACAAATTTCTCTAAATGCGTAAACTTGAAAGGTAAGTATAATCTAACATTCAAAACAATGCTAAATGAACAAAATTTTGGGGGTTACATTGATCGGTTGAATTGACATGGAATGATTCAAGAGAGAATTGCATGTGTGATGTTAATAATCCCAAAGAAATTTATGAGAAGGCTCTGCAGATCATGTAGAGAAGATATTTCAACAATGTGTTGACCGAGATGGTGAACAGGTGGAGATTGTTTGAAATAATATCAATTGTGGTTTTGTACCAAAAATCAATAAATACATTAAAAAAAAAAAAAAAAAAAAAAAATGAAGTAATTTTTAGTTTTGTTTAAATTTTAAAAAATAAATTACTAATGAATTTTTTTTTTTTTTTAAATGCATAGGTATAAAAAATATTTTTAATTTTAAATTAAAATTGAATTTAGTGGAGGGGAGAAGAGAAGGACCTTTGCTTTAATCACAATATATGCAATATTCAAACTACAATTTACTTGACAGTTTATCAAGATGTGGGAGATAATTCTACACTAAAATTAAAAAAGAAAATGGATACAATATTATTCAACTACTACTAACCTGTACAGAGGGCTCTGAAATTTTCACATGTTTTTGGACATATGTCGGAGAACAGCTCAACAACAATGCGACCCACTGTAAAAGATAGAAAAAAAAAAAATTAAATACCACAGAATATCTTATTTCTGATATATAAACATTGTAATGAACAATTTGCCAAGCACTTTCCATTTTATAAGTGAAGGATACTGAAATATGATAATGATTCTAACATGGACAAAATTGGCCTTTTAGTGTAATAAAAATTTTAAGATTGTATGAGGGAAGAAAAAAAAAATGTTATTTATCTAACATTAAAAATATTTTTTATATATATATATATATATATATATATATATATATATATATATATATATATATATATTACTACTCTGATCCTTTGATCAGAGTAGCATTTTTTTATGTCTATTATCACACAGTGTGGGGTATCAAACAAAGGTGATGGAAAGAAAAATGAAATCGGCTAGATTAAAAAAAGGTATAATTTAAAATTTCCAGCATCTCTCATTTGTGCACATGTACTCACATCAGCATAACAAATTTAGTCAGATGAAGTCCTAAAGTATGAAACGCACCACAAGAAAACTTATTCCTCAACATTGTCCTTGATATATAAAAAACATATATCATTTATCTCATATATAATAAATATGTATATACCTACGTTTGGGGTTTGACTTAAGCTTATTACATACAAATACACTACAATTCAAAAGTTTGAAGCCACCCACAGAATTATCATGGGATGAATTTGACAGAAGAGTGAAAAAAGAGCTCTTAGAATCATTAAAAAAAGAAAGAATGGAATCAATTATTAAACTTATACTTTGAGAAACCTTTGTAACGAATGCAAAAAATTTGTGCTGCAGTAATCAAGGCTAAAAGAAGATATTTTGACGAGAGAGCAAAATTTAATAACATGCTTTTATTCTTTTAGTCATAATAAAATTTCTAAAAAAAAAAAAAAAAAAAAAAAAAAATATCATGTCTCACTTATTTTTTTTTAACCATGTGTGACACTGAGGCTGTGGGGTAGTTTAAATGTTAATTCTGTGCAGAAAAAGGGTTACGCCCAAAATGAAACAAATTGGAAGATATAAGAGATTGGGAGAGAGGATGGAAGACATTTTCCCTGGTAATGTGAAAGTGAAAAATAGGACCATCTGGGTTATCTATCCCCCCCCCTACCACCCCACTACAAATTGGAACAATACACCTAGAGTTTACTTTTATCTATTGAAAATCTGGTATGCAGGTAAAACAAATTGGGAAATGGCTTTATCTCTTTCTTGAGAAATTAGAAAAACACATGTCATTAAAGAGAAGAGACAGACAGGAATTATATTTTCGTTGGCAAAAACAAATTGAGAAATGTAAACAGGGAATGAACCTGCTATGAGGGCTAGGATTATGAAAATCAAACTTGTCATGACAGGCAAGTGGTCTGGTTTGTGTTTTTTGCTGAGACAGCAATCATTCTAGGAAGGTGGCAGGGAGTTTGAGAATTGAAATTAATGATGAGAATAAACTACGCCCCTTTGCCTATACACTTTAAAAATTAGATTTGTCACAAAGACAGTTATGACAGCCCTGAGAAGTGGGCAAAGTTAGAATACAAAGAAGAAAAGGACAGAATTTAGTGCTGCCTGTGTGGAGTGGTAGTGCAAGATGTGAAGTGAAGCAGGTTGAAGTTAGGAGGAGGAGCAATCCCTGTGACTACTCCCAAAGAGAGTGGATAATTCTCCAAATTTAAAAAAAAGCAGAAATAAGGAACAAAAAATCCTTATGGGATTAATGTAAAAATTGGGGAACCACCAGAACCCTTCAGCCCCACGTCAGATTTGGGTCGAAGTGCATATAAGCAGATGACTTTAGGAGCTTGGAGAATTGGGCTGAGAATCCCATATCGTGTGCCACCGAAATCCATGCTAGCTGTCACCAGATTTCCTGATTCTAAAGAACCCAGCTCCTCCAGAATTTTAGACAAAGTCCAGTGTCACTATAAAGATTGATGCAGGAAGAGTTAATTTCTATTGTACCAAGACTATATAAAACAATAGAAGATTAACTCCATGAATCTTTCATTTTATTTTTTCATTGTGAAGATATTTTTCTTCTTTAATGTATCACCCATCACAGCTTGATCCAGCATTGCAATTACCACAATTCCACTGTTCTGAGAACACAATGTGGGCAGAGTTGGTATGGATCAAAGCAACCAACAGCCAGCTAGGACCAGCATTAGCATTGACCAGTGCAGAGTTAGCCCTGTGGTTAAAACATTGTCCTAAGACACTGAGGACCAGACCACTAAACATGCTTACACCACTGGGTGTACGCAGCAGCAAAAGGTGGTGTTACACATATATAATAATTTTCTCTTATTTAAAGTACAAAAAAATACTTTTAGGGCCAATTTAAAAAATTACCAAGGGTTGCCTCAAACTTTTGAACTGTAGTGTGTGTGTGTGTGCGTGTATATATAAGAGATTGTTAAATTTCTCAGAATAATTCTGATAAGACAATATAGATAAAAAGAAGACAATTGGAAAATATATTTGTTAGTCACTGCCAACAGGTTTTGTCAATCTGACTTTATCAAGGCAAGTTTAGAAGTTTAAATGTTTTTTTTAGTTACATTAAATTCAAATATAAAGGGAACGCTTCTGTGTAAGCCTCCTTCTGGATGTTGGTAATTTAATGTAACTAAGAAACATTTTGCTTCTAAACTTGCCTTGATAAAGTCGGCAATGACTAAGAAATATATTTTCCAATTGTCTTCTTTTTATCTATATAAAGATATTGTGATAGTGATTCAAGCCAATTTGTAAATGGTAATGAAAGCAATAAATCTGGAGTAACTGATATCTTGTTGATATATTACCCAAAAATATATTGGTCTCAAATGGTTAAATTAAGAGTAAAAGATTATTACTATTTTGATTTATTAAAATTAGTGGCATTTACGAAAAAAAAAACTCTTTCCTTGGTATCAAAGTAGTAATATTTGTTACTGGAATCTATGAACGCTTTAAAGAAATCAGAGTCCAATTCTTCAAATACTTATTGAAACAAAAATTAGTTACTTCTGAGAGATTTTAAATCGGTTTCTATATTGACTATTTTGGAATATTGAAAGTGGCAAGTGAACAAACCACACCTGATGATTTTAAGTAGATTATTTTAAACATTACTTTAAGTCACATTTTCAATTATAACCATGTTTATTGATTAGTCAAAAATACTCAAACAGGAAGCTCACCACACAATCAATGCAACTTCATTGGTGAGAGAGAAGAAAGGCATAGTTTATGATACAAAATTTCCAAAGTCATTACATGTGCATCTGTCATAAAACAGTTCTATGCAATAATTAAATTCATTTTTAGCAAAACAGTGTCTCCATTACTGTCAAGAACAGATGAACACAACAAAGGGCTAATGCCATAAACTGGTCAGAAAAATCCCAACTGATCAGACAATACAACAATCACATCCCAGAGATTTACCTGTATAAACATTTCCAGTGGTATGATAAACTTACAAAACAGTTCATCCTCTATAAAGTAGGGAACTGCCCTCTCTTGTACATGTACATCCCTTCAGTTTTAATTTAAATTTCAGATCTGACCAGAATTAGATTAACTTAATTGATTAGTTTTATATTTAAAGTAATCATAGATGACTAATTTTCATTAATAGAGACTTGTTTAAGAATGACTGCTATTAAATGATTAAGCATATGAAGATCATCTAGTGCAAGTATTTTTGCAAGTGATACTAATAGCAGTAAAGTCAAAGGGACCCAAATACAAAATGAACAAAACTTCAAATTAAAAAATAAGTTAGGTGACAAAAATCACATTTTTTTTTAACCTTCTTTAAAGAATTTTAGATTAAATAAGGAATTTTATAGCATTATTTTTATTATTTTCTTTAAACAAGGAAATTTTTCAAAAAAGATAAAAACTGAACTGAAATATTTTTGTTGCATAAATCTATCATTAAGAAAATAAAATATTTTTACATTATTTATTTAAAAAATACATAAAAGGAAGAAGAAAATTGTTATTTAGTATAAAAGATGCAGTTCTTAATAACTAATGATGATAGAATAAACAAGGTCATATGTACAGCCAATTTTACAGAGACTGGAAACAAACATTCATCGGAAGAAAAAAAAAAAAAAAAAAAAAATCACTAAAAAGAAATGTTCAAATTTGTTTAAATTTAATACTTCCGTGCATATATATATATATATATATATATATATATATATATATGCAGAAATATAGTCTTAAAGTGTGCTATATTTATGGGGTAAAGTGCTCAATATCAGAGATAGAGCGTGTGTAAATATAAAAGTGGACATGGAAGTCAGCACTTAGAGGCGACAGTCTGTTTCATGCTAGTGCAATCGTCAGGCGACTAGTGCTGTTGTTTTTCTCGGCTGTTTATATAAGGGTCAGTGGTGCATTATGGGTAGTATATTTTGGCGGTTACTTTTACCGGAAGTCGCTTATTTGTTTATTTATTTATGTCAAATTATTTTGCTTGTTTTTTTATTTTTATTTTTTATCTTATATATTTATTTATTTATTCTTTTATTTTGATCGGTGTTTTTGGTTAACGTAGTAAAAATTTGTTTATATAGCTTATTGTTGGTAGTCTATAATGGCCGCCATTTACCGGAAATCGCTTGTTCGCTTATTTATTTGGGTCAAATTGTTTTGCTTATTATTTTTATTTTTATTTGTATAACAGTTATAACTTTCGTCCGTTCTTTTGTTTTGATTTTATTTCGCACATTCTAACAGGTGTGGTTTTGTGATTTGTTTGGAGTAGTTTATTTTGCTTATTTTATTGTTGTTTGTTTATATATTTATTTATTTTTCTATTTTAAGTTACAAAATAAACTACTCCAAACAAATCACAAAACCACACCTGTTAGAATATGCGAAATAAAATCAAAACAAAAGAACGGACGAAAGTTATAACTATTATACAAATAAAAATAAAAATAATAAGCAAAACAATTTGACCCAAATAAATAAGCGAACAAGCGATTTCCGGTAAATGGCGGCCATTATAGACTACCAACAATAAGCTATATAAACAAATTTTTACTACGTTAACCAAAAACACCGATCAAAATAAAAGAATAAATAAATAAATATATAAGATAAAAAATAAAAATAAAAATAAAAAAACAAACAAAAAAACAAGCAAAATAATTTGACATAAATAAATAAACAAATAAGCGACTTCCGGTAAAAGTAACCGCCAAAATATACTACCCATAATGCACCACTGACCCTTATATAAACAGCCGAGAAAAACAACAGCACTAGTCGCCTGACGATTGCACTAGCATGAAACAGACTGTCGCCTCTAAGTGCTGACTTCCACTTTTATATATATATATATATATATATATATATATATATTGCACATGAGCATTGTTTGTTTTTTATTTTGTTGGCTACACAGTATAGTAGGGTCAGTTGGGCATTGTCTTTGAAAAGAAAAAGAAAAAGAGCACCATGACACAATTCGCTCTTCCAAAAATTTGGAAATGGCATACTGTAATGCTGTACTGCTTGGCAGACATGTCGGAAGCTCTGATGCAAACGTTTCAGTGTGTTTGTATGTTAATTTGAGGACAGTGCAGAAGATTCAGAAAGAATTGAACAAGTCCAATGGTGATTACGTAGGTGTTTGGAGAGATCATTCATGATAGCGATATTATGCTTCCATTCATCTTCCCACAGGGGCTTAGACTCAACACGGAGACCTACATCAAGTGCCTCAAGGAGGTAGTGCTGCCCTGGGGCAAGAAGGTGACTGCTGGAAGACCTATGTCTGGAAACAGAACTCTACATGATGCCACACTAGTAAAACACAGTCATGGCTGTCAGACAAATTCTGCAGCCACATCACCTAACTTCCCAGACTGCAAACCCCTTGATGTAAGGTGTTGGGTGCAGTTGAGCAAGAGACCACCAAAACTCCTTGTAATACCAAAGATGAACTGAAGGCAACAATTATGGCAGCATTCACCAACTTAAAGAAAGCATCCAGAAGAGTTGCAGAAGATTCTGGAGGGTGTGGGTGAAGTCAATGTCGATTTTATTGATTAAATTTACACTTTGGTATTTTGAGATATTTTTGTATAATTTTGGTAAATATATCTGTTAAAATGAGATGTTAGTCTTATTTTCATTTTTGCTTTAGATGACAATTTATCCATTGCACCCTGTATGTGTGTGTATATATATATCATGAGTATCCCAATATAATGTCTTATTCAAAATTTATCTTTTAAATTTTTATCACAATATTGTTATACAGGGTAGGACAGGTATTTTGAGAACATCTTTCACAGGCTATAAATGGGAGACTACCTAACAGTTATTGATGGGATGATTAATCAGAAATATTGGAACTTTTTTTGGGGCATTGGAATCAGAGAATTTTTAACCTAATTCCCAATCCCAAAACCATTCCTTTTTTTTTCTTTGTTTAAAACTTAATTTCCCTTTCCTGGTACTAATGATAAAAATATATAAATATTTATTGATGTTAAACTATCAGTAAAACTAAAATCTATAGATCATTATAACACTTTAAAAAAAAAAAAAAAAAAAAAAAATGTAAGTTTCTGCTCAGCTCTCTAACTTTCCATGAAGTCTGTTTCAGTTCAAAATAAATTTTTTTTTTAATTTCTTTTTAAACTTTATTAATTCACCTATTTAATATTATAAATTATTAATTTAATAATTATAATTAAAATTGTGTAATATAAACACAAAATGAATTCATGTTGTTCTGCCAAGTTATCTTTTTAGGAAATTATTTAATTTATAAAAAAGAAAAGAAAAAAAATGAATTCATGGAATTTCCACCAATGTCACATTTGATTTCTTCAAATCTTGGGGAGGCAGTTAAATTACAGTCATTCCATGTCAATTCACCAGGGCATTACACCCACAGACACCAAATTATTTTGTGCTAGACTTTACCGTTTCAATTTTAAGTGGGGGTTGCATAATTTTCTTATTTTGCCTCTAAATTAAGGCCATGCAACGTTGCCGAATCTCACCTTCAATATTTCTGAAATTTGGTATGTAGGGCAAATAAAAAGTGTAGAATCCAAATATTTAACTATTTCAAGTCTACACTTGATAGAAAATTTTATTTTACTCACCCAAATACATGACCCAAAATCAACAACTTTTCACTTATGTAGCTTACAGTCAGTCTATCGAAAATATGTCCTCTTCAATTTTCATAATATTTTTTGCCTAACATCTACAATGCCTGCAGGTTTACCAACAAATTTTGTGAGGGTTTTAAGTCTACTTTAGAAGATATGACCCTGCCAAGTTTAGAGTTTTTTCCTATGTATGTGCAGGATTTCCAAGAAAGATTATTATTAAAGACAATCATCCTAATGCTTCATGATCTCTAAAATGTTGATATTGTGCTAAGTAACTTCTTAAACTATTCAATAAGATTGTTTTTATTGATTAAATTAAATAATTTAAATATATTTTGCAGATATTACTTTTCATACAGATAGATTGTCTTTAAAAAGCAGTAAACATTGCCTCATGTATGATAATCAACAGTGCATAGAAAATTTGTAAATGGCACTTAACAAATGAAGTTAAAAGAAATTCATTCAGTTTGTGTTTCTTTTAATTTTATTTTGGTAAATTATTTTCATGAAACAAAAAAACATTTGATTTTTTTTTCATTCTCAAAAAAGTCATAAGATAAATGTGAATCTTTAAAATATAATATTTGAAGTTGGCACTAAACATTTATATAGTTGAAGGAAATGCTTTCATTACTTTTTTTAAATTTTCATTTTTATTTTTTAAAATTATTTTCATGAAACAAATATTTTAATTTAATATAGACTAAATTGTTTTGGATATAATTTTTTGCAAAGATAATTTATCCATCTTGGACAAATGATAAACTACCATTTGCTGTTGTAGGAATATCAACAGTGCACAGAACATTCATTAATGGTACAAAACATATCCTTAAAATTTTCTTTCCAGTAAAATGAATGTGATGGAAGAGCTGGGTGCATGATCTTAATCAGAAAGTCCTTATTCTCCATATGAATTTCCAGGACCATGCCAATCCAAATTTTATTGTTGCACTTGCAACAAACATATCCTGAAACAAAAGAATTTACTGGTTTCTCTTCAGCCCCAATAGAAAAGTCATATATTAGGTCATAGTTTTCATTTTCGCTACATTGTTTCATAGCTATTTTATCTTTGGCGAGTGGAATAAATTGATGAAAACTTCTTGTTTCTGGCACTGTGGATGCATTCTCTAATCTCATGGTGAGACTCCTCCTCACTTCTCAACTTCTTCCTTTTCAACCAGAATGAATTTGATACCTTCAATTGCAGATTTACAATATTCAAACAGATTCTGTGGAAAGGATTTGTTTGGTAGTTGTACTTCAGAGACTTTCTTTTGACACTATCCTTTTCACTGTCCCACCTATGCCATCACACGGTTGTTTTCCATGACTTGTTGCAAAGAAATTCCATTTTGCACTGAGCCCAAAATCTTTCTGATGGTTGCACAAATTGGCAAAGTTCTTAGAATTCTTGTATTGTGCTGCACAACCATCAGTAAAATACTCAATATTTTTTTGTGTGCAAAGGTAGCTGTGATTAAGTCAATAATTTTTTCTGTGCTATATAAATAAATGCTACATCATGTGAGTTGTCACTCGACATAATGCAGAAACATTCACTTTGCATTGCATCTTCAAGCTTAAAGTAGAGTGCCACTGGATGTAAAGTGCATTGTGAAGTATTCCAATGATAACTCTGGATCTCATCTTGAACTATAAATTTGTAGTTCTCAGCAAAATCTCCCAGGAACAAAATTTCACTATCACTAATCTCTTTTCTTTGCTTTAAGTACCTTGATTGTGATTTAGCCAAGTAAGAATGAGGTGCTAATTTATTCAGTTGCAAAACAACTAAATCAATGTAAGCTTGACAGGATTCCTTTTGTGTTATCAAAGTCGATCAGTCAGTTGTTGTCCATTGGGAGAACTATTGATTCAACATTATCAATATATCCTTCCATGGTGTCATAAAGAAATTTTTCAAGCTAATCTGATGATTTAGGACAATTTGGGCACCTATGAATCATACACTCTGCTACTGGTATTACAGAAAATATATTTCCAGAGATCTTTATATGATACATTCAGTGGTTCCAGTAATAATTTCATATTTTGGTGCATAGTGCATACACATACAACATGCGTTCCTGCACTACCAGCAAGGACATACCATTTCGGCCTTAGACTACAAAATTTTGAAAATTCCAAAGGTACTGTTGGGTTCTGTTCCTTGAATGATCTGAAGAGCTCATTTAGGTTGCACAAGATGAGTCTTTTCTGCTGATGAATATTATGTTTAATACTAATGTAGTCTTTCCTGTCTGGCATCAGTCGAGTATATTCATCATCTTGATAAAATGCTTTCACTAACTGTGCAATATCAGCAGGCAAAGACTTTCCCTTTTTGGTTCTGGCACAGCTAAAATATCTCTTTGCAAACACAATTTGCGAGCCTTGCATACAATGTGTTCTGAAACATCAAACACATCCATGACTTTTTTGTGTGACCAGTCAGTAGGGGGCAAGTGTCAAGATCTGTATTTTGATTTTAGTTGATTCCACGGTCTTCACTTTTACTACAAGAAGCTCTATCATTTTATCAAAGCACTTAGCTTTATCTAAACTCTCCTTTTTGATTTTTAAAGCCTCATCATTCAACAGCTCATAGTCAACATTTAATGACTTGGTTACTTTGGGCTTTACACGTTGCATTGCAGAAAAAAAACTTTCTCTTACGTAAAGTAGCTTTTCCTGAGTAATGAAGCCCTTTTGTTTTCAGTGGAGAAATTCTAATAGCAGAGAAACATTCATTGATATTTCTCTTCTGTTTCTGCAGAAGTACTTGTATCAAGTTCTTTCATTTCTTCATCTGATACACGTCTTGGCTCTTCCTTATTACTACTCTTTTCCGATTCTGCAGAAGTACCTGCTTCAAGTTCTTGTATTTCCTCATCCGATATGTGTCTTGGTTCTTCATCATCGGGAAGTAGTTTGTGGATTTGTATTCGATAATTAGGGCAGAGTTTCTTGCCTGGGATTAATACCAACTTAGCCTTTGCCTTGTCTGCCATTTCCAATTAAATTGGTTTCAAACCACCTTTGATTTGCTTTTTATGATTTTTAAATGGATTACAACATCTCTTTTCAAGCCATTCATAGTTAGTCAACAAGGTCTGCTTGTGACGGTAACAGATAGTCTGTATTTTATCCTCATCAAGTCCTGTTCTATAGGCAATAAGCTTTACATCCATTGCATCCAACAGATCAACTGAAATCAATCCAACCTGTTTATCATTGAATAATGACATGTTTCAACTGTTAGCACAGTACAAATAGAACAATTCATTTTTAACTGAAAAAAGAAACTACTGTAGTTCAAATCCAGTGTGCAAATAAAAAAAACATGTAATTAGAAAAATACCACCTTTCTCCTTGGATACTGAATGGTAAGTGACTGACGTTTCAGGACCAGACAGTGCATAGTGTAGTTTAAAATGTAATATTTAAAGACTCTTTGTATATTCATTTTTATTATGATTTTCTTCTGAATGAAACAAAATTAAAATATTTATGTTTCATGAAAATAATTTTTCAAAATTTTCATGAAACACAAATATTTTAATGAAAATAAAAATTAAAATTAAAATTTTAAAAAAGTAATGAAAGCATTTGCTTCAACTATATAAATATGTTTAGTGCCAACTTCAAATATTATGTTTTAAAGATTCACATTTATCTTATGACTTTGTTTGAGAATGAAAAAAAAATCAAATGTTTTTTGTTTCATGAAAATAATTTACCAAAATAAAATTAAAAGAAACACAAACTGAATGAATTTCTTTTAACTTCATTTGTTAAGTGCCATTTACAAATTTTCTATGCACTGTTGATTATCATACATGAGGCAATGTTTACCGCTTTTTAAAGACAATCTATCTGTATGAAAAGTAATATCTGCAAAATATATTTTTTCATTTTTTTTTTTTTTTTAAATTAATAAAAACAATCTTATTGAATAGTTTAAGAAGTTACTTAGCACAATATCAACATTTTAGAGATCATGGAGCATTAGGATGATTGTCTTTAATAATAATCTTTCTCGGAAATCCTGCACATACATAGGAAAAAAACTCTAAACTTGGCAGGGTCATATCTTCTAAAGTAGACTTAAAACCCTCACAAAATTTGTTGGTAAACTTGCAGGCATTGTAGATGTTAGGCAAAAAATATTATGAAAATTGAAGAGGACATATTTTCGATAGACTGACCGTAAGCTACATAGGTGAAAAGTTGTTGATTTTGGGTCATGTATTTGGGTGAGTAAAATAAAATTTTCTATCAAGTGTAGACTTGAAATGTTAAATATTTGGATTCTACACTTCTTATTTGCCCTACATACCAAATTTCAGAAATATTGAAGGTGAGATTCGGCAACGTTGCGTGGCCTTAATTTAGAGGCAAAATAGGAAAATTATGCACCCCCCACCACTTAAAATTGGAACGGTAAAGTCTAGTACAAAATAATTTGGCATGCTTTCCTAACTCATGAAGGGGAACATTTGTGCCAAATTTCAATTAATTCGGTCTCAGTGGATGCAGATTTCAACTTTTTGCAGGTGTTTTGACATGGAATGACTCTTACAACAATTTGGTTTTATAATAGTTTTAATTCATAAAGTCAATTTTTAGTCTCGGTTATCGAAAAGATTTATTTTTGCTTTTGTAGCATACTATGTAAACGAAATTAAATCTTTTCTATAACCAAGACTTAAAAAAGTAAAATTTCTTTCTATAAAACTTCCATTTGTTTCTACAAAATTCATGTATTTCTTACAATTTTATAGCTTTCAAAGTGGATTTTTATCTTTATTTACTTAAAAAAAAAAAAAAAACTTTTATTTGAAGTTTCCATCAAAAATTGTAGTTTATTTTACTAATATTTTTCTTTGGCATAATTGAATTTTGCTGTGTTAAATTATGGCCATTAAAATATTTTGAACTTTTTCTCATTTATTCCTCCTCTGAACCAAACAAGATGCAAGTTTTATCTTTTAGTAACTTAAAAGCCACACTATAGACCATTTTTTTTTATTTTACAATTAATAGCAAACCATTATTAGTTGAATCTTTACGAATTACACACATTAGAAAATTAGAAACATTTTTATCTAACAGTGAAAAATTAAATTTTAACCAATGTTTATTATTTTCATTAAGTTTTCTGAAAACAATGAATTTTAATTATTGTAGGTATCAGAATCAGAAATTGTATTGGAATCAGTAAAAATTTTAGTATCATCCCATCACTACTAAGAATGTTACATGCATGAACCAAATTTTAACCTCCATTACTCTTTCAGCAGTATCAAGAGCACTAACATAGCAGCTTTCAATCTTATACAAGAAATGAATAATAGGTACATCATATTCATTGCCTTAACCACCAACCACAGTAACTGAGAGATAGCCAGCTTCTTGAAAATGACCTTGTCCCTTGTCAGAAACTAGTTAGTAGGGTCATGTTAAATTTGGCCAACAGCAAAAAACATTCGAAGCAGTCATAAGTCATAAAGACAGCAGAATTCATTCAGCAGGTCCAGGATATGATCAACCACAATCCCATCAAGTCAATGAGGACCACTGCTGAGCAGTTCAAGTTGTGTATGATGATATCAGTTTTATTTCATAAATGATGAAGAAAGAGCAGTTTATATCTGACAAGACCAAAGAGAACCATGTGATCAAATTGAAACAATTACCAGACAAGTTCAAAACACCTTGAGGAGCTCAGCAGGCTCTGTTTTTTCTCCAATGAACAAGGTCAATAGGAGTCGCTGTACAAACCGTATAGAGGTAACTACAGTGATGCACACAAAGTTCGGATCATCTGTGATGACCCTAGTGGTTATGAACAACAAGAGCCATATCATGCTAGCCTAATTCTCTTCCTGTTGGGCCTCAAGATCCATGTCACCACCTACAACAAGGTGCTGGACATGATCTGTATTTAAAGAGTTACCCAAAGTTATACATGCATTATACATGCCCTAGTAGGACCCTGCTCATTGTGTGGCTGGCTGAGACATGCCATTCCCAACATGTGGTCTACTATAGCATTCTCGATTTGAATCTTTTGGACTGCTACATCAAAGACATTAATAAAAAGGAGCTCAACCAGCAGCCCCATTGTATTAAGGACTTGTTGAGTGCTACCATTGTAGTGATAATGGCCAACCTGAACAAAACCCATTTGATCCACACATACAGTCACTTGTGTGGTGGTACCAAAGTCATCCTTAAGGCTGAAAGCAGTTTCCCAAAAATGCTTGCTGATTTTCTAAGTTAAATATGTGGGGTATAAATCTTTTTTATAATCTTTTTTTTCTACTGAATATCGTTGTTTTTCTTTATATTGCAATGTTTTTAATTACATGGTTCTTCCTGTATTTCTACCTAAAATATTTTGATTTTAACATTCTAAAATTAAAATAAATTGTCATTACAAGTAAAAAAAAATTTCAATGGTTTGCTAAAAATAACATGTCAGTGGGATTGGAGGTTAATTTATATTTGATTGTACAGCCCAAAGGGTTAAGATGATGTAGGTAGAGATTAATCTGCCAATAGAAACAAAGTAAATTTTTTTTTTAAACAATTTAAAATACTTTTTTGTTTTATTGTGAAACTGTTTTAAAAATAGCTTTAAATTATTATCAGTTTTCTTGTATATTCACTGTGTCACACGCCCACTAAAGAGAAAATGGTATAAAGAATAAACCCAAGGAGATAAAATACTGATCAGTGACATGTCAATTCTGTTTTAATCACTTGACGTGAAAACTTTTCCACTTTGCTTTCTTCATCAATATCTTTTAGGCTTGATAGCAACTGTAGACAATACTCTCTTTATAAATTTCCAAGAAAAATTATCAACAATGAAATAACATCAAGAATGATCTTTGTTTACGCAAACATTCCTGGAACACGAGAGTAATTAGAAACTATCAGAGATAAAAAAAAGTTTTCTTGTGTTTATGATAAAATGTTTGGTATGTCTCTCCCATTAAATGGTTAGGAGGAAAATAAACTAGCATTTAAAAGAGACTTGAAAACTGTTCATTGAAATTTACCATCCAAAATAAATCTACAGGCTAAAAATCAAATTAAATATAGAATAACCAGAAGTGAAAGATAGGGACCTATTAGTATTGTATAAGGAAGCTTAAATAAAGTGCAAAATACTTTTTGGGGATTTTGTTCAGAATCAGAATGCAGTATTGTGTCACTGAAAATGTGCAGAGTAAATTTAAGCCCAAATTCCTAATAATGCGAGTAGCAGAAATAAAATTAAAACAGGAATTAATACAAAAGTCAGATTATTACAAAAATGGAGTATTGCTGGAAGGAAGCAGCTCAACCCTCATTTTCCAGCTTTGATGGAAGCCAAAATCTTTTATGTGGTCTTTGGAGGAGACATAAATTCGAATTTTCTGTTGAAAAAGATTCTTCATCTTTCATTACAGACTATTCCTGAAGAAAGCACTTAGAGAGAATGGCCGAAAATTTGTCATAAGAAAGGCAACCCAAGGAACGAGTTCAATAGTTGCATTGGTGTACAAAGCAATCACATTAAAAACATCACCCATTTTAACCTACTGCCTGTTATATATTTATTATCTTGCAATGAGATTTCTGATAATTCATTTTTTTTGTAGTTACAAATTTATTTTACTACTTCTAACATGCCAAAATTAATGAGCATCTATAAGTAAAAGGATTTATGTTTGCAAGTAGAACCTCATGCAGAATAATTGTGCTTATACTAACCATCATTTGCATTACTCATGAAGTTATACCCCTAAGTGCCAGTGTTGATCAACTCTTAATATATATATATACATGCTGCTGAAATGTATCTGCAGTAAGTATTCTTTTCAGTGGATGATGACCCAGAGATCAGGATGCATCATCATTATCACTCAGCCAGTGTGACAATAGACCTCAATAAACTTTGCTAGATTAAAAGCTTTCCCAATTCAGAAAAAAAAAAAAAAAAGAAATATTCTATTTTGGAAAATTTTGTTTAAATTTGTAGAGTTTACTCTTAACAATATATCAAGTCAATATATGTAAATCTAGCATTTCCTTCCTGTTAGCTGATTTTATTTAGTGGCATATCAACCTCTACTGATTACTTAATGCTGAGATTTAAAAGAAAAAAATCATTAGATGCTTAAACTTAATTCATATTTAAAATCAGTCTAAGTTATTGAAACACCCTTTAGTAGTGTCAGACAATGACAGATATCCAGGTTTCAAATCTGAAAGAGGAGTTTTCAGAATTGTCTTCTTCATATACTCATGTATAAGCCAATTTTATGTATAGTGCAACCCCAAATTGTTTTGTATGAATTTTAATCTCTCCAGAAAAATATTTTCTTGTGTAGAGTGCAACCAGTCATAAAAGTGCATGACTTTTATACACTTCAAAGAAAATGATTACCTGTGTCACCCACTATTTTTGCATAAAAAATTGATCATAAAAACTCACAGTATGCTTGAGTATAATACAGTAATTCTGCTGATTAACAAAGTAAATTGGCCACTTAAGAACACTTTCTGATAGCTTCCATAAACATTTTCAGTGCCTGGCCGTGTGACCATGCCTCCTCCATATGATACTTACAAGGAAAGATCTTAAATTACCTACTTTCTTCACACTTACTACATGAATCTAATGGTCAAAATCATCACGATTTATGGTATTAAAAAATCAATGTCTCTGCTAATACTTAATATCTATCCTAATTAAAATCATACATTTTAAATTTTGCAAATTAAGCAATGAAATTTCAGAAAGCTGATTAATAAAAGACAATACACAAAGTTTCTACAAAACAATTAATTTTTAATGAATAAATATTCTCTTCTATGTGTAATGTCCCTTTAGGACATTGGCAATCATGGTTCTCCACAACTGCCTGTCCTTTGGCCATCTCTCCCAAATCCTGTTCCATCAGTCATGCATTATATTACATAACAGTTCAATACTCTTTTCTTTGTTTATAACAAATTTTTTGTTTCTGTTTAATACTTTGCTTAGCTTTTGGAAGGCATCTTTCACTATCCCAATGCCCCATCCTATTTTAGTGTCACACTTTCTGTCCTCTGTTAAAATACTTCCCAGATATTTAAATTGTTGTACTTGTTTGATTTTTGTATCTCCAATTTGTAATTTGCATGCTGGGCTGTTCCTTTTGCTAACAACCATGCATTCTTCTTGCAATTGAGGTTTAGTCCTTTCTTCTTGCTTTCCTTCACTACCTTCTGTCGGAGTTCTTGTACTTTCCTTTCTGTATCTGCTATCAACACTGTCTTCTACATATCTTGTCATTAAGATTGTGGCTGCCAATAATGAATCCTGGTAGGACTTCTAATTCTCTCAGAATTGCATCACACTGGGCCCAAATTGGAAAACTTTGGAAATAGAGTTTTATCAAATGCAAAGTTTGTATGAGAAACTAAATTTTATTTGGAAAGGTACCTAATGGTTTAATTCTATCTAATATGGTATAGTAAAATGATAGAATGGTCCTTTTTTATGTAAAACTTCAAATTTATGGGAATTTCATAGGATCATAATGATGGTACCATATGTGAAAAATCATATTTTACATTCCAATCCAACCCTGGTGCTAATTCTTTCCGAGACTCATCTATTGTTGGACTATATTATCCATCTATGAGGATATTTTTTAATCAATATATGAACATAATGGTGTTTACAACTTTTGCACACCTTTTTTTTTTGTAACACTTGAAAAATTGTACTTTACTAACTAGATTCGGCCATTAACTTTAATCCAAAATGACTTTTCTTGAGACATGATGTGGTCTGATGTCATGAATTTTGGTTTTGTGCTTATGAAAAATCAGCTAAGAGTCACTTCATGAGTTTTAAAGATTCAGATATAGCTCAGCATGAATTTTTCAAAAATGGTATACTTTGAGATGTGAATCTTAGCCATTCTCAAGATATTCAAGCACTTAGGCCGAAATTTGCCAGCAATTTTAGTGTAAATTGGTCATAATTTGGAAAAAGACCCTAAAATTTTGAATGATTCTTTGAAAAATAAAATGTTTATTTGATTACTGTGTGACTTCATGTTAGTCAAAAACAATAATTTTAGCTGTTGCTTTCTAATTTGAAACCAAAATATATAACTTTTTACCGTTTGTAGTTTCTGAGATGAGGCAAAACATGGTCACTATGATAAACAGAAAATATCCTTGATTTCTGGAACTTTAAAATAACATAAAATTGGTTCTAGATGTGCTACAGAGCTTTTTTCTTTTTTTTCTGATTCAGAAATTTAAAGCAGATTATCTTTTTGAAGCCTATTATATTAATTAAAAAACTTATTTTTTTGCCTATTTCCACCTTGGAGCTCAGTGTGCTTTGTTGAAGTGAGAAGATACATCCTTATCTTACACCCCTTTCTATTTTTGTATATTTACTGCACTCATTTTCTATCCATATGCAGGCAGTTTACTGCCAGTATATGTTCTGAATTATTCTAATATCCTTCCCAAATATGTCATAATTTCCTAGCAGTTCCAACAGGTTTTTGTGACATAATTTATCAAATGCTTTTGCATAATTGATAAAACACAGGTACACCTCCTTCATTTGTATTTCATTCTGATATCAATTTGAGCATAAATATCGCAATCCTTGTTCCAGTGTCTTTAATAAATCTACACTGTTCTTGTCCTATTTCTAGTCTAATTCTGTTGCATGTTCTATTCATCAGAATTTGGATGATAAATTTTGTTATATGGCTCATTAATCCGATAGTCAGATGGAGTTTACATTTGTTTACACCTGGTTTCTTAAGCAGTGCTTTGAAAATTGATCTACTTAGGTCTTCCAGTAGATCACCACTGTTGTAGATTTCATTTATTATACCTGTAATCTTTTCAATGCTAAAATCATCTAAGGCTGCCAGCACCTCAATTACAACTGACTGGTTCTACTGCATTGTTTCTATTCAATTTGGTCAGTGCCGATTCCACTTCAGATTTTAATATTTCTGCGTATTGTCAGTTGTTCTCTTTCATCGTTGAAGAGTTCTTCAATGTAGTTCTCCCATCTCTGAAGTATTTTTTTCTTTCTCTAATATCAGTGCCCCATCCTTGGATTTTATGCATCCTGTTAATGCTGTGAATTCTTATTTTTTTTATGCATATTATTTATTCTATCTCTGCACATTTTTTGTTGAGCCATTCCTTATTACCTATTGAAAATGATGACCTTTTTAAAACTAGGCCCTAAAAAGTATAGTAAAAGTACAAATTTTAACAGATTTATTCCGATTATAGATGATGCAATCAAAATTAAATAATGTTATAAATAAAGAGTATAATTCTTCGAATTATTACATCTTTTCATCAATATAGTGTTATATAAAGCAAATATAAATATACTTACACGCTCTGCCACTGCTTTCAACATCAAAGAAGCACCTAGAGCGGTGAGTTCCATTAACAGTCATCCTGGAGAAAAAAAAGAAAAAAAAAATTTAAATAAAGTGATCCAAAAACAATTGTCTACATTTTTGTTGCTAAATATCTAAGTTTCTTTTCTTCATAAACCCGACCTGAACTGTATTTTGGTAGAGTATTAATCAGTAAATCCTCAATCATTTCTCATGTTTACTGCTTATTGCATTGACTTTGGGACAGAGTCAATGTGAAAGCAATAAGTTGCTGATAACATTATGGATGTAAAAACTGGAACAATTTATATTCATTGTTTAGTTAGACAATGCTCATTAAAATATTTGAAGTATCATTCAAATTGAACAATTTTTTATTGTGAAATTTATAAAAAAAAAAAAAATTTTTTTAAAATGTGTTAAATACTTTTGCTACCCACTATAGATAAATTTTTTTTTTTTTTTTTTTTACATGCAGCAAAATATTCACTTGGACATATTCATATATGCACCAATCAAGCATGTAATTCATAAGTGAATATTTTAAGGTACTACTGGTTTGCCCTAAAAAGTACAGGTGCTCAACAATTTGTAGAACTTGTATTCAAACTTACATGACCAACTCTAAATACAACTAGTAAATCATGCTTCTCATTTGTAGATTTTTCAAGTAAATGAACAGTTCACATATACACATTATTTGACAAAAGCATATGTGTAGCTAATAATTACAATAGAAAGCACAGGTACATTCTCAGGCTCCCAATTAAAGAAAAAGATTAAGAAAAAAGTTTCTTCTAATTACTGGCAGAACTTCATGAATGTTATACTGAGATCTTCTAGAAACAACTTTTTTGCTAAATTTAAGCTTAGCAGTAGTATCATACCATTTCAACCATGATCTTCTTGAGGTTTCTGTGTTTTCAATAAACTACTATGAAGTGAAATGAGAATAATCTATTCCCATGGATTGATTAAAGGGTTTGGTTCAAAATCCCAAGCTTGCCACCGAGTACGACAGACAGTCGAAGAGAGCTCGAATGTGATTATAAAAACCCAGATAAGTTTACTAGTCTGGATAGAAAACACATCATAAAAATCCTGATGGAAAAATGGCAGAAGTAATTTTTGTAAAAATATCATGAGGTATCTTAAAGCAAACTGTTTAAAAAGGTCCGTAGAAATCAAAATTTTTAAAATTGCTCATGCTGTATTTACATATTTTAGCAGACTATCAACCACGGATAGAAATTTAATGTCAAAAGTTCAAGAGAAGTGGGAGTTGAAAGTGTGCACAGTACCATAACAGCTGCTCCCAAAGAATTTATAGTACAAATGATAATAATAATAAAAAAAAAGAAAAAAGCGCAATATGACTGGCATTGAGATCTCATCAATTTACAGTTGAGCTGGTTAGATGCAGCCTTAAATTCTATGGTACCAGTTTGTATTCTCATACTCCAGCTCCATGCTTTCTAGCCAACTTTAAACTGCAAAAATTTAAATGCAATGTCAATCATTATCTACTAACTTTATTACACTTCTATTCTTCTCACTCCCTAATGTTTTTCTTTTTTCTTGTTTCTTTTATTTCTGTTTTCTAATACTTCCATAGCCATCTACTGTCCTCTTAATTATGAAGTCCGCTTCCTGCTGATTAATGTTTCTGTTCCTAATTCTTCCACACTCCGTAACCTAGAGTGGCAAGTTCTATGCAATATGGAAATAAGTAGAAAATTGAAAATGCAGAAAATCACAGAAAATAGTTTTTTTGCTACTAAAAACATAAAATATCCCAACAGTAAAATGTAAAATCCCTGAGCTGGAACATGACAGAATCATTATTTTGACGTTTTAGAACACAGAGAATTTGCCATCCTACTGTAACCCAATGTATCTTATTGGCTTTAATGCCTTGCATGCATGATATAGATTTAAAAAAAAAAAAAAAATTTTTAAATGTTTCCACACAAATTAATGACTCCAAACAGTGAAAACATTTTATTTTCATTTATAGATGCAACAGTTATTGCATGCACTTAATCAAACAAGCTTTTTAGGACAGAAGTAGTATTATATATCAAATCATGAAATACCATTCTCTAGTTGTTTGATTTTTATTGTAAACACTGGAGAAGAAAAACAAAAAACTAATTTGATATGTCACATTGATACCCTCACTTGCTTTCATCCAAAGATTCCTTGGCTAATAAAGATCTTGTCAAATAAAAATCTTTAGCAGCAACATAAGTGACGTGCTTTAAAATTGTTTCTGTACACATTTACAAAGTGTAGAATGAGCTTTACTGAATTTGAAACCCTAAGTCAGTGGTTCCCAAATGCTATGGCGCACTTCATAGATGTGGCAGAAGAGGATAGCAAGTGAAACAGAATGATTGAAAGAAAATCAAAGATTTAGAAACAGTTTCAAAAAATTAATATGCCAAGAATAAATATGATTTCAAAATTCAAAATATTATTATGGTTACTTGTAATTGCACGAGTCCCTGTATAATTAGTTATAAATAATTACTGACCGATTTTATCATTGATATTTTTGTATTATATCAAGTATTAAGAATATAGTAACTAGGATCCGCAAATTGGAGATGAGAGTTATCAATGATAATGTTCTGACTTCAAAACCATATCTATCCCCCTTCAACTCTTTCGCTCTGTTTTTTATTTTTAAATGTACTTTTTATCACATAAAATTCGGTGAGGTGTAAGCAAATTTTCATTCTAATAATGCAGCGCCTGAGAACCACTGCTTTAAGTTTAAAGTGCCAAATATAAGCCGATATTTATCTGATTTTTTTTCTATGGACCAAAAAAAAAAAAAAAAAAAAAAAAAAAAAAAAAAAAAAATAGATATATATGCAACACATACCTTTGTGTCTTAGACAAGTTGCCTGGGATAAGTTTTAATAATTCAAAAACTACTAGCGTTTTTATTTATTTTTGCACACATGCTAATATTTCTTGCTACTTAAAAAGAAATCAATATGAAAACAATTAAAATGTTATTCTAAAAAAAAAAAAAAAGTTCCATTTATCAAATTATTTTGCTATTTACACTGAATTGAAAGAAATTTGAAAATATTAAGAAATCTGTACCTATCAAGTAAGAATATCTATGGGTCACTTTTCTATAGTATAATGACAGGTTCCTTCAATTTTAAGAGTGTAAAATTACAGGTTCTTCCTATTAAAAATGCTATTGCTGGACATTGTATAATATACTTATACAAATGTCAGCTCCCATCATGATGGTTTCTTACTAAGCTGAATAAAAAATGACACTTGCACATTTATATAAAGAAAAAAAGTGTTTATTGTCTGTTGGATAGTTTAATATGTATATACGACTACAAAAAACAATTATACATAAACAAAATCTGGGACGCTCAAGAGTTCTTGGTTCAACCCACTTCCCCCCAAAAAGGTCAAATAATCAAATTTTATTTTATCCCTTCTTAGTCAAGCCAAAAACTTTTCAGCACCACCTTGTAAAATGAAATAATATTCTACTCTATCACCAGCTAAATAGGTTATTAAGTATTCAACATTTATTTTCCAAATCTTTCTTTTAATGACATCAAAAGCATTGGGTTAATATCAGTTGGTAAAGAAAAATTGATTTTTTTGAACAAGCTTTTAGTTTTTATGATGCAAGGAAATGTACTTTTTTCTCTTTTGTTTTTTTGCTATAGGACAGAGTTTTTTTAATCATTTCACCTCAAGCAAAGTGATAATGCCACTAAGACACAAAGGGTTACTGAGAATAAAAAGAAAATAAGACTTTAGTGAGGAGAAAGGAAAATAAAAGAACAGAATTCAGGAAAACAGAAGATGGCGATTGACATTGCATTTAAATATTTGAAGATTGTAGATGATGGGGAAGCAAGAAAGTGGAAGAGTTCCACAGGCAAAAAGTGCAAAAAAAGCAAATATCTAGTTACATCCAGCTAGTTCAATAGTAAAACAGTGAGACTTCATTGCCAATCTAGTAGTACACTTAAATTTATGCAGTCGAGGTAAGAAATAGGAAAGCTCATCAGATCAACTACCATGAAAATATTTATAGAAAAGACAGAGGGAAGATACATCACAGCAGTGGAAAAAATGACTGAAGTTAAGATGCCAGGTCAGGACCAATTACATTACAAACCCTTCTTTGTAGATGAAGTCAGGTGAGAGAGTTCAAGGAGCAACTAGGCTTAAAGGTTTGTATATGGTGATACAATTGATCTATCTATATTTAGATATTGCCATTATTTGCTTTTTGCAATTGCATAAACTCGCGTTATTTTAAATTCACTCTTATTTGTTATTTATGTTGTAAAGTGAGTGAGAACAAGGTTCAAACTTTTTTTTTCACTGTTTAGCTACAAAGATATAGGACCTGCTGATGGTAGAGAAGACTTTCCCCCCATTTTTTAAAAATTCACTGCCACCATCAACAAAGAAAAAAAATAGCCACCCACAAAGAAATTATATAAAAAAAAATAGGCCATGAGATGAAGTTGCACTATGGTAATTCAAACCCACCAATCTGGTCATATAAATCTTGCCAGAATGAAAGCTTTGATCAACAAACAATGTGCATAAGAGAACAGCTTGCTAGCATTTAGCTTCCTATTTACTTGGCACATTGGGAATATCTTCAGTAACATTTTAGTACCAATGCTCACTGCTTGTAAAATGTCACTAAAACAGCACTTTGGGGGGGGGGGGGGGTAGCAAAGACACATAAAATCGCTATAAACCCATAAAGTCCTGTCAAACTATATATCAAATGAAAAGAAATTGATTTATCTATAAGTTTATCAATGTTGTTTATATGTGTATTCTATTTTTATAACTTTTTTATTGGGGAGATAAAAGAAAAAAAAAAGATGAATATTGTAAAACCATTTTTTTCAATTTTGGTCGAGCACAATAAAGGGTACTAGTAGGTTTAGCTCAATTCCAAAGCATACAGTGGTGGGAATTTGGTCAAATTTTGCGTTAAAAATCAAGAAAGAATGCCGTTTAATGTAATATATGTTCAGGTTTAGTTGGTCAAATAGTTTGGTCATCAAAATTCGACCGCTATGGTTCAGAAAGTTTTCATTAAAAAAAAATTTGAACATCGATAAAACAGATGTTTTGAAATTTTTTTTCATTTCATCATCATAAACATCTGTCCAGAAAGTTCTTTGGAAATCTATAACAAACACGGACCATCAACAAAGATTTACTGAAAATTATCCATTCATTCTTGCCACTTAAAGCTGCCACCTTGATGTAACATTTTTCATAGGGCGAGGGAGATTTGTGACTAGAAATTTAAGTTTCAACATTTGTGGATAAAAATTTTATAATTGACTGGCCTAAAAAGATTTAAGGTAATAACTTAAGTAAAATATGCACTATTGCACTAGAAAAAAACGTTGCTATAAAAAACTATTAGTTGATTTTTTAAACATAACTTTAGCATGTTGATATTTTAATATCATGAATATTATTTTTTTTAAATAGGAAAAAAATTTGTTTAAAAATCTTTCAAAAATATATTTAAATCTTATTGAAACTTGAATTCAAGAAAATCAGGTGCACAATAATAATAATAATTATAGTTAGTTACTTTTAATTTAATAATTGCAAACATTTCCAGGCTCATTTTTGGTTAAACTTTTTTGAGTGATAAATTTTATTAAACAAATCCAAAGTCAGATTAATTCATTGATTGTTCATAAAACCTTTACCTTATTAATAATAATAATAATAATTCTGAATTGAGTCTTTGGTTGACATTAAAATCATCCAATAAGTTGCTTATTTATTGATTTTTAGCTACACTCAGTTTTTTAAACAAAAATACACCACTAGCCATAAAATATCAAAAACTTGTATTAAAATTAATGTTATCATAATTTTTTGTCATTAGTTAGCAGACTGAAAGAGTATCTAATATATATTTATTTTTTTACATTCAATAAAATCAGTGAAATTAGTGTTTGAAAAGAAAAGTGTTTACATCACATAAAGGGTTTTCATGTGTATTATTGCATGGAAAGGTTTTTGACAAAAACAGTAAAACACACATTGATTTTAAAAATCAAATAATTAACAGATTTACAATGGCTTATATTTCTAAAGGTATATTGCTTTACATATACTTATATGTCTATATAAACATTTTTTGTGAAAAAATATGTGAACTTATATTCAACAGTTTAATCTGAGATTGTTCCCAACCTTGGTTCTCAGATTCATATTTTCCCTTGTTTTTAAAATATTTATGACAATACAATGTACTTTTTAATGACAATACAATGTACTTTTTAATGACAATACAATGTACTTTTTAATGACAATACAATGTACTTTTTAATGACAATACAATGTACTTTTTAATGACAATACAATGTACTTTTTAATGACAATACAATGTACTTTTTAATGACAATACAATGTACTTTTTAATTATTAATGAAGCTTCTTAACTTCTTAGAAAATCTTTTTTGTCATTGTTTTCCACCTGTGTGGATGATAAACTGATAAACACTTAATTTTGGAAGATTAGGTGAGAACAATTGTAAATTAAACAAATTTAATTAGGGGGTCAGTTTGTTAAAACTTATATGAGGTACTCAAATGCTGAGGTATCTTCTTTTTAATCACTTCATGACATTCACCAGCAAATATTACATATACAAGACAAATTTCATTGCATTATCTTGAATAGTTTTTTTTAAATAGAATTTTATCAATGAAAACACAAAAATGTTGACCCAATATTTTCGGGAAAATGTTTTGTTTTTTGGGGCTTCAAATGCTTATATTTGAAAAGTTATGAATGGATTTTGATAATTTAAAAACAAAAAAGTCTTCGATTAATTTATATTTTATAAATATCCTATTTTCTATAGCAAAATCTAAAGTTTAATATTTTTTGTGAGCATTGCTAATTTTAGAATAGCTGAATTGTATTTGTCTTGTAATTAAATGTGGTCAATGGCAGAATCTAACAGACCAGATTTGTGGCACTGAACTACAATGTTGTTTTTTTTGGGGGCGGGGGGTTTATTATAGAGTAAGGTTCACCCTGTACAAAGCCCAGGGAATACTCAAGGTAGAGGGTTACATTAAAAGGTAGTTTATATTGATAGCAGGGGAAGATAACAGTTAACTCTAGGCTTGAACAGGTTAAGATTGTAGTGATCAGGGATACATTCTCTTGGGAGTCTGTTCCACAGAACAGTGGTTTGTGAGAAGAAGCTGTTCGAGTGGAATTTACTTCCTGCCAATAGATTAGAGAGAGTGTGAGTGGTTTGCTACAATGTAAGTGGCATGGCAGGCTCTAACCATGAAGGTTAGAACTTGCAGAACCAAGGAATGTAGTGTGTCCGAGTACTTTCCATGGAAGTAATGATAGAGCAATGAAAGGCTCACTACATCCTGCCTGAGAGAGAGAGAGAGAGAGAGAGTGGAAAATAATAAGGTATGATTCCTTTCAAAGGCAGGACCAGTTTTCTGATGTACATGCCATCAAAACCAACCAAGTATGGCCTGAAAGCCGAGGTACTACCAATGCAAATACCAGCTACACCTACAATTGGCAGCTGTACTTGGGCTGTGAAACAGCTCAGGCACCAAGGACAGATGGTGTTACCCATAAAGTTGTGCCCTCCTTGGAGAATATACAAAACAGGGGCCATGTAATTTACAAGGGCAATTGTTTTTTCATCCCTTGCATTGTTTCACAGAGTCCAACACAGAACAGGAGCATGTAGCACACTATGTGTGAACTGAAAGGGTGTGCCAAATGAAATGAAAGCAGCAACCCCCCCCCCATCACGCACAAAGGTGTATAAATGTTATATATTTCCTGGTATGACAGAAATCCAGTAAATGAGGATGACTGCCAAGACCTTCAAAAAAAAAGTTTGGTCAAAATGTCATGGAAGTCATACCAGGATTGTGTACAAGCCTTGTGCTGTACAGTCCTACTCTCAGCACATCAGTGGGGGGAGTAGACAGAACTGACAAGCAGCTAACCTACTGCATGGTGCTGCACCAAGGTACCAAGCAGCAGAAAATTTTTTTTTCTTTCTATCTGCTTGAACTCTGCTTCTGCAATGCTCTGGTCATATGGAAAGCAAAGACAGCTCGGCAGGTCAATGCTGAAAAGTTTAGGTTGTGCATAGTGCATTCTCTGCTGGAAGGCTACCAGTTGGGTGTGTCCCACAGGAGAAGTAGGACTGAAGAACCCCCAGAAATGTGGCAGGCCTTCTCACCCAGATTGTGCACAGAAAGTACAATGTGGCATTCTGCCCATACCCCTGTTTCTAGAGGTTCCACAGTCTGAGGCTACAAGTTCTGCACTCCAGAACTCCATAAGGAGTAATAAAAGTTAATGCTAAAATGTTAATGTTTTTTATTGTTTCAATTTTTTCTGTTTCCAATGTCAAAACAATGCATTACATTAAAATATTACTCATCCATTCTTTTATTAGTGCACAAAAAACAAAATCTATAAACACAATACAAAAAGTTATAATTTTAAAATAGGTGCTCATGTTTTTTTCACCTTCAAAAAAATAAAAAAAATAAAATAAAAAAAAAAGATGAATAAATAAATAAATAAATGCAGTGGCAGGGAAAACGATTCTAGAACGAATTTGACAAATATGTTACCGGTAAAGCATTTAAAAAAAAAATATAAATATAACACCAACAGGACATATCAAAGGCAAGTGGTACAGAGAAAAGCAGCACATAATCTACCTAACAAGCTTGTGTAAATAGTTAGCAGACCAGGGATTAGAAAAGAGAGCAAAAAAGAAACTTTACTAAGAGCTACAAAGGACAAGATATTGTGGAGGGCCAGGATCGTCCATGTCCTGAAGGGACATGACACTTAGAAAAATGTCTACATATACAGAGATTGGTGGTTGTGTGGGGCTTGTCATTTGCCAATGTCAATATTTGCAAAGTCATATTGCATGCTTTACATGACACAGGGAATATATTGGGAATTGGGCTGGTATAAAAAGCTTTTCAGATTTGAACTTCTAAGTAACAACTTGTAAGATTTATTTTGCAAATAATTTACAATAGCTTCATGTGAAACTTCTTGTTATAGTGTATAAAATATTTCATGGTTATTGACATTCAACACAAGAATGTAACAGATGTTCAATTTGTGAAACCCTCAAGCAAAAATTGTTAACTTGTGAGTTTAGGTTGAGCTTTGCCAAATAAGTTTGGCTCCAAAAAATGGAGTAGCACTCTTCCATAAGTGTTAAACTTAGTGGGTTTATACCAGAGTTCTTAAATGTTTTCTTTCAGCATACCCACTTGTCCTGTCCAGTAAAGTTGGCATACCTTTTGTGAAAATGCATGGATATCAAAAAATAAACAAGATACACGTAGTACTTGTTTGTAATTTAAGATTACATTTTTAATGTGATGGAGAAGATTGGCTCTTTCCACAGAGTAGCTCAATTCTACAGAGAGAGTAGGTCAGTTGTAAATAATATTGACAAGTGCATTTCATTTTCTGAACAGGATTCAGAATTTGTTAAAATCCATAGCCAAACATGCAAACCTCAAAAGCACAATAAAGATTTGAACAAGCAAGAACATACATGCAAACTAGAGAGGTTTGATTTATAGAATGACATTTTGATTTATGAAGAGTTATTGCCATTACGTCAAAAGGGCAATGGTTCCCAAACTTTTTTCTCTGCATTTTCGGAATTAAAATTTGTTTGTGCCCCCACCAAATTTTGTGATAAAAAGGACATTTAAAAATAAAAATAGAGAGGGTTAAAGGGAGATAACAGCAGATTCAAAGTCAGAACATTATCATTGATAACTCTCCTCCAATTTGCAGACCCTAGTCACTATATTCTTAATACTTGATATAATACAAAAATATCACTATGATAAATTTGGTGAATAATTATTTATAACTATAAACTATGTTTATGTGTATATATGTACATATAAGAATTAGAAAAAAAAAATAATACAAGCAGTAAATTGCTGCTACCCCTGAAAGAGTGTACGGAGAGGTTCGCCTACAAAACTCTGGAGTCAAGATGCTGAAAGTAACATGAATCAGCTAAGTGATAAACTTTTATTTATATTAATTCTAATATATATTTATATATATATATATATATATATATAAAAAGGTAAATAAAGCAACTAAGATGCAGGTGGTTACTTGGAGAATATGAGAAGAAAACTTTTAAGAATAGAACAATAAAAGAACACAAATTAAGACAGGATAATGATTGACATTTATCTAGCAATTGATTCAATATAATCTTTCCACTTCATGTCAGCAGAAAATGCTAACCCAAATTTGACAGATATTATGGGTGAAGATAGGGTCAAATTTGGCTAATCACAAAATAATCTGGTCAGATTTCAACTAGAAAAGAGAAGTTGTTAAAAATGCGGTGTGCTTTTTTAAAGTGAATGGGTAATCTTAAAGTGGAAAAAGAAATTATTTTCTCAGACAAATGTGAAATTGGACTTTTTCCAATTACAAGATGATATTCAAGAAGACTCCCTAATTTGTGATTTAACAGAAAATATAAAAACTGTAAAACACTCATTGCCAATTACAGTATGGTGAGCAATTCAAGATGGAAAATTGTAATCATTTTATGTAATTTGAAGTAATATCAACATATACCCAAAGAATACACCAAAGATTTTACCTTTTTCAACAAGATGAGACAAGCTGTCATACAATGAAGTCAACCATGAATTATTTAAAATAAAAGGGAATCATATATTTTGAAAATTAACCAAGCCAATCTCCTGATTTGAATATTATAGAAAATTATTGCAATGTACAAAAGTGAAAGATAAATGTCCAGAGACATTTAGCTTCAGATCATAAACATAAAGTGGGTAAACATTGGTCATTGCTTTATTTTGAATTTATTGGTTGTTTTAATTAATAAAGAAATGAGTACAAAGTTCTAGGTCATTTTTTATCTTTATATGGACTATCTTTCATTTTTATTGCTAATCTATTACCTATTCAAAATATATAGGGGAAAACCTTTTAGATTAATATAATTTTTCATTTATTGCTATTTAAATTTTGGATTAAATCTAATAAAAATTAAAGTTATGTAATTTTTACATAATGTGCCTAGAAGAGACTAGACCGAATTTGTTTTCCACAATAATAAATGTGCTTTTAGGCAAAATGTACCAGAAGTTTTTGTTCACACTGGCCGCACCCTTTATGCTTTAACACTCCATTTGTGAATCACAAACAAGATCTCAGTATGAGGAACACTTGCAATATCGCAAGAGGAAAGTAAACAATCCTGTTTCATGTGATTAAAAAGAAGAAGAGAGAAATTCATTAATACACCACATGGCAAATATTTCAGCTTCCCGATACCCCTAAGTGTAAGTTAAGTGCACAATAATCTTAGTTATACAGTCTGACAATATAAAAGATACAAAAACAAACACACACACACTGGCATACTTATCAGGCTTGTTTAGTGGTATTGATTCAGGAGTGAAGAAAAAAGTGTAAATAACTTGTCTTGATACAAATACTGATAACTGACATTTTTATAACAAATTGCTGAGGAATGAAATGGTTGAGAGATGATAATGCTAGTAAATGGAATCAGCAGTTTGATTTCAAATCCAAACTGATGCTATGAGTTACTTCATGCAAATGATCTTACAAAATGCTTGAACCAAGGAAAAGGTTCACCAAGAATTTTAAATTTAATTCTTTTTATTTAATATATATTCCAACTGATTTCATTTAGATTATTTTTCTTCGTTTCCATCACTTTTGGTACTGCAAACAATTATAAATGATAAGGTATAAAAAAAAATATTTTGATTTCTGGATAGTTTTAAATTGGGTGGGAGGATGATTACAATTGAAATATCTTTGACAAATGTATGATCACTGACATGGGTTCTCTAGTATATTAAAAGTGAAACTGTAATTATTACGTAAGACAATGTGATGAAAAGCACAGTTTACAAATATTCATTTTTCAACATTCTCTTTTTGCTAATGCACTTAATCTAATGCTTCTCTATAAATCTGATATTATATAGTGAAAATTTTAAATCAAAACTCAGCTAATAACTAGGTCATTCCATGTCAAAACACCAGCAAGAAGTTGACACCGAATTACTTGAAATTTGGCACAAATGTTCCCCTTCATGAGTTAAGAAAGGGTGGCAAATTATTGTGTTAGACTTTGTGTTGGTGAACTTGAGCAAGCATTGTAGATGTTAGGCAAAAAACATTATGAAAATTGAAGAGGACATATTTTCGATAGACTGACCGTAAGCTACATAGGTGAAAAGTTGTTGATTTTGGGTCATGTATTTGGGTGAGTAAAATAAAATTTTCTATCAAGTATAGGCTTGAAATGTTAAATATTTGGATTCTACACTTCCTATTTGCCCTACATACCAAATTTCAGAAATATTGAAGGTATGGAAGTATTTTTCTTTAATTTAAAAAAAAACACAGATTCGGTAATGTTCCGTGGCCTTAATTTAGAGGCAAATAGGAAAATTACACCCCCACTTAAAATTGGAACAGTAAAGTCTAGCAAAAAATAATTTGGCACACTTTCCTAACTCATGAAGGGGAACATTTGTGCCAAATTTCAAGTAATTTTGGTGTCGGTGGGTGTAATGCCCTGGTGAATTGACATGGAATGACCCAACTGTCAGGCTATGAACTTATTGATTACTTATTTCAAGTAGAGGCACAAACGCTCCCACATCTGGTGAGTGGAGAATGCTGATAGAAGGATGAAAAAAAAATTGTTTAGACTTAATTATCATTAAGAAAAAATTGCATCAGTTCAGTCTTCCTGCAAAATATCACAGAACGGTTGTTACCAGAATCACTAAATTGATAGATATCAAATTTGCAACATTTAATCAAGTTGTAGACCCCAGTGATTCTCTGAAGTGATTGTATTTATTTATTATTTGATAGTTTTATGTTTGTTACACTTGACTACCTAAAGTATAAAGAATCAAATATCACATACTTTGGAATCTCTCTTAAATGACGATAACAATTACATAAAAATCAGTGAACAGTAAATAGACACACAAAAATGCAAAATAAAAAATCCTGAACTAGACTACTAGAATACCATCCTACAGGGCTTACTCAAAATACACAAACTTATAATACATCATCAACAATATACCCTGCAAATTAACTAAAACAATTGCAAAAATCCTAACACTATTCTTAGGCACCATCAACCCCACAAACAATACACATTCTGGTGACTTAATCCAGAGGATATGAAACACAAAAACGGAAACAAGATTATGGTTAGCTTACATATCAAATCATTATACATTAATATACATATATATTTGATATTTCAGATCTGCCCCGATCTTTCGTAAATTAAATAACGTACTTTGGTGCTGAATGTATTAACACAGAAAAACATTTTAATTAGCGACAAACATCAAGTAAATCTTTAAAAATAATAACAAAACAAAAGTCATTGAAACAAAGCAAGTTCAGTCGACCAATGATGACAATTCCAGAACAACGTAATTATAAACAATTTTTTTTCTATCCTCTGCCAGCCGCTATGATGGAGAAAGCATTACCTATATTAATATACACATTACATAATGAAACCACTTCAAAAAATTCAAAGAAAAACCTCTGTTCAAAAAATTACACAATTATATTAGTATAAAGCAAGTAAAAGTAGTGCACTTAAGAAACTTAGTTTTTTCTTTTCAAAATGAATATCCACTATGTATTCTAATTTTTTTTTTACAACAAACTTTTCCCCCCACCTAACTTTTTAGATGATTTGTTGAGTGTCATTTCAGTTTAGCCCATTAATGACCACCGGAAAGTCCAGTATTAATTATAGGTTTCTAGCTATAAACAAATAATAACGACCATCTCAAAAGTGGGACATTGGGCATTAACGGGTTAAGCAATTCATTAGCTAACATCAAGATATTTGAGACCCAGCTAAATAGATTCACATGCTACCCCACCAACCAAAAAATAAAAATGCTGAAATAGAACATAATCCAAACATGTTCACCGTTTTACTCAATATGCAACTACTTTCTTATCTTATCAGATACGGTTTATTTATCCTAATTAGTTGCCTAAATCCAAAAGAATTAGTGCTTGAGGCAGATTCATGCAATTAGCTCTATTTGTCTGCTACAAGTCAAAAAAATGGAAGGAAGAAAAAAAAGTCCGTCTGTGCTTTTAACATTTAGATATACTTGGATAATCCAAACAACAATGCTATTTCACTATTTTTTTTTTTTTAAGCATTTCACCCCAAGCAAGGCGGGAAGCCACTAGCATGCAAGGAGTTACAGAAGATTTGGAGCGAGAGCAGATAGGAGTGATAGAGGAAAGGTTGAGGAGAAGGATAGTGGATAGATCAAGGCAACTGGAGATGTCGATTGACATTACATTTGAATAGTTGGAGATTATAGCTATCAGAGAAACAGGAATAGAGAATGGAGTTCCACAGGCGAGATGTGCGAGATATGAAGCTATTGGAGTAGAAGAGACGGCTACATTTAACAGTTTCAACAGTGAAAGGATGAGAGCGGGATGTCAGCATCGTAGGACGCTTGAATTCATGAAGTCTGGGACCCAGCGAAAGCAGCTCATCGAAGCAATTACCATGAAAGTATTTGTAAAAAAGACAGAGAGGCGACGGCGCGTCTGTAGACGAGATGCCAGATCAGGGCCAATTACATTGCATATCCATCTCTGGATCTTATCAAGGCAAACAGAAGGGGCTCCAGACCATATATGGCAGCAATACTCCTTGCAAGGGTGAATGGTTGATTTGTAGATTTGAAGAATCGATTCCGGGGAGAAAAATTTCCTGGCGCGGCACAGGGAGCCAACTTTCCTTGCGGTGGATGAAGCAATTGACTCAATGTATTTGTTCCATCTCAGGTCAGCAGTCAACGTGAGACCGAGCAGCCACAGAGAGGTGCTCTCGAGAACTTGAGCGTCAGACATTCTAAGGGGGGGGGGGGGTAGGATCTCTGTGGTGATTAATAGAGAGCAATCTTGTTTTTGAGGCGTTAAAGTTAACCAGCCAATTCCTGCCCCAGCTCACAACCGATTGGAGGTCCTTTTAGAGACGAATGGCCAGGTTAGTTTTGTCAGCGATACTAGATTTGTTTTTGAGGCAGAAGTAAATTGTAGTGTCATCTGCATAGATGCCAACTTGGGAATCTATGGCATCAGGAAGATCGCTGATGAAGATAAGGAACAGAGTAGGGCCTAGGATGGAGCCTTGAGGAACACCTGCGTTCGTGGGATAGGAGCTGGAGGAGAATCCGTTGAGAACGACCTTCAATTCACGGTTTGACAGGAATGATTGTATTAGGTCAAACAATCGACCTGTAATACCATAACTCTGGAGCTTACGAAGAAGGCTGGCATGCCAAACCCTAGTAAACGCTTTGAAGATGTCTAGGGTCATGGCACGAGCTTCTCCGTTATTTTGAAGAGCTTGGTAGACAAATTCAGTGATGGCCGTAAGCACATCAGCTGTAGATCTGGCAAAGCAGAAACCATATTGCTTGTCTGAGAGCAGATCTTATGATGTAAGGTGGTTAACCACTTCGGCATTGATTAGGGCTCTGAAGACTTTGCCAAAGAGGGGTAGGAGACTGATAGGACAGTAATTAGAAGGGTCAGAGTGGTCGCCGGAGTTCTTAAAAACAGGAACAATCGATGAGGACTTCCAGCAGTCAGGAAAACAAGATTCCTTGAGGCAGTAGTTATATAATTTAGAGAGGGCGGGTGCCAGTTCATGCGCACATTTCTTCAAGACAATGGTTGGTATCCCATCTCCACCACTAGCCTTGTGGAGGTCTAAATTAGAGATAATGCCCAATACCAATGACAGGGTTATGTGTAACCCGCTCAATAGGGCCTCAGTTCTAAGAGGGAAATCGGGTATGGGTACACCGGAAGAGTCAAGCATTGAATTGAATGAAAATTTCTGAGCAAAGCATTCAGCCTTATCGGCAGAGGAGGTCAAGACCTCAACTGGTTGAACAAAGGAGGTATAGAGGATTTGCTATTGTTCAGTATGCTCTTGCAGAGACAACAATAATCCTTGGAGCCAAATTTGCGAGATGCAATACGTTCCTTCATCCGAGCAGCAAATAGTGACTTAGCTTTGTTGAGGACACGCTTACACTTGTTACGGGCGGAGACAAAGAGACATCCATTGCAGTCGGACATGTCGCTACGATATAGGTGGAAGGAGTGGTTCCTATGGGCAATGGCGACTGAGCAAGCAGCGGAGAACCAAGGGGAGGAGCGTGATTTGACCTTAAATTTCCTTGTGGGGATGAAAGCGTCAATTCCAGCTTTAACCCAGGACGAGACCCCAGAGGCACATTCTTGAACGGGGAACGTAAAGACAAATCATGGAACGAGTCCCAGTCAGCTCATTGATAGCAGAACGAGGTTCTAGTGGTAGGAGGTTCTTTCCAGGTGGTGGAGTTGAAGGAGATGTTAACAGACACTACAGCATGATCGGAGTTACCAAGAGGGCAGAGCAGCATGGGGCTACAAGACTTGGGGATGGAGGTAAAACACAGATCGCGAAGAGAGGCCTTACCGTCCCAGTTGTAAGCAAATCGCGTGGGGAAGTCAACTACCTGCGTGAGAGATTGAGAAACTGAAAAATGAAATGAAATGAAACTTGCTTGTTCTACTAGTTTACTTAAAGGTGATGACTTTTGGAATGTCAGACGTTTTGTTTTAAAAACATGGCTTTCTTTTTAGGATCTGAAACTGTTCCTTTCAGCAAAGTAAAATTACTATATACAGTTTAGATTAATGAGCCCTATCTTGATGGAAACAAATCAAAATCTAAAAAGTAGGAAATTTAGAAAAGTTACTGGATCAAATGGAAAAGCCTGGATTCCCTATAGTCTCAAGACATTCATGTGTCATGGACATGGAATAGAGAAGTGACAAGTATGCTGGGATTGCAAGATTTTGTAACAATCATTCCAGGATATTCAAATTCACATGAATGATTGAAAAATATATCCCCTATCTAAAATGTTTAATTTACAATTTCCATAATGGTGCTTTCTCATTTGCTTGTAAATGGCAAACTTAAAAAAAAAAAAAATACTTGTTGAAGTAGGTTGAAAAGTCTGAGATTAAACAGATTATATGTAGTAAGCAAGCATGTAAACAGTAACAAAAAAAAAAAATCAACACACCCAAAGATTACTGTGCAATTTCCATGCAATATGTGGAAGATAGGGATTGAAATTAACGTGCTTTTGGGGATAACAGTACATTAGTTGGGGACAACTGGCTAGCGTTTGAGGGATGATGCTAAGAGGATATAAAAATTTTTAATTAAAGTTCTATTAGACTTATTCTAAAAACAATTTATTTTTTTTTAATAAAAGGTTTTAATATTCCTAAAGAAATAAGCATTGTAGAGTAGAATACATCTTCTCCTTGCCCAATTCTTACAGTAGTCACCTGGATAAGATTAAATTCTTACATAATTCAAAAGCAGGTTATAGAATAAAATAGGATTTTATAAGGAAAACAAGCAATTGAAAAAATAAATAAAAATAAAAACATACAACCAGACAAGTAAAAAGGAAAACACAGCTTTACCAAGACTGGCCTACTTTTTTTTATTATTCCAATTTCCATTAATGACCACATTGGAAATGTCAAAAATCAAACAAGCAGTTAGATTGGTCCAGCATGAACTACACTGGATAACCTTGCAATTGATAAAAATTTTTTATTTCATTGATGTCAACCCTGACATTACCCAATAAATCCCTCTATACAAATGCTGAACCAGAACTACACTTACTTTTCTTGTAAACCAATTTTGTAAGAATATTTGCATTAAAATACTGGTTTGCTGTCTATATATTCATACTTAGATCCCCACTACAAAAAAAAAAAAATGCTGACAACACTTTTCAACACCAGAGTTGAAAGGTTAAAACTAAAAATGTCATGATTGTGGGAAAAAATACACAACATACAAAACAGGACTTCAAATTTTACAGACAATAACTTTATTCACTATTTATATTGTGTATAACTAAAATACAATTTGCCATTGTATATGGAAATTATTTATCCTTGCTTCCCAAACATTTTTTATATTAATAATTAGTTATGTTTTAAATGCAAAAATTGTCATAATTTTACATTATGATATTATTACAATATTATGATATAACAATATTATTACTGTAAAATTATGACATTGCATTTTATTTTTCACCATGTGCTAAAAATTTACAATATTATGTACACCTGGCTTGGCAGTTCTGTTTAAAATCAGTGTAGTGTTTGCTGCCTTGTGAGTGTGACTAAAATTCTCTGTTGTGTTCCTATGCTACAGTATGAGGACATTGGCACAGTGTTTCTATCTTCAGTTGGCAGCCCCCGATGAACTGAGCCTGAAAGATCCTATCACCATCATTGGTCTTTGAGAGTATGCAATATTTGTCCTTGTATAATACACACATACAGGGGGACTTTATGTGAAACGAAAACATGTTAGATCAGACAACTTGGAGGCAAGGATGAAGATGATCAAAGTGTAGTATCTGTCACTTTCTTAGCTGTGATTCCATACTAATGTGGAATATTGCATTCACACTTTTGAACAGTTTATGAACTAATGATGAAGGAGAGTTTTATCCGAAACATGATGCAATTTTTTTTCCTTAGCCCCTACGTATGCATTCACCCTGATGCGAAACAGACTGTCTGATAGCTTATCACCATGGTGGAGTAGGTAAATAGCAGACTGTTGAAAACACACATAAAACACAAATGTGGATTTTATACAAAAAACAAATTAAAAGTAAACATTTACAAACTACTTCGAAAACAATATCCATGGAAATTGTTTTTTTCTGGTTAAAGATTTTTTTAATTTTTTTTTTTAACTTTAATTTGCTTGTTAAACTGTGATCCACAAACCGAGAGACTTTAGGTGTCAGTTTCAACTACTCACCCCCAATCCAAAACTAAGTGAAGGAAAATCGTATCAAACCATGTCATTGGTAATTGTAAAATCTATATTTGGAACATAAAAACTATTTACATAATCTAACATTTCGATTAAAATAACCACCCATACTAATTAAAATTTTTGATTTTATATTTTAATTTAAAATGTTTAGTTCTGTTGAATTAATTATGCATCAATTGGGTCAATGTGCAAAAAGTGATAACAAAAAAAGAAAAAAAAAAGAAAGACATTATAAAGTCTTATTCACAGGTTTTCTAATATCCAAAAAGAACATCACATCAATCACGAAAATTATAAATTGAAATGTTTGTTGTAATGTTGTCTTATGAAAACGTAGAAATGTCCTACCCAACAGTAGTAACACTACCGAAATATCTTAGCAACAATTATTATCACCTAATATTAGCTTAACTAACAACATACATGTATTGTAAACAAAATACACTTTTACGATAAAACAAACAAAAAAAAAATGACTAAGTTAACCTGAAACTAAATCCTAAAGAAAACAGGGGGGAAAAAAAAAAGGTCTGTATCCGTGGTTGGTTACCAAAGATGGCTGGGTTGATGAATGCCACGTGACATTTACACTGAACTACCACCACCCACCCACAAGGTGGACGAAATGATTCAGTCCTGAGCAAGACTTGATAGCGAAACTGTCCCGAGGAAAGTAATCAAAGTGTTACACACCCACAAAAATCGAAGTAATCAATAATATCTAAAAATAGAGCAGAATCTTATTCTCGCCAAATTTCTCCGACTTGTACTTTTGGCGCGGAAATTAGACATTTTTTAAATAGACGTTACCTACCTACAACTACCGATTGCCCTGTTCGTTAACCAAATAATGGAGGGGGGAGGGGGGAAACAAATCTAAATTTTCTTACAATTATTATTTTTTTACATCAGTAATTAATATTTTATTTTAAGGAAAAGAGTAAGATAGAATCAAATAAATTAAAAAAATAATTTTATTTTGATTCTCATTTCGATCATGTGATAAAAAAAACAATTCTTGATGAGTGATGTGCTCATTTTTGTTGATTTATTTTGTATTGTTTTTTTATTTAAAAAGAAGGTAAAAATAATTCTCATGGTTAAAAAAAAAAAAACTGAGCAAGATGTTGAAATCCAGAAAAAAAAAAAAGTAACCGACAATTTTTAAAATACGAAATTCTTGAAAAATCAAATAGAAAAGCAGCAAAAAATAGATAACTGCTGGTTACAAAAAAAAGTTTTTGTAGGTCACTGAGGTTCATTTTGAAAAAAATTTTTTTTTAAATACTTAAGTTAACTTAAAAGTAACAAAAAATGTAAATCATCAAGGAAAAAAAAACTTTATTACTTACTTGCTGCAGCTAAAAAAAGGGTTCCACTTTTAGAGTAATAAGTCCTTCCCCTAAAAATAGAGGAAAATAAACAAAAATCTTAGAAAGAATCAAACTTGAAGTGATTATTTATAATTGATCAATCACAACCCCCAAAATCGATTTTAGCAAAAGAATGTAAATTTACGTTTATTTCTAATTTGGTTAATTACAAGGTTCTCTGAAATTGAATCGAAAGGGAGAAATGTTTTTAAGGACTTAAAAAAGAAATTGTAAAAAGTAGGTACATTTGATCGTAACGTAAACATGTGTAGTGTACATTTTTACAATGATTTCATATAACAAAAAATTAAAAATATCAGAAAAAATTGATTTTGTTTGCTCAAATAAAAAACAATGCTTGCACTCAACTCAATCGTACAAACATTTGAATAAATATATTTAAAACTTTTAGTTTAGTCAACCATTTGATAAAAAAGACTAAGGCGATATTTGCCGATTAAAATTGTCCCAAGAGATCTTTTTATCTAGACACCTAAATACACACCTTCACCAAAAACTTAAAACTCACATGGTACCCTAGTAAATAACCGTGTTTACAAACAAAAAATATATATATATACTTTGTATAAGAATTTAAAACAACAAAAAACGGTAGCTTATTAAACAAGAACAAGAGGGTAAAAATTTAAGTCGTTAACTAGAGATATTCAGTTTTTCCGAGAATTAAATTAAATTTCATTTGAAGACGGTGAATTTCGTTTTTTTCTGGAAGACTAAGTGAAGTCAACTGTAATAAATAAAAAAAATGCTTTGCTTTGATCTAAGATTTCATACGAAATATTCTCAAAGAGATATTGAAATGAAAAAAAAAGTCAAGATATTTTACAATACATGAAACAAAAAAAAAAAAAATTAGATTACTTTTTCTTTTGATCGATTTCACTTGAGTACACACACACCTATTCAACAAGAACGTACGAATAAACAAGTTTAGCTAAAAAATGTTGCTTTTCTTTTTAAAGAAAAATAGCGAGAAAAAAGTGACTGTAAAAAAGAAAAAAGATTTTTAGTAGTCAAAAGTCGAAATTTAATCAGTGTTTGTTAAATTTGTGTGAAGAAGTTGATTGTGTTAACTTAAAATTAAAAAAAAAAAAAAAATAACTAATTTGGAGAAAATAAAATAAGCTACCAAATTTAAAAATTAATTACATAAAAAAAATGTCTAAAAACGATTTTTTAAAAATATAATAAAAAAAATATTTTTCTATGTCAAGGAGAAAGAGTTAAAGGACAAGAAGAACCATCCACGTTTTAAGTTTTAAATTAAATTTAGTATTTTTTTTAAATCCAATATCCATTTTAAAAATCTAATCGTGAAGAAATACATTAAATGATTTGAACATTTTTTTCAGGACATTTTGTGATCAAAAACATATTTTTTATATAAACATTATTCCATAAAAGACAAGACTCAAAAATAAAAGGTTTATTGCACGATTTTTCTACAAACATGAAATGAATGAGAACTACTACACAGTGAGTAATGGTTTTTAAAGGAGGGAAAATATGGCAATTATTCTTTTGATAGTAGGCTTCGAATTCATGAGAAAATACTTAGGAGATACAACAAATAAATAAAATTTATTTCGACATATTTAAAACGGCATCGATCGTCACCGATCCTAAATATAAAATCAAGACAAGAAGCTAGTCTAAAGGTGAAAGTAACACGAACTAGGGTACACATCTTTAGTAGTCTAAATAAATTGTAGTTTAAAAAAAGACATACAACAATGGGGAAAAATACAACTAATTACTAAACTTTCGTTTTAAACTGGTTAAACACATAACCACAAGTGCAAAATGATATTAAAAAGAAAACCTTAATATTAAACAACTTCATTTAACATCAGAAATGCTGCCATCATTTTTAAACAAAGCGATATTTACAACCATTCCGAAAAGGTTAAACCGTGACTAATTCCCTCCCAAACAGTGTTGGTTTTTCTTTTATAATTTCCACTGTAAACAAAGAGGGAGATAATAATCATCACCTTCAATGAAAGAAATGCTATTGTTGATATGTAGGTTTTTGTGGCTTGCCAACGTGTGGTCATGATTAGGCTAAAAATATTTTAACCCCCACGCTTATCCGTTTCCCTCCTTGAGGCTTTTGATCAGACATCTAATAATAATAATAAAAAACTGGTGGTAGGGAAAACGAACTAAAAAAATATATATCAATTCATCTAAAAGCCTGTTGGATTTTTTTCGTAGTCCATGCTTTAGGATTAGTTTTCTAAAACCTCCCAAAGAACCCTGATCTCTTTTTCGAGAGAGGCGACAATGACATGTGTTCCGCCATCTAGAGACATCATGCTATCTTTTTTCTGCAGTACATCGCAACTTTCCACTCGTTATCACACAAAAACACGACCGAATACGAAAACAAGTCGCAAGCAATAATCATGATGTCCATCATAAAGTGACATAAAAATGACAACCGATCAAATTAAATAAAAAATTATTATTATTATTGTTATTACATATATATATATATATACATATATATACAAATACCTTACTCTGCTGCATGGACATTATTGTCAAAAGAGGCAAAAATGGCGGCCTATAGTCACAGCCTTCACAGGGTTTGGAAGGTTTGATATTGTAGTTCAATAAAATAAAAATTCCTGGATATAAAACAATACACTTATAAAAGTGTACAGACCTTACATATAAAATCAAATTTGGAAAGAAAATCTACAGCAATGGCCTTGGTATTTTGTTGAACATTACATTTAATTATACACCTCTCAACCCTGGAAAATGAATAAACTATTCCTACTCGAGCAGCTTGTGACGTCATCATTTACCATTGTATTTACAACGAGACGTAACTTTGACCAATAAGAAATTGCAAGACCTCAAACGAATTTCCAATTAATTTAGATAATTTTTTATTTTGTTTTAGGTTTGAACTGTTTGAAAAATGATAGTTTTTGTGAAACTTGATGAATATTAACTAAAGAAAACTGTATAAATATTTATCAACAACTATATTTGATGTTCACAGCTTTTGAATTTCATTAAAATATGATACCATTAAACCATTTCATTTATTGTAAAAAGAGTTATAATCATTTTTAAGAAATAAAAGTAACCATATCTCTGTTTCTCTCTCCCCCTCCACATATATATATATATATATATATATATATATATATATATATATATATATATATATACGTGTTAATACACTTAGGAAAGATATTAATCTTCTTTTTCTCCCTCCAGCTATGGGTAAAAAGCAGAACAAACTGGGTTCTATAGCTTTGGATGGCAACTGATCTAGAAGGACAACTCTGAATTCAAAACCTGCGGAGGGTTGTTTGGGCACCTTGTGGCACATAGTGCACCAAGTCTCTGTATTCGGCCCTTCAAAAAGTGTGGTTAGTTCTGCACAAAATCTCCACTGCTATAATCAAGTCATATGTGTAAATACACACACATGTGTATTTATATATGAGTGTGTGTGTGTGTGTGTGTGTGCGTGTATACATGCACACAGAACCAAACAGTTTTATATATTTTATAATGGAAAGTGACCAGCCTATAAGCCAAAGAACTATTATATGGATTACCTGAAAAAAAAAAATATATATATATATACAGAGTGTATCAAAAATACTTTTACAAACTTTAGGGGTAGGTTCCTCACATCAAAACAAGGACAAAGTCCATATAAACATATGTTCACAATATTTCGTTTTTGAGTTATTAAGTTTAAAGTTTGCAGTAGATGTTGTTATTGTAGTATATGTTCTTCATGGTCAGGTGTACAAGAGGATCCAGGTCTTCCTTGATCTTTAGTTTGTGGTACCATGGATCCTGTTTCAGCAAACCAACAATAAACAGCAGCAACGGTTGAATGACTCGGCTGCCTTTGGTCTTAAAATGCAAACTGATACAGCCATGCAGCCTCGCTTCCAATACCATTCATGTGTCTGTATGAAAAAATCATATCTGCCCACTCATGATATGAATATCCTGTCATTGTTAAATGGAACACTTCTTAGTTAACTCACTACTATACACATTAAACGTTGAAGACAGACTAGCCATGAATGTACACGAATGACAAATGTAACCTAGTCTACATAGCAACACAGTGCCATCTACCATAAACTTTCTTTAAACTTAAAAATTCAAAAATGAAAGATTTGCAGTGTTTTGTACTTGTTTTGGTGTGAGGAAACTGCCCCCAAAGTTTGTAAAAGTATTTTTGATACACCCTGTATATGATGGCTGCTACTTCAATATTGAATATGACCATCCCAAAACATGGCTGTAAAATTCAGTTGTGCCTTGAATAAATATGGCTTTTTAAACAGACAAAAGTTAAAACCTCTGGCACAAAGTTGGCAGACAAGGGAGTTGCATATTTCGCTATCATTAAGTTTATTTTTGTGAATGTTTTCATGTCTCTTAACCCACCAGCTGATTTGCACACTTTTACACAAATGTAACATGAATTGTTAGTATTTAATGCCATTTTCACATTTTGGTCAGTACTCTAGTATGATAACTTCACATCTGAAACAATTTTCCTGCTTTATTCAAGGTGAGGTTATGCCTGTCCACTGTATGGTCAGGAAGTTCCACATCATAACAATTTTTTATACATCTTTTCCCCATTTTCTATCCCAGAACTCTCAAAAGCAACATTTCCATCATGAATCTTTGCATAGAATTCCTGGTCAAGTGTACTGATATTTTCATGGTTCAGTGATTTTTTTCAGGTAATCCATATAATGGTTCCTTGGCTTAGAGGCTGGTCACTTTCCATTATAAAATATATAAACTTGTTTGGCTCTGTGTGTGTGTGTATACATACATATATAAATATATATATATATATATATACATGTATACATACATACATACATATATATATATATATATATATACATACATACATACATATATATATATATATATATAATTTAATTTTTTTTTAATTTAGTTTTAAAAAGTTTAGTTCTTAAAAAATTTAATTTTTAAACATTTAATTTTTTTCATTTTCAGTGTAAATTTAAAATTAAACTGAAAGTTAAGCATGCATGCACTTTCAACATTTCTCAGCATAAAATTGTAATCGGAATTTGCTGCCTTTCTTCTTCAGCACTAATAAAATCATTATTAGTCTGAGAAAGTACTTTTGCAGGATAAAACATGTAATATAAGATTATAAGATGTTTTTTTAATTCAACTACACAATTATTATTTACATTATTACCAACTAAGCCAGTTTCAGCTAACAGCTGCATCATGTTGAAACACCAGTTCCTGTATGATCACTGAAGTTAAGCAATGTTAAGCCTGGTCAGTACGTAGATTAGTGAAATACTGGAATACTGGATGTTGTAAGCTTGAATGTGCAGGTGGTGCAATGGATAATGTCTTTGAATTGTTAATCAGGGAGTTGAGTTCCAATTCCTGTTGGGTTCATTATATTCATTTTTGCACAAATACCCTTGTAAAATTCACCTTTCCTCCTTCCAGTTATGAGTTAATTAGTAAGACTTGTATCATTAAACCATTATTATCTCCCTCCACCCAAATTTTTACAATTTAAAAATACTTTCCAGCTTTAAATAACCTGCAAAGTGTTGATAAGGCATAATAAATGAATCGTTCAATCAATAGGAACCAGTTCACCTATTAGGCTTTCCTGGTGAGGAGGGTTGCTAGACACCAAGGCTTAGGCTTATACCAACTAAACCACCTATATATATATTTGACCAACTAGACATCCACTCCTACTATCAGACTTGAAGTGGGCACCCCAATATAACCTGACATAAACTTTTCGAAGGGGACTGGTCTGTAGATAAAAATTAATTCTTAACTCTTAGACCACCTAACCAATATAACCGACCCTAGCCGTTTCCATAGTAACTAATGTTGCAAGAGACCATACTTATAAATGCGCAAACCACAAGATAGCTTATTCCCAAATTCTCGCTTGACGAGGAAGCGTGACCAGACACCTTAATTCAACTTAATTTCAAAAATTATATTAGGGGTCTTGGCTCTCGCTTCTGAAGCATGAGAACTCTTATGTAGCGAAGGAATCATATTTTTTAAAAAAATATTATAATATATATATATATATATGTGTGTGTGTGTGTGTGTGTGTGTGTGTGTGTGTGTGTGTCATTATAGTAATTCATTGAGTCTAGAAAAATCCTCACCAATGCAGAAAGCACTCAACAGCTGTTTTGTTCTATTTGAGACTCATCAGCAGTAGAACAAAACAACTGTCCAGTGCTTTCTGCATTCTGTTGAGGGTTCTTCTAGACTCTATGAATTACTATAATGATTATTCTAATCCCCCAAAATTATATATATATATACATATATTTAAAGACATTTTTATGTTTAACATTGTTTTTGTCCATTTCATAATATATATATATATATATATATATATAAAAGTGGACATTGAAGTCAACACCCAAAGGCGACAGTCAGCTTCATGCTAAATGCAATCACATGAAACAGATTGTCATCTCTGGGTGTTGACTTCAATGTTCATTTTTAAATTTACATACACTCTATCCCTGATGTGGTGCACTTTAACCCATAAATATAGCATATCTTAAAACTATATTTTATCATATATATATATATATATATATATATATATATATATATATATATATATATATATTATTATTATTATTATATTTTATTATAAAAGATTAATAATAATAATATATATATATATATATATATATATATATATATATATTATTATTATTATTATATTTTATTATAAAAGATTAATAATAATATATATATATATATATATATATATATATATATATATATATATTATTATTATTATTATATTTTATTATAAAAGATTAATAATAATATATATATATATATATATATATATATATATATATATATATATATATTATTATTATTATTATATTTTATTATAAAAGATTAATAATAATATATATATATATATATATATATATATATATATATATATATATTATTATTATTATTATATTTTATTATAAAAGATTAATAATAATAATATATATATATATATATATATATATATATTATTATTATTATTATATTTTATTATAAAAGATTAATAATAATAATATATATATATATATATATATATATATTATTATTATTATTATATTTTATTATAAAAGATTAATAATATATATATATATATATATATATATATATATATATATTATTATTATTATTATTATTTTATTATAAAAGATTAATAATAATAATAATATATATATATATATATATATATATTATTATTATTATATTTTATTATAAAAGATTAATAATAATAATATATATATATATATATATATATATATATATATTATTATTATTATTATATTTTATTATAAAAGATTAATAATAATAATATATATATATATATATATATATATATATATATATATATATATTATTATTATTATATTTTATTATAAAAGATTAATAATAATAATATATATATATATATATATATATATATATATATATTATTATTATTATTATATTTTATTATAAAAGATTAATAATAATAATATATATATATATATATATATATATATATATTATTATTATTATTATATTTTATTATAAAAGATTAATAATAATAATATATATATATATATATATATATATATATATTATTATTATTATTATATTTTATTATAAAAGATTAATAATAATAATATATATATATATATATATATATATATATATATATATATATATATATATATTATTATTATATTTTATTATAAAAGATTATAATAAAAACATTTTTAAATTGCTACACAAAAGCTTTCATGTTTCAATACAATGATTGTACTTCTTCAGGTATTGGTAAGTAACTGGAAGAAGATGGGTTTATGCCTTTTCCAGGCATCTTATAGGGAAGTGAATGAAACAGAATCAATCCACTTTATATGCCAATAGCTGTTACACTACCCACATGTGATTGCCACACATTACTGAGAGATGCCTCCTCATCTCTTGCCATTTGTTATGGCTTCCACCACATTTTCTCTTGAGACCGGCATTTGATTTCAGAGGTATTGGCTTTGTATGTTAAATAAACTCTGTATCCTTGATTGGGTTGGTTGTGTCGGAGTTATCTCCTCCTCATTTCCTTAACCCTTCAATAGGGGTCTCTCTCCCACGAGTATAAATACTGGCTCACCCTTCTCTCTCTCCCTCTTTTCCTGCTTACGCACACGTGTGGGCAGCTATCTCGACTTAGGCCGCGGGCCGAAACCTCGCGCGTGAGGCGAGGTATAAAAAACTTTCTCATTTTTACTTTCCAATATGTGAACTCTCATACAAACAGCGTTTCCCATATTCTGGGAACACGCTAAAAACAAAATACACATCCGTACGGACATTCAACACACGCACATAATTTTCCATACAAAAACCTTTTGTAACTTTTTCATGTCTCGGTGTATTAATGTTTGTTATTAATATATATATTTGTTGCGTATATGTATATCGGTCTTGTTTGTTTCTTTATCTCCTTTGGGCTCCATTATAGTCCAACATTCCTATGTAGCGGGACCGGCCAGCAGGAAATCTTAGCCCAGAGATATCATCCTCATCTTCACACCCCGGTCCCCTACAGTTGGATCTGCATTCTCTACAACTCTCCTGTGTACCACCATGTGCCTTCTTAGTCCCGATGATTATCTGCAAACCTTGTTGCAAACAACATACACCCATTCTTGGAACAAAACCTATCAATTAGAAGTTTTTTATTTTCTCATTTACTTAACCACTATTAATCTGATATATGTAGCATCTGTTGGTCACAAGAGACCATGAATCTGCAACCAAAGAGTTATGCTTCAGCTGCTGATGGTGGTGCAGTATCTGTTATAGCTGTACAGGCCCACATGGGAGTAACAGTCTCAATTGCAATGCTTTCCCCTGGCATCACTGTGTTATTTTCTTTCCATCGGGCACACTTCTCCCCGCCTTTGTTTCTCTTCTCCTCACTCCAGTCCTCAGTGTAAATTACATTTCCAGTGTGAGTTATCATTGGTATTAACAATGTCTTCACACCTCTTAATATCCATGTCCATCACCCTCATATCCTTTTTGGAGACATCCTTGAAATGAAGATAAGGTCACCCTCATGCAGGTGGACAGTTCCCTGTATTTTTCTTTGTTTATTATATTACAATTTTTATTATATTATTATGCATTTATAATCTTTCATTATTAAAATTGTTGTAATGTAACATTTTACTCTCTCTAGTGCCTATTGTGGACTAACTATATAAGTAAATATATATAGTGTGCACAGAACATACCTGAGACTGGCTTCAGGAATTGCTAGCCTGCTAACTGATTCCCTGTCTTTCAGTAGTGTATTCTCTTTTACAATAAACCTCTCTTTCTTTCATCTGTGCCTGTGTTGCTGTTCCTTTCACTCAAATACCACCTTTGTCTGTTTGTAACCTCTTTAAGGATACAACAAAAATCCATGTTTATTTTTTTTTAAAGATAAGTCATAGCATAAGCTGATATATAAATTTATATATCATATCTTTCATATACATTGATGGACTCTGCCATTGAGAATGATGGATGACGGTGCAGTAAATTTTAAGTTTTTACTGAACAACCTGCACAATTGAATTGTTTAACATGGTCATTTGCCTGTGCCCTGCAATGCCCACTCTTTTCATCATAGCACCATGTTCTGTAGTGGTGCACTGTGTACCACATGTCAGATGATGCTACACTCGCAGTCTATTTTTTTTTAAATAAGAGCTTTTCATCTCCTAGCTGCATTGTTTGCTCCTATAACAAGCTCAGTTACCCTCACCAGGCTGGTTTGAATTCAGAGTTTACCTTATCCTAGACTGGTTCTGTCTTGCTATTTACGCATAGCTGGTGGGAAAGAGAGAGATTCATACCTTTCCCAAGGGTATCTCTGCGTAAATGAATGTAACAAACTTGACTGGAACTCAGCTCTTTGATTTCACATTCTAAGCAATTATCCATTATACCACCTGCACATCCACACTTATAGTACCTGGTATTCTATATTGGTGAAAACCTCCTAAAGAGTGGTGTGGAGGACTAGTTATGTCGGGTCTTATAGTTAAAAGAATAAAGTTGGGCTGAGTGTTCAATGACATGTATCCTCAACACATATAATTCAACGGAAATAAACAGAAAAGCATAGAACAATACTGAGAAAATACAAAGGCATTTATACTGAATAACAATCAATTTTCATTTATATTGTATAAAGATTACAATGATATGTATTGTAATAAGCGTAGATTTTTTTTAATTGAAATCTTGTATTGTTTGTTAGTTTGATTAATGTTAAACTCTTTATATATGTGTATGTGAATGCTGCTTGAGAGTTGAACTGAGAGTTTAAGTGTTGCAAAATTTGTGATGAAAGTTTCACAAAGTAGGATGTAGTAATAAACAGTTGATAAGAAAATTAAACAGTTTGTGTCTAATAATAAATTCACATTAAATTTGTGTAAATTTAGTTTTTAGTTTGTGTAAAATTAGTTTGAATAAAGTTGTCTTCATTTGACTGCTCTTGATGAGACTTAAACTTGGAATGTTCATGAAAGTTCAGAAGATGATTTCGTTCAGTATTTACATTATTCGGACTATTGTCCTCATCTTTGTCGCCATATTTGTCACAACGTTTCGGCCGTTGTACGCTCCGGCCTTCTTCAGGTGGTTGGAATTTCGAACCGAACCCTTTATTTCGATCACTGGGGTAGACTGTTCTCGTTCCATGAGCCATGTTTGATGGATGTCAGTTATCAGTTATCTCCTGGTAATTTTTCCCTCTGAAAGTTCTCCACTGCCTGAACCGGGTATTGAACTCACACTCTTTGGGTCTGTTACTGGATCTAACCAACGCCTTTATCCACCGTACCATGTGTCCTTGAGGACATCTGGGTATGAATTTCTGAGTATTATAAACCTAATTTTTCAGCAACCATTTTTTACCAGTACTCATATTGCAATTTTGCTGTTATCATTGCATGTTCTTTACCAGATCTCATATTGCAACTTTTTGTTATCATTGCTGTTCTCTGGCACTCCTTATTACTGGTTCCCATATTGTATTTATTTCTATGCTTGGCCGACTCAGGAGATTTTTGTGGCCTAGCATATGTGCTGATTCCTTAAGTTTACGAATTTTCCAATGGTGTTCCCTGTCTATGATCTCAACCTGATCCCACAGGGGACGGTGATCTCCCTTCTCTCTCCATATGTGGTCAGCCACGCCTGATTTTTCTACTTCCCCTCGCATTACAGCTTTCTGGTGTTCTTGAAGCCTTACCTTGAGGGGGCGGCCTGTTTCTCCTTTATATTCCTTTCCGCAGCTGCATGGGATAGCGTACACACAGTCTTTAGTCCCGTTCTCCTCTATGGGGGGTCTCACTCGAGAGAGATATCTGCGAAGTGTTGTCACGCTTTTGAAGGTTGTCCTGATGTTATATGGACCGCAGATCCTTTGTATTTTCTCTGATAACCCCTTCACATAAGGCAGGCAGACTGTTTTCTGAGTGTTGTTGTCGTCCTCCTCCTCCTCCTCTTGTACCCGCCTATCCCAGTTTTGGGGGGCTGCTGCCATGTACCCAGGGTAGTTGTTACGTTGTAGGGTACTACTTATACTGACCAATTCCTTATCTAATGTCTCTGGGTCGCCACTTATGACTTTTGCTCGGTGTTGTAAGCAACGGACGATCCCTTTCTTTACGCTGTATGGATGGTGGGAGTTGAAATTGAGGTACTGTCCAGTGAATGTTGGTTTACGGTATACGGATGTCTTGAACCCATGCTCTGTTCGAGATATTAGTACATCCAGGAATGGGAGTGTGTTGTTACTCTCTTTCTCCATTGTGAACTGTATCGAAGGTCTTATTGAGTTCACATGGTCCAGTAGAACCTGGACATCTTCCTGGTGTGGCCAGAGTATGAAGGTGTCATCTACGTACCTTAACCATATAGTTGGCTTGAGAGATATGGATTCTAATGCCATTTCTTCAAAGTATTCCATGTATATATTCGCCATTGCTGGTGATAATGGCGAGCCCATTGCTAAGCCCTCATCCTGTCGATATATGTGTGATCCCAATCACATGATTTCGTTGTCGAAAAGTTGTTTGCTTTGTTTGAATGAAATTGCAATGTTTATTCACTAACAAGACTGATTATGAGCGGCTGGGTGAATGGATTGATGAGTGAGTGAAATTTCTGGAAGTTTGTTTTATGTTCGCAAGTAACTTTGAAAACTTCAGATGAAATGACATAGGCTCATGTAGCAAATAGTTTGAAGTCACAATGCTCACAGGCAAATTGAGTTAGTGTTCTATATTTATTTACTTGGGTAGGCTCCAGGGAAATTGGTGCTAAAAATTTTAACTTGATCATGCAATGAAAAAAAAACTTGTGTGTGGGTGGATAGCAACACCCATTTGTATGTTTGTTGATCAATTAGAACTCAAATATTCAAAAAATATCTGTGAAGTTGAATCTGTTCAAACATTGCTGTGATCCACTTTTTGCTAAGAAATTGAAAAAATTATTTTTAGTAATTTTTAAAGATGTAGAATTAGGATTCTGCAGTAGAAGGAACAATTATAAATGGTTCATCTACAAAATCCTGAATCAACTTGTTTGGTCATTGTAAATATATATATATATATATATATATATATATATATATATATATATGTATGTACAGGGGTTGGACAAAATAATTGAAACACTTGTTAAATTCAAAGAAAATTTATTTAATATGGAGTTGGTTCTCCTTTAGCCTCACATACAGTTTTTAATACGTCTAGGAATACAGCTTCTTAACTTCATTCAGAGGATTTGCCATTCTTCCATTAACAGCTGCTCCAGCCCTTTAAGACACAATGGTGGAGGATAGTGGTTCCTAACTTGTTGCTCAAATGTAACAGAGAGAGTTTGGGAACCACACAGAAACACACACACATTTTCTTTGTTTTTTTTTAATTGAAATTGGAGTAGATTTAAACAGTGAAATTAGATCAGAACAATTTTGTTTACTGATGGGAATCTGATCTAGCCCATTTGGAATTGGGTCATTAGGAAGACAATGGAAGATGATTGAGATAATTTTCATCGGCTAAAATTTGAAATAGAGCTTACTAAGGCTTTGAGGAACTTTGAAATTCACATCATTTTGGGTTGAAGGCAGCACTCGTGATAATCGCGTGCGGGCCAAGGGTTGATTTATGATCAGCCAGGTTTATCTATATAAGCGCGCACAGAAATCTATTGACAGAGTGGTTGGCTCGTCTGCCGTCGAGTGCAGTCGAGCTGGGTAGAAAGAAGTCGGAGACTGGAAGTGACGTCAGAGATTGGAACCAAATGCCTGCTAACATATTTTGTTGATATAAGTATGAAGAAGTGAATTACTCCTCCCACAATCTAAGACTGCTACTGCTACTATTATTACTACCACTGGAAACGGAAACGTCGAAAAAGCTACAATAATCAAAAGGTTGTTTTTGGGCTCGTCTGTCGTCGAGTGCAGTCGAGCTGGGTGGAGAGATATCGGAGACTGGAAGTGACATCAGGGATTTGGAACAAAACCCTCACTAACATGTACTGTTAATATAAGTACCGATGCTTCTGTTACCACAAAGATTACTACTACTGTTAGTACCGCCAAGGAGGAACGCAATTATAAACTTTAAGCCACACACAGAAATCTTTATCTCTCTATCGCAAGAGTCGTATATCGTTCTGAGACAATTTCACAACAAGCTAATCACAACCCACTCTCTGTCTGTCTGTGTAGAATCCAGATTTATGTCATGAACATTTGAATTTATATTCTTTTTGTTTTCATTATATTTGTATATATATATATATATATATATATATATATATATATATTGCAAGGGCCACTGAACAATTCATTTCAGAAATCAGTATGAAAAAAATGTCATTCTTCATCAATCTGCATCCTGTGAAGTGTATTACCCATCTTCCATATCCATTAGTTTAAAAGTCTGAAAATTTCACTGTATAATGTTCGATTAATGTAAGGATTTTGCTGCTGGTGTAATGGATAGTGGCTCAGAATTAGAAATTGGCGAGCCAAGTTCAAATTCCAGTCAATTTTGTTGCAAAATCCCTTGGAAAAAGTATGAATCCAACTATTCTCTTCATCTATGGGTTAAATAGTAGGACCTGTATCTGGAAAAATAAATGTTACCTCTAAAAACTTGTTAATGCAATATTCACTCCTAAAAAAATTATTCTTACAATCCAAAATATATTTCGACTTTAAATAACCTACAAAGGGTTAATAAGCTGTAAAAAAGCAAATTATTCAATCTGTTGTTTAATATGATTAATGGAGTGCATTGAAAAAGTTTTCAGTGATTTTATTTAGAAGTTTTCTATTGTGCATTGTGTAATGGTTATTGGCACAGAGTGTGAAATGGGCAACCTGAGTTCAAACTCCTGCCTAGTCTGGGATGTTCATTTTGTATTAATGCCCTTGGGAAAGGCATGAATCCAATTCTTTTCCACCCATCTATGGATTAAAAGCAAAGTAAACTGTGTTTTTGAGATTTTGGCAGTAGCCAGTTGAGAAAATCTACTTTTAATTCAAAACCATGGAGAAGACAATGAGAAACTTTATTTTTCCTAAGAAACCATGAAAATTCATACATATTAAAGAAAGGGAAGTCATGGAGAGCCATTATCGGCACAATCTTGGAGGAACATCACATTTAAGAAAAAAAATCACTCTAGTTATCAGAATACAGGCTATTTGGAAGTTCTGCACACACCTAACACACAGCCACATCTTGTCAAACCCTTTGAAATATTTATTGCAAGCATCTTATTTGTTGTCTAGTGCCTCACAGATTCTGTGAGTAATGGCAGTTAGGATATCAGCTATGGATCAGGCTGATTGAAACCTGTACTGTTTGTCACTCCAGAGGTTGTTCCTAGTGAGGTGTTCTTTTTGTTGTTTATAGCTTCAAAAAGTTTGCTGATGACAGTAAGGAGACTGATGGGTTTATACTGAGTGTTTATGAGTGCTCCCCCACATTTTTGAAAACTGGGCTTACACTTGACACCTTCTAAAGACTTGGGAAGGGTTTCTTCTTTAAGTAGCAGTTAAATAATTTTGCTAAGATCAGAGATAACTCTGGGTTGATATTCTTTAGCACAACCACTAGGATTTTGTCTGGACCAGTGGCCTTCTTAGGGTCAAGATTTTTGATAAGTTTTGAGATTTCCTGTGTTGCAATAAAAATACTTCTGAAATTGTGCTCAGTGAGATAGGGGAAGTTAGGAAGGGGATGGCATTTGTCATTGAGTTGGTGGCAAAATTGAGGTGAAGAGCTTTGCCTTATCCGATGAGGATGAGATGACCTCAGGGTCATTTATGATAGTAGGCATTGAAGCTTTTGATCTTGGCCTAGGCTGTTTGTGTATTGCTACACTCTGCATTTTCTAGAACTTTCTTGCAGTGATTTTGGGCAGTTCTGAATGCAGCAAGTATCCAACTACACTGCACCATCTGTGATAGATATTGTAGTAGTAGTTATGGTGAGCTTCTGGGGTATAAAACTCTACATTCCAGAAAGGATCCATTTTGAGATGAGGGCAGCAGTTTTGGAGGCAGTGTGTTTGAAGAAGTCTGAGCAAGGAGCTTTTACCATGTAAGATCTAAAGCTGTCCCAGTCCGTTTTTGCGTTCCAAAAACCTATTCTATGAGACAGCATATCAGAATATTTCCTGATATGCTGTTTCATAGATTAATTTGTCTGTATCTGATTAAAAAATAATTTGGTTTGGCATCAACTTTGACATAGATTAGTGAATGGTCTGATCTGCCCAGTGGTGATGGGGGGGGAGCAAAAATCAGCTTTGACTCAAATTAGTTAGTGGTCTGACGTGACTAGTGGTGCAAGGGGTGGGGTTGTGGGGGGAACTTCAGTGAGGCATTTTTCAGGGCCGGATGTGGGCGGAATGTCAAGGAGATCCGCCTGATGTCCTGTTGCATCAGGAACAGGGGTGGGTTCCTCATTGATTTGTGTTAGTTCATAAGCAATTGAGAAGTCTCAACAGTATATGCCGTCTTCATCAGTTTCACTTGAGTGGACTGACCACCCGTTACGGCGAATATTGAAATCGCCACAAATATGAAAATCAGCTGAGGGAAATTCAGTGATGACATTATCAACCCTCCTGAATATTTGGTCAAACATTACAGTTCCACCGTCCTGATGATGATGGGGTTGAAATTAAAAGTGGCACTGTTGATAAGTGCCACATGGAAGCACATACAGGGGGAGATAGGTAAATTGTCGCCATTTTATATTTTTAATTTCGTGTATGCATGTTCTTAATAGTTTTTGATTTTGTCGACTGCACAGTATAGTAGGGTCAGTTGGGTAATGTCTTTGAAAAAAAGAGCACCATGGGCACGATGGATAAATTGTCATCTAAATTATGCAAAAATGAAAATAACTCAAACACTTTTGTAATCACCATTAGACTCATCCAACTCTTTCCAAATCCTCTGCACTGTCCTCAAACACTCTGAAATGTTCGTATTGAAATACAGTACAGCATGCTGTTTCCAAATTAAAGGAATATTGATGGAATGATATCTGTATACATGCATATGGGGAGATATAAATGAAAGCATCGGTTATAATTACATACCAAAGGGAAGTGCTGAAGATGTAGGAATGCTGAATTTAAAATTTTGGCAAATTTGGACTTTCATGCCTGCAAAAAAAAAGGCTTGTCAAAAGGACTGTTTTTCCCTTGACACTATTATTATTTTAACTACTTTCACTCAGGTAATGTTTATTGTTTTCAAAAGTGATGATTAGAATTGTAATAGAATTTAAACATAAGATGAAAGTGTATTTATACATTTTTTTTTGTTCTTGACAATTTACAGCAAAAATATTAATCGCTATTTATTTATTAGATTTTTTATTTACAAGAATTATTTTATATTTACAACATTCTAAAATCTAATTGCATTAAAACTAATATTTATCATTTACCAATTTATAAAAAAAAATAAATATGAAAAGAATTTTTTTATTCATAAATTTATAAATATTTACTAAATTATTAAAATATGTGAACCAACTATAAGGAAATCTTTATTATTGTCTTCTCTATAAAAAATAAATAAATAAAAATTAATTATAGTATTGAAAAAAATAATTATAATAAAATAATTATAACAATTATAATTATCATTAATTCACTCTTTCTAAACCGATCAGAATCGACCCCACTTTTCATCTCTACACACAAAACATGTGACATTCTTAATACATGCATCAACAAAAATTTTGGCTCCTTTTTCTTTTTCAGGCCATAATAGTATCATTAATTTTTTAGTACTCAGGAGCATTGTAAAAGATGATATGGTTTTTGACACATCATTAACCTTACCTAGTCAATATTGTGAAGACAAGATTTTACCCACAACAATATTTGTATAAGACTTAAAAAAAGAATGTCAGCATTACCCTTTGCACATACAGGGAAAACCAACAAAAAAATATACCTATCAAGTGATCTTTACAAGTGATCTTTTATAAGAAATGATGGTGTAAAAAACCTTTGAGTCCAAAGTACGTAGGCCTATACCAAGTCATCAGCAAAATGGACAAGTACTTCACCATTAAAAAAAAAATAGAAAAAAAAGATGATATTGCTATCGATACGATTAAAGAGGATTATGTCAATGAGCAATTCTTGCAACAAACTGAAAAGCATGATCATTCACACTTAAAACCTGCACAAAAGCCAGATGGACAAACATCCAGTAAAGCCAGTGACACTCCATCAGAAGCAATAACAAATAAGAATAATACAACAAGGTTTGGAAGACAAGTACATTTGTCACAACATTAGAAAACATGCTTTAGATATTAAAGCATTATTTTTACATATCACTAGAAATAAATTTCTAATGATCTGGAGGTTGGGGGGCATTGTTATGTCCATAAAAAATAAATAAATAAAAATCAATTATAGTGTCAAAAAAAATTTATAATAAAATAATTATAATTATCATTAATTCAATCTTTATAAACCAATGAGAATTGACCTCACTTTTCTCCTCTACACACAAAACATGTGACATGCTCACTATTGGACAGGCAGTCAACACGGACAGACTGTTAACACGTGTGTCAACAAAAATTTTGGCTCTTTTTTTTTTTCAGGCCATAATAGCAACATTTTCTCTTAGCACTCAAGAAAAATGTGAGGTAAGAAAACCCCAAAGACTTCTTGTATTTCTGACTAAATTATCACACATCTATAAAAAAATTACACACATCTATAAAAAAATTACACACATCTATAAAAAACATATGAGAAAGACTGTATACACTTTACTTATTCTTTATCTTATCCATCTGTCGAATTCTGATCTATATTTGATCTACATTTGACCCCAAAATCAAAATTTTAATCAGTATTATTGTCTCTTGTTTTTTCAACACCACATAACAATCAAATAATAAATAATCCTCATTTTGTTGTTTCCATGTCTAGTTGTTAGTCATTTTAATGAGTATTTTTGTCTACATAAATGTTAGGCGGTTTTTAACTATTTACTTAGTTATAACACTCCTATAAACTCAATGAGCAATTGTTGTTCAGTTCATTGTGCAGCTGTTGTTCGACTCATTGTGCAGCTATTGTTCAATTTATTGTGCAGCATGTGGGTAAAATCTGACTGGCTGGTTTGAAACTGCTATTAGGACTGCTGTCAGGACTGCTGTCCACACAACATGTGGTTTGTTTTTATATCTGACTGGCTGTTTAGACTAGAACTTCCTGTGCATGGGCAAAATGTTGTTTGTGTGTAGGTAGTCTGCATGAGTGTTTGCTTGTTTCTATGGACTGCTGCTGCTTGGGAATTGTGATGTTTGCAAAAATATTATGATTTAAAGTTTACTTTGTTAAATTAGGGATAATTTTGTGGGGTGGGTGGGTATATTTAATTAACGTTGGTCATCAATCATAGATTGAATTAGGCTGTGTATTAAACTTAACTATCTGTCGAAATTTGGCTTAGTAACAGCCAAATTTGGCGCAAAAAAGGTTGGGAAACTTTGTCATTACGTCCAATGACGGGAATCCCGAGTAACACAGATAACAGAGACCTGAAACCATAAATATACAACCATAACAAGCGAGACAAAGAAGGAAAAAACCACTTGAAATAGCTATAAAATTTATTGTGGGAAAAGAAAAAAAAAGAAATGAGGGGGGGAGGAAAATAGTCAGATGTTAAAGTTCACTGGTACAACTTGAAAATAACTGCCAAAAACATCCCTTTATGCGAGCCCTTAAAAAGGACTCCAACAACAGTTCAGAGAGAGTGAAAGAGGTAGAGAGATAGCGGAAAGAGGGGAAAAAAGTTAGACTTACTGTTCTAAAAAAAACTTTAGTATTTTTTAGTAGCCAGCAGAAAGGTTTTTTAGATATTTTTAGTGGCTCTCCTTGGAAAGCAAGATGGTGGAGAATCCGGGTAATGCGAATGTTCTATTGTAAAATCCTCTTTACAATAATTATTTTGACCAATGTTTTGATAAGCCTTTACTGACTTGTCCTTGGTAGCTGAACAATAATCCTCTTGATTACTGGAACGGACTCTTCAAGCAAGTTTCTTTCCGTCGCAAGACAAGACGACTTCGTCTTCACACAGCGAACACACTTTTTCTTTCAGAGCAACAGCAGACTTTTCAAGCAAGTCCTTTTTTCGTCGCAAGACAAGACGACTAATCGTCTTCACACTGCGAACACACTTTCTCTTTCAGAGCAACAGCCCGGGTCTTTAAGCAAGTCCCTTTCTCTTCTTTTCTGACTAGATTCCTCTAATCTAATCGAAAACAAGCGGGAAAATCACGTACGACCAATCGTTAGACACGATTTCGTCACGTGACACAGCAGCAGCAGTTCTTACACTGCACGCAGGGGGAAAAAAGAAGAGGAGGAAAGAAGTAAGAGAGATAGAAAGATAGATACAGAAATTAAATTTCTGACATATCCTCACCCATTTAAATTTGTTTTCAACAAAACAATAAATATGAATGAGAAATAATACAAAAAACAGTTTTTGAATAACAAACAATATTTTGATTTATATAGCATAAAAGATACAAAGCATTATGATGTAATGAGTAAAGATTTGTGAGTGAAATGTTTTGATGCTTGTTATTTTTTGGAAATGTGATGTATGAGCTTACTTGAAGAAATATTTATTGTAGTTGTAGTGATATAAGTTTCACAGAGTCAGTGAAAGAATAATTCTGTTTATGAGATAATTAAACAGTGTTTGTGAAATATAAATTTCCAGTATAAATTGAGAAAAACTTAGTTGCTGTCATGATGCTCACTGGAAGATGTGCTAGTGTATCATATTTATTTACTTGTTGATCACGTGATAGGCTCAAGAACATGTTTTCATAATTTTGGCAGTTCTCTGGTTTGAACAATTGTGCGTAGGTGTAAATATGACCTTGGTATTAATAAACCAATCAGAAAAGGTCTATTGTTTTCCTTCTAGCTTGGAGCTTAAAAGTGTTTAGCTTGCACAAATATTAGGACTTGCACATGAAAAATACATAAGATATTTATTGTCCAATCAGGACGTTGTTAAATAACTGTATAGAAATTAGGTATGATCCACTGAAATGTAGACGTTAGATTCTCCACACCCACCCATAAACTGTGTTGCTTACTCTGTAACCCTCTACCTGGAGTGGCTTTTGGGCCTTGTACAGGGTGAACATATATGTGTGTGTGCCTGGGTAGGTGGGTGGAATACTGGTTATTGTTTTTTTATTTTAATTCGTTTAAAATGTTATTAAGTTAAAAATGTTGAGCAATAAATATCAATCAACTATTTTTAAAATCATTTTTATTGTGTATTTTTTAATGAAGGACAAAATGAAATCAAACGCGATGTACAACAGAAGACTACTAATAAGTTAATAACCATTTATTTTCATTCAACTTAGTCCAACAAGAAACAAGAGTTAAAAAGATCAATACAGAAATACACAAAAAATGCCGTGTAAATTTATCCTTAAAAATTCATTGGGTAATAAATAAATATTTATTATGAACTAAATCATTTTTTTAGCGATGGTTTCTTTTTTTTTTTTTAAGTCTCTATTTTTTTTGGTTTACGTAAGCGGTCGTATTTTTGTTGGCGACTTGTGGGGCTTCGTAAGTTATCAATGTCGGAAGAGGAGAAGACGTAAGGAGAGAAGTAGAAACAAGAAAGTAAACATGCCGATCACAAATGAGGAATGGTTGCCTAGTTATGAGGAACTGACCGTCCCCGAGTTGGATCTCACATCGTCTGTGCTCAGGGCAGGAGCTCATTATTTTGGTAAATACTGCGACAATCAATGCAAGGTGAGTAACTTAAAAAATGGATATATAACTCGTGTCATTGTTGTTGGCCAAGGTTATTAGAGAAGGGCGACTATATTACGGCTACTTTTCGGTAAAAAAAAAAACCTTTTAATTTCAGCAGCGTATATTGACTATTTTCTTTTAGAAGTTGCAGCTCTTATAAGGATGAATTTAGAAAGAGGGTAAATTTTTTCTTTTTATTTAGAAAAATATTTATACCTGTCCAGTTCAATAATCGATTATTTTGTTTTAAAACTTGGAAAAAATATGAATAATAAAATAAAGTACTTAAAAATATTAAAATAATTGTTATCAGTTATCTTCACCGGGAGAATTCTATATGTGAATCAATTTTGTTTTTTGTTAGTCGACACTTTGAAAATAGACTGGTGCATATTCATATTTCAATCAATTATGTTTGAATGAACTAACTAACTAAAAACACCCTGAATTTTCTTTTTTAATTAATTTTCTCTGGTTTAAATAAACACAGAGGAATAATAATATATCTGGATTCAGAGAATGCGAATACAAGCTTTTGGAACAAAAGTTTGGGACTTGGTCATATATCGTTTTAAAATCGATGATACCCAAACATTTTAAAATGGTTTAACTTTATTTGCACTTATAAGTGTCGTCTGTAAATTATGTGTAGTAGGGTGTATGTAACAAGATTATGTTTATTTTTAGCATTTATACATGTTAATGTGTGGGACACTGTAACAAGAATATGATGACATTTGGTTTAGGGATGCTTCGAAGATCAATTTCAAAATCATGTAGTAAAAGCCTAAAACTAGCAGCGTTAAAAAATGTTTGGAATCAATAGATTTTTGGGGAGTCAGCAGATTTAGGTACTGCTAAAATAATAATAATCGATTTTGTTTGTTTATGTAACAATATTAATATTAATTTATGTTTTTTATCGAGTATCAATGTTAGAGTGTTTTGTTTATTTTTTGTTATGCATTCTTTCATAATGACACTTCCGACTATTCAATGCGGGATGACTCGCATCATGGCAGATAAATGTACTTTACATTGTTGCTCTTGAAAGTCGTGGACTTTGTTTCTTACTAAATAAATGGCAACATTGATTACTGTCATTGACATGTTCCTTGTTAGATAAAAGTAAAACCGAATAAACAAACTCTGCTTCTATCACACAGTGTTGTATCTGTTCGACCATTGGCAGTTATGCTTTCTGACCGATAAAACTACTTAAAAAAGCGAGAAGGAATAGCGAAAAGCAGGTTGTTAAGGAGGTTAAAGATAAAATGTAGATCAAATATGAATTAGAATCCGACAGGTTGATAAAATTAAAGAATAAATAGGAAACGTATATCAATCTATTCTAACATGTTTCACTTTTATTAAAGCTTCATCACAGATTGAGAGAAAACAGACAAAAAGACAGAAAACAGACATGTGTCACATCTATTAAAATCATGGATAATTCTGTGTGTATTGTTGGAATTTAATTTGAGAACAACAATTCACAAGTTCACATTCTCGCTATTTTTTCTATCCTCACTCCAACCTCTTTTTAATTTCAAAACCGGCTCCCAAGGCCTAATTCTTATCAGAGATAAGAATATATTTTCTGGCTAACGAGAGAGCTGGAAAACACAAAAGGGAATTCCACCACCATCATTCTTTCCATGGTGCCACAAAGTCTTGAAGAAACCTCACAGCTTCTTCACACCAACCTGTTTTCAGTACCTTCAAAACTGGCTCCCAGGGCCCTGATTCTTATCGGAGATAAGAATGTGTTTTCTGACCAATAGTGGGGCCAGGAAAATTGTACAACAATTTTGGAGGGAAAAATCCTTGATCCATCGGAGCCTACCAAAACTCCATAAATTTGGAGAATCTTGCCTATTTTGCCAGTGAGAATTCTGCCCACCGTCTGTGAGGTCGACATTAGGGAGCTCCTGCGCCTCTTTCACCAAAGAAGAACTACTAAAGGGCTGTCAAAAACGAACGTCGGTCCACTATTCAAGACCAATCCAAGGCTGCATTCCTTCACCACTCCTTCTGACGAGTCCACTGGACTTCTGTTGTCGACCTAGCATCTCACTCAATTGCAGGATTCCTTTATCTGCGAACGGGTTTTCAACTCTACAAGAACTGTCAGTGTATCTATCTGAACCATAACAATAATATCTAATTGCTTAAAGAACTCTTTAGACGCTCAAAGAAATATTTTGAGCAAGCCTTTTTTAAGTCAAGAACATTTTCTCTTTTCCCTTTCTTTCTCTTCTAATCATCTTTGTTTTTCCCTTTACCCATTTTTGTGTATATTGTAAATAAACACTTTCTTCTTTTGTTGTTACTCACCGAGCAGGAGTTTTTTCTTTATTCGTACGCGCCTAAAAGAGAGAGTTTGTCCGCTCTAATCTTGCTGTTTTACTCGTATTTTTTTTCGCAATTATTTTCAGCCCTATTTTTAACCTCAACCCTTTGATGCGGGAAAGCCTGGACTTTCTTAGCAGTATGTAGGTTTGTGCAGATTCTTGTATATTTAAGTGGGCAACAAATGGTAGCATGTATTTGTAATTGTGTGCATTTGTCTATGTAGTAGGGATTTTTTATCTTACTATTTGTGCAGCAAATCCTTGCAGTGGGGAGTTGCAGGATTCTGATTTTATGGCTTGCAACTTTAGGAATGTATTCTTTGTATTAGATATAAGTTAGATTCCTTAAGAATGGATTCAAAGAAGGATGGCAGTGTAATGAAATGTTTTAGGTGTGTGTTGGTAATAATGTTATTAGGTTTTCAATGCATTTTCTCCTTAAATTATTAAGTTTTTTTTTTATTAGGATGGCATTATTGAAATCAAAGTTATGTCCAGCATCGTTTTGATGCAAAACAAGAATTATATTATTATTATCTCTCTCTCTCTCTATATATATATATATATATATATATATATAATATATTATTATTATCTCCATATATATATATATAATATATTATTATTATCTCCATATATATATATATAATATATTATTATTATCTCCATATATATATATATAATATATTATTATTATCTCCATATATATATATATAATATATTATTATTATCTCCATATATATATATATAATATATTATTATTATCTCCATATATATATATATATATATTATTATCTCCATATATATATATATATATTATTATCTCCATATATATATATATATATTATTATCTCCATATATATATATATATATATAATAATTTACTGTGTGTAAGTGAATATAACAAACTCGGCTGGAATTGGAACTTGGCTCTCCAATTTTCAAATTCGAGCTGTTATCCATTACATGACCCTGAACAAGCTCAATGTTGCTTAACTTCAGTGATCGTACAAGAACCTGCTGGAGAGCGCATGCTTTTCTAATAAAATTTCTCAAATATTAAGTTTCGTAGATATAAATAAATAAATAAATATACTATTTAATAAATGAAGAGAATATCTACTGAAATATTGGTATCCTCTAAAAATAATGTTTATATAATAAAATATGCCAGATTAATAAATGAAGAATCTCCCCAACAAATATATATATATATATATATATATATATATATATATATATATATATATATATATATGCAGAAATATAGTCTTAAAGTGTGCTATATTTATGGGGTAAAGTGCTCAATATCAGAGATAGAGCGTGTGTAAAGTCGCCTGACAATTGCACTAGCATGAAACAGACTGTCGCCTCTAAGTGCTGACTTTCATATTTTTATATATATATATATATTTCTGTTTATACATTATTGATATGACTTATTTGAGTGAATGGTCTATTTTTAATTAAAGAATATTAATTACATTTACTAGCCTGAATATTTGAGAAATTTTGCAGAAAATGTGCAACCTCAGAATACTCAGGCCAGTAAATGTAATTAGTACTGTTTAATTAAAAACAGCATTTACTCAAATAAATTGTATCCATAAAAGTACCGTATAAACAAAATGTATTAAAATATTTATTGGATTTAATCCATATATATATATATATATATATATATATATATATATATATATATATATATATATATATATATATATATATGAGAAAGATGCTCAAGTGAATTCCAGCTGTGCTCAACATGTGAAGGCTCAGAATAAATGTTCCTACTGGTATTCAAAACCACACAAATAATACATTTCAAACAGTCAAAACATGAAGAGACACTAACTTCACCAAAACAAGACCCCTTTGAAAATGGCTAAGGAAGTGGCCAAAAGTACTTGGGGCAATGGATGGTATGGACAGATTTTATACTCCCTCACTCCCACTAAATGGAAAAATGTAAGACTGCTGGGGAAAAAAAAAAAAAAAATTTCCCTTGTCCATTGTATTTAACAAAAGATGTTTAAAAGAAAGGTTTCTGTGCAAATATACATGAATCATATATATATATATATATATATATATATCAGTGATTTCCAAACTTTTTTTAAATGTGACTCTAAATTTAATTTTTGCCTGGTCTGAATAAGTGTATGTTAGATGACAAATGTTTTTGGCTGTTTTTTTTTATAAAAAGAATTAAAAGTTAACAAAGCAAAGTATAATTTTTGATATATTAATAAAAGGTGAAAGATTAGAAAAACCATCTCATGTAAAAAAATTGTTTTACAGTTAAAAAAATAACAAATTTTTAATTTGAAATTTTAAAAAATAACAAATTTTTAATTTGAAATTTTAAACTTTCAGTCGAAATAATTATTTCATTACGGTTGAATCACCAGTATTTTTCAAAAATCCACCAAAAATTAAATAATAGCCCAATTTTAGTAATTTTTTCAGCGCTTATATAAAATGTTTTATGATATTTTACAATCAAACATTTATATCGGAAGTTTTTTCCCCAATTTTTGCTCCCTCCCTCCCCCTCAATTAAAAACAAATGGTAAAAATAGAAATAGCTACCGGGCAGCTGTTCTACTTTTAGATTTTGAAGAAAATGAAAATACCATGAACAGATTTTTCAAGTTTGAATTTTCAAAACTGATATGCCGGTTTTATTGGCCAGCACTGGGGGAGTGTATGGGTGTGAGGCGTTGTATGTTTAAAAACCATAATCCCATATATTTTCCAATGTTTTTTTACTTTATGTATATTTTTTTAATATGTTCTGAAAACATTACTAAAATTGGGTTATTATTTGATTTTTGGCAGATTTTTGAAAAATACACGTGAACCACCACTAATTATGGGAAAATGGCTTCTGCTGAGAGTTTAAAATTTCAAATTAAGAATTTGCTATTATAAACTGTAAAACAAATAATTTTTACATGAGAATTTTTTAATCTTTCCTCTTAAAATATACTGAGTTTCATTCATATTTTTGGTGTTATCTGAGAATTTAATTCATGTGGGCATAAAAAACAGCCAAAAATTTTGTCATATCTGTATGTACAACATGGGATAATGAATTGGGATTCATTAGACTTATTTACAACTGTATATTTTTATTGAGTAAATTCATATTACTAACACAATGTTTTTTTAATAAAAAAAATTGAAAAAAAGTTTATTACATGAATTGGTAGTCAAAATCGGAAAATCAAAAAAAATTTTTCAGTGAGTACCATGAACTGCTTCATTTTGTGAGAGAGATCTAAATTAGGTTTGATGTTGATTGCTAGAGCACAACACAAGTCATGCTGGGAATCCAAGCAATTCCTTGCTCTAGTCTTGATCGTAACAAGACTTGAAAACCCTTGTTCACAGAGATGTCTGTTGGAAAAGGAAGAAGAGCTTTTCCAGTCTCCCTTGTCAGAATTGGTTTATCATTGAGCTGAATCCAAAATTCTGAATACGTAAGATTTTTAAAACGTTTCTGTACTTGATTTTTTTGGAGGTCTATAAGTTCTTCTTGAAACTCTGGAATATCTTCACCAACTTCACTGATGTTCACACTGAAAAAAATTTCTGAATCAGCTATGCTACTTGCTGTCAACATTTTCTGGAAAATACTTCTCCATTTCTTGAAGATTTTTCAGATGATCTTTGAAAATATTTTTAATGTCAGAGATATTTCTGATGAACCTTCCAAGATAGAATTTAGTTCTGAAAAAGCTGCAGTTTTTCCTTTAGCCAACTTTTCTCTCCAAAGAGCAATTTTTTTTTTCTTGAATGAGACAATTTTTTCCCCAATGTTTACCATGGTATGATTTTGGCCCTGCATATCTGGATTCAGTTCATTCAAGTACAGGAATATGTCGCTCAAATAAGCAAGCTTTGCCAGCCAAGCAATATTTTTAAAGCAGTCTGAAAGTGCATGCTTTTTCTCACACAGAAATATTTAAATTTCAGTTTTTAGTCCAATAACTCTTGCGAGAATCTTTCCTTGAGATAGCCAACGGACATTAGAGTGGAACAGCAAGTCTTGGTGATGTGATCCCGTTTCTTTACACATATTATGGAAAATATGTGAGTTTAAAGCCCTAGACTTAAGAAAATTTACAATTTGGATAGCATCCTTTAGAACTTGGAGATCTTATTGCAAGCGGTGAGAGGCAAGGTTTTCTCAATATAAAAAAACTGAATTATTATGACATCATGGTTTCCTGCTTTAACGTGAGTAACAAAACCTTGACAACATCCCATCATTGATGGAGCTCCATCAATACACACTGCCAAACAATTCAACCAGTTCAGATCATGTTTCTTTAAAAATCATTTATCTTATTAAAGATATCTTCTCCAGTTGTAGTTGTTGTCAAAGCATTACAGAAGAGAAACTCTTCTTGAATGTCATATTCTCCCCTGTACCTCACAAAAACCATCAGTTGAGCATTACCTACAATATCCATAGACTCATCCATCTGCAGAGAAAATTTTCCTGCTTTTTTCAGTGTCACAATTAATTGAGCTAGAATATTTTCTGAAATGAGATCAATTCTATGGTTCTAGGAACATTCACCATAAACATTTTTGCCATAGGAAAATTCGCCTCAGGAATCTTTGCTGTATATGATTTTTTCCGTAAGACAATTTATTTTTTTTTATATGCAAAGTACGTTGTTATCAAGTATATCTGGCTCACACTATTGTTACTTTGATTTAAACATTTTTCATACGCAAAGTTATCAGATCAAAATCCTGCATCATTCATCCTCGTCGGTGAGGAGTGCAAAAATTTCAACTTGACACCAGAACCTACATCATGCAGTATCATATTTCAGACTTAACATTAAACTTTCTGTTAACATAATATCAGTCTGCCAATAATTCTCACTCAGGCAGTATATATTATTTCAAACAAACTTACAACTTGAGTATGCGACCAACTTTTTAAAAATAAATGTTTACTTTTTAATTTATTTTCTGATGTTTGACCCTGTAAAAAAAGACATCCATATATACTTGATAACAAGGTACTTCGCATATGAAATTGAACATTACTCCAAAAGGGATGTTCAAGATGAGGGTATGGAAAAAAAAAATGTTACGAACATGCAATTCCATGTTTAATGCTATTACCAGAAAGTGGTAAAGATTCAACCTTCTTGACTATTTCTGCTCCACCAAGAGTTTTTACGATTGCCAGTGCTGCTAGCTTTACCATCTCCTCTTCAATGTTCTGGAACTTTTTGCATCTTGCAATTATCCATGCCACTTCAAAAGATGCCAAAGTCGCTTTCTCCATAGAAAAAGCTGATCTTGAAGGAGCATCAATCCGTTGTTTTGCTAGTTCTTCCTTAACTTTCCAGTAACTCAAAGGTTTTTCAACAAGCTTTGGATGAACTGAGTACAGATGACCTTTTAATTTATTTTTCTTCATAGATTCATTACCAAGGACTTTCAGGCACTAAAAGCACTGGGGTTGAACGTTTCCAGATCGTTCTCTCATCTCAGTAAAACCCTATTTCAAAAACTCAGGCTTGAAGTTTGTCTTTTGCATTGGGCCATATTCAGGATTTCAGGTGTGTCTCTTGGAAAGCAGTCATTTCATCTCGGCTTATTCTTTCATATATCCAAAAAATAGATAATTAAAGATCAAGAGTGTATGTGCCATTACATCTGTGCCAAATTTTGAATAGTTTCATTTAGAAATGTGCCTCCTTTGACATAAATTACTTTTTGACTCACCCTCATATGAGAATGTCTATAATGTGGTTAGTTGAATTTAAAAATTTTTTTTTCAGTTACTTACTTGATTTTTTGCCTTTTTCTTGTTCTTGTATTCCTTTCAAAATCTCGCATTTTTTTTTATTTCAGATTATCAAAAAAAATGATATGGATTTAAAACTTTAAATATTTTTATCAACAACAAAAAATGTCAATGTATGAATTAAAAAAAAAAAAAAAGAAAATTCAAAATATGAAATCAGTTAAAAATGAAAGATTTGTTGTACAATGTTTTTATTTTTAAGAATGTCTAATATGCCTCTTTGTGACTATATATTTGTTTAACTTGTAGGAGTTTATGTTGTGTAAGGAAGAAACCAATGACCCAAGGCGCTGTCTAAATGAAGGCAAAGAAGTCACTCGATGTGGATTTGAAATATTTGGAAAGATTAAAGCCAAATGTTTTGAAGAATTTCAACAATACTGGCATTGTATTGACCATTCTGGACATGATATGAATTTTAGGAAGTAAGTATATCTATCTATCTACCTATGAGTGACAAGAACTCAAGACTAGCTTTCTTGCCATCATTCTGGAATTATCCCAAAAAAGCAACTTTATTTGTTCCAAAAATATTTTAAGCTCTCCAGAAATTCAATTCAATTTTTTTTTTTCAAAACTTTGTTACCATTTATAGTTGTTAGTAGCAACCGATAACATACTTAGTAAGCTTGTGTAAATGGATGGCAGAACAGAGTTTAGGAGAAATAACAGAAAGACAAAATTTCTTAAGAGCTACAAAAGGCAGGATATTGTGGAGAGCTATGATCGTCTATGTCCTATAAAGAAGCATAATAAAAACAGAATTAAAATGTTTAGCAAACAAATATCTTGCTTCAATCAATCTTTAAATTGTTGTCTCCATGTCCTGCAGCCAGTAAATCTGAAATTTATTTTAGGTTCTAACAAAAATGAAAGAAAGTTAAAATATTAAAGTTTTAAAAATGAATAAATGCAAAAAAAACAAATGAAATTTTCCTGTAGGTTTTATAAAAATCCTAACCTTAGTTTTAGCTGAACATTTTGGTTAAATCACCTGGAATAATTTTACAGGGAAATGTTTTTATTAATTTTCATGCACGGTGTAACTTTTTATCATTTTTGCTTGCCACTTGCCCACCGTTTGCACGACCGTTATGCCCTGTCAATCTCATTAATAAACGACAATTCCATTTTGATTGCATGAAAAGATGGAAAAGGCATATCAAAGATGCTGCTCCGTTTCAAAGAGAGAATGAAAAAAAAAAAGGAAGGTAGAAGAGATTAATGTTTCAGTGAAATGGAAAAAGTTGTCAATTTCAAATCTATTCATTTGTACCACCTTACTTCTTAAAATAACAACCAGCATTCATATTTATGATTGTTACAGCAATATTTTGTTGTTATGCTCAAATATTTAACGATGTATTACAGGAAATTCTACAGATATTTTATTGTCATAGAACTTGTCATGAGCTTATTCAGTCACTAATTTTGTCCGGGTCTTTCATTGCTGGGAATTGTTGCTGTTCAATTGGAGCAGTTTAAAAAGAAACTTTGAACGATATATATTTGTTTAACTTGGATTTCAGTTACTGGAAAAAACAAAAATATCAAGTATATTTTACGATTACCAGTGCTGCTAGCTTTACCATATAAGCTAGCAGCATTGGTAAAGCATTGTAGATATTTAGCACTTTATACTTTATCCTATAAATATAGCACACCTTAAAACTATATATATATATATATATATATATATATATATATATACAAGAGGAAAAACTATTCTTAGTCAACCTGTTTCATCCTCTCGGTGACTCTATCAAGGCAAATGTAGGGTTTATTTTATTGTATGAGAGCAAGGATGTAATTGGTTTATCAAGGCTTTTAAATCTGAGAATGTTCATAAATATTTACAAAATCATAAAAAGAATGAAAAGAAAACAGTTAAATCCATTATTTCATGTTTTTGAAGATGTACAACACATACGTCCATTCCAAACCATAACAATCTGATTACAATTTAAACAATATTCATTTATTAAAAAAAAAATTTCTTGAATATTGCTTGCTTACTTTTGTCTTACCAAACATTGAATTATGGCATTTTGTGTCCTCCATATGTTTCGATTAACCTTTCAATCCCCTGATGAACATTGTCATATTTAAAATCCTTGATAAATCAATGTCATCCTTGCTTTTTTATATAAGCACGTTGTTGTAACCTAGGGAAGGTTACTGAATAGAATAATCAAATGGTGGTTGGTAATGAACAATAATACTTAGGACACGAACAACACATATAAGTTTTGTCAGCGGCACGTAGAAGAAGTAGTCAACTGCTAGAAGTGAGTCAAGTGAATTCCACAATAAATCTACAACTGCAGACTGCATCTGCCAACTGCCCCACACAGTCAAATGTGGCACAACACTGAATTTAATGTGGGGTCCCCAAGCCCATAGGCTCAGCCAAAAATTCCCCGTAGGCCCCGTATAAAATGGGGTTGGGTAGGTGTTTACTGAGACAAGTCTCTGCTATTTGGCATAGCCTTATCTGGGGATGCTCTCTACCTGCGGGCAGAGAACTGAACCAGCCCAGATGAAGATGAATGTTCAACTGCAGCCTGACCAAAACATACAATATTTACTACTGTATTTATATGAATGGGGACATACCCATTATCGTCTGTAGGTATGCTATGACACCCGTGCAACAAAAGAAATCCTACGTTGCCTTGATAAAGTCCCTTAGAGGACAGAATGTGTTGGTTAAGAATAGTTTTCTTCTTGTCTTTTTATTTATTTTGTTTTTTTATAGATACACTCTATCTGAAAATAATTTACACTCACATATATACACAGTAGAACTTCAATTTAACAGACTAATTGTCGGGAGAGTCATCCATGAAAGCCGTTTGTCTGTTAATATGAAGCACTTTTTTGTGGCCGAAAAACACCCAGTACAGTACAAAATTATTGTAAACAAATGTAAATACAGTATACATGTATGTGTATTTTATTTTTAAGTTACTATATTGTAAATTAAAATAAATTGCAGAGAGAGAGAGAGAGAGAGAGAGAGATGCTGTGTATATTACGTTTTAAATTTACCTTTAAATAAACTTCTTAAGTTTCAATTTTATCACCAATACTAAGGTTAGTGCACTTCCTTTTCTCACCTCCATTACAAATGGATGCCATGGTGAAAGGCTTGACAAAAAACAAGAAACTTATACTGCTTTTTGTATACTGTACGAAAAGCAGTATAAGTTTTTTGTGAGACGATGCCTGTGTGTACATGGTGAGCACTCAAGTAAACAACTTTGTCTATTTCTGGCACTATCAGTCTCTGTTGATTCCACCAATCAACACCGGCCAATTCTGGAACTAATGGACTTTGCTCACTATGAATGAACATTTTGAGTTCCCGCCAGACACTAGCATTTCTGTGGATTTTGTCTGTTAAATCCAGAAAGGTGTTCCAATAACTTAGATCGGTTTTAAATGTGAATTAAGTTTAAGTGTCTAATGATTTTTTCTTTTTCTTTCAGATTTGGCAGATATTTGGGAAATATTATTTTTCACACATAATTCCCATGACGTAAATAACATTATCCAATAGAGAATAAATAAATTTCCACCAATAACGCTGATTTATTTACTGCTGACTTTGATCCGTCTTAATGAAACTCCCTTGTATATAATCCGTCTTAATGAAACACTCTATATATATATATATATATATATATATATATAATAATAATAATAGCTGACCACTTGTATTTAAGGATACCCGTCTACTAGGGCGGCTAGCCAATCCCTATTGCAGATGCTCGCTCAGACACATTTGTGTTTGCTTAACACCCACAGAGCCCACCTGTGGTTTATATTGCAACTATGTTGAGCAGACCTTAGTTACAGTTTCTGGGAGAGAGCATGTTATCTAGCATGATCAGCAATTTGATGCTCAAGCCCTCGGCCACAATGTCTTGTGGCTTTGTGCTGGCACAGCTATTGATGGCTCTCAAGAATTCCTTCTCCCCAATTTCACTCCCAAGGCTTGGGTCAACCTGTGGTATGGTTTTCAGGCACTTTCCAAAGCTGCTGCATGCTTGATTCATTCTGATAACATCAGGAAGTCTCCTTCCTGATAAATTGGCCATGGTGAGATTCGAACCTGGGTCTCATGGTCAGAAAGTGAACGTTCTAACAACTTTGCCACACGTTATATATATATATATATATAAATATTAAAGCATTCCAAATGTTCATAATCGAAAGCAATTTAAAATCTTTAGCAAAAAATTTTCATTAAATTTTTGGTGTTTATCATTTTTTTTAAAAATTCCTCCCTTGTATTTTCAGTTTAGTTTATTATAAGCAAAAAACAACATATGAATGTTTGTTAAATGGTTCATTCAAGATTTTTAAATTAAAATTTTCAAAAAAATATGATTTTCATGCTTAAAGCAAATTTCTTAAAATTAGATCTTAATGTTTTTTTCACATTTAGAAATAAATAACAGAAATATCTAAATTTAAGTCCTTCAACCTTCCTTCATTCTGCATTCGAGTTTCATTCATCAGTTTAAAAAGAAGTGATTATGCTTTGTTTTTTGTTTTTTTTGTTTATATGTGTTTGTTTGCATTCCATTTGCTGAAAAAAGCCTGCCACTGTTGGTCAAAAATAATATTTTTTCTTTTTCTTTGAGAAATTAGTTGCTTTTAGAATAAATATAATAGAAATTTAAGTTCAGAATTTAAATGTAAATTTTTTTTGTCATTTTTTCCTCTTCTAACATGTTCATTTTTATTGCTCTTATTAATAGAATGAAACATTTTATATTGTTCTTGCATCATCCCAAACTAATATTTTCATGTCTCTGGAACAAGGGTAATCTTGAGCCTTGTTATAATGACTATCAATACTGTCTTTATCTTCATACTGCTTTTACTGTTAGAATTTCTGATGTGTACAAAAAAAAATGTACAACTAGAATAACCTGTGCGTCTTAAAATCACAAGATTACAATCCAGTCAATTGACAGCTGTAACATTGAGAGCTGCCAACCACAGTGACCTGATAGTGATATTCTTTGAAAGTGGTCTGGTGAATAGGATGAATAATACGTTCAGTGCTCTTTTTACCTGGCCTTTGGGCTGGAATCAAAGTGTAGTGTCAGTTCATCACCTCTCTGTCATGTCTCTGACTTTAGGCAGTTCTGAGGGATGATTGATTTCAGGGTTTCCAACCCAGCGACAGCACCTCCCTCATTACACTAAATTTTTGACATTGGCCCATATGGGCATCTCACATTGAAAATGATCTTTTGTTACATCTTGCTTCTGTGTGTGTGTGTGTGTGTGTGTGTGTGTGTGTGTGTGTGTGTGTGTGTGTGTGTGTGAGAGAGAGAGAAAGAGAGAGAGAGAGAGAAAGAGAAAAGAGGAGTGGTGGTTAATGTTTCCATGCACTTTTACTTGGCATTCATGCTAGGCTCAAAGTGTAGTATCTGTCCTTCACCTCTGCTGTATTTTAGTTTTCAGGCAGTTAACGAAGTTCCAACCTTGCAACAGCACATCCCTCATTGCGCTAAGGAGGGTCGGTTGGTGGATAGCAATAACAGCATGATTATACTTGCAGGGATTGGACGGGTTTTGTCCACGATTCATATGTCTGCATTTGGGCACCCAACCTTAAAAATGACCTTGTGTCACATTCCGGCCACCATATCTTTCTGCCTTATTTTAACTCTAAGCCGGGCTGCAGAATCCATGTCACTGTATACATCAAGGTGCTCAGCCACAAGAACTATATATTTCTGCCTCACCATAACTCAAGGCCAGACTGCAGAATCAATGCCACTGTAGATATCAATCTGCTGGAAATGGTAGTCAATCTCTGGATCAAGTTGTTGACTGTTGTTTACACTGCGCTCTCTCACAAGTTCTGTGTGTTCCAGGAGTTACTAGCCAAGAAATTTTGCCCTATATGTGACCTTATAAGATTTATTGAAAATTGTCATTGCGAACATCATAGCCAATATCAATGAAAACCAACAGATTTGGGCATGCAATCATTCTGTGACAGCATCAAGGCCATACCCAAGACGCAAGATGCTTTTATTGAATAAACATTTTCTATTTTTCTAATTTGTACAAGTGTGCATTAAAAAAAAAATATATATATATTTATTGTTTTCAATTACCTGGTGTACCCCACCTTTCATTAATTCCTGACTAATGATAATTCTTTTTTTCTAATATACAGTCTACAACATACAGATTAAATGACAACATTTTCTAAATGAAAAAGTGCAAAATCCAATGTTTAATTATCAAATATCTTTTCCTACTGGAAGAAATATTTAGATTAGAAGATGACCAAAACTAAGAAGGGGGAATAGTGAAGTAATGGTAAAGACAGTGGGCTTGCATAATAGCGCCAAGTAGACATTTCTGACATTTGCCCACTCTCCCAAATGACTTTCATCACAATTATGAAATTATATTAATATTATTTGTACTTCAGGGGAAGATTAAAATAAAAATTTCACAATTATAATTAAAAAATAGGAGTTTACTTCAAGAAAGCTTGGTCTGCAGTGGAGATCCAAAATTCCTGAAAAGAGCTTAAATTTTGCATTTAACCCCATTAGACTTCTTTTGATGGAGATTTTCAGTACCAAAAATAGTTACAGCATCGGTAAAAAGCATAGCAATACAGGTCTAAATGATGATTTTCTGATGAATACAAGGAGAGTTATATTGAAAACTGACATTTGGTGCTTCAGCATAGGCTGCTAAAAATGAGTAATGACCCATTTAACCTATGAAAAAAACTAAGTTTGTAAAATTTTTCCAGGAATAGTTTCTTACGTTTTAATCCATTAGATTAAAAAAAAAGAGTTCAGTTCAGAATTCCTTGTAGGTTACCCAGACCAATATACTCCTGATGAAAGCTGGAGGACACAATGGCCAAAACGTTGTGATAATAACAACAATGATGTGGACAATAGTTCAAATATAAATAATGTAAATAATGATAACTCCTCATCTCAGAAATTCAGACAGAAATTAAAAAATAGGAGTTTAGGTCCAGAAACTGTGGACTGTAGAGAGGAGCCGAAATTCCTGAAAAGCAAATAAATTTTGCATTTATCCCATTTAGACTTCTTTTGTGAGATTTTCAGTGCCAGAAATGGTTTCAGCAGCTTAAAAGACATAGGAATACAAGTCTAGATCATGATTTTCTGATAAATACAAGGAAAATTCTGTCAAAAGCTGTATGATGCCAAAAATGGGTAATGATCAATGTATGAAAAGGAATGGAACACCTTTTTCTTACATTTTGCAGATTTAAATTGTTTTAATATTTGGGAACTTAAACTAAATAGAGAAAACATTTTGTCTCAGTATTATTTGAAGTTGGAGGGTCAGAGACAAAAATGCAGACAAAATATAGCAAAACAGCTGTTAATTTAACTGAATTTTGTGCCCCCAAATCCACTTGATATATGTCCTTTTTTTTTTTTTTTAAATGTCCAGTTAAATTTATCACTTATAGCATTCAACAAGATTCCAATGATTTTTCTTGCAAAAAGAGACAGATAAAAAGCAACTATATAGAATTGATCTTCTAAACGTAAACAGTTAAACATGTACAAGTTTTGGTTGACTTCAAACAATCGTAACTTGACAAATAATTAGAACAAAATTTAGACCATTTCTGAAATCTCTGAGATGAGATCTATCACTTGCAAAATATTCCAAAAAGGCAAATGTTTATTTGAAAGCCCATGGTGGACAGTGGAAAGCCATAAGAAAACTTGACATTTCACCTCCAGTCTATGGCTTCAAATGCATTTGGTACAAATACCCAACTGGTTATTTTTTCATTTTCTTTCTTTTCCTTTCAGATTTTTAAGGATTAAATCAAATTAAGTTTTATGTATTTTCTAAATAAATCCTGTTCATGATAGCACAGGTTACATAAATGGTGAGTTTATAAATGATATTTATTTAAACTGAAGTTTGTTTCCTTTCCAGCTGTCGTAAGCAACAGGCAATTTTTGATCAGTGTGCCAAAGAAAAACTTGGGATTGAGCGTCCATATGTTGGCTACTTCTCCAAAGTGCGTGTACACCACACTGATCGACCCAAGTACGAGTTGCCACCCCACCAACTACCAGAAGCGTTGCCGCCACCACCAGATTTTTCAAAGACACCAAAAACCAAGATTATAGATTAATGTTGATGTGAATTTAGTTACAATTTCTGAAATATTCAGGCTGGGCAGGGAATATTGACCATTGCTATCCACTTGAGTTGCTTAGATTGGCCAGATCTGAATATTCTGCTCAGTGTGAATTAGGTTTAAATCCACTTTTTTTTATTTGTGGACAAGGAATTACAGACAATAAATGTTTTGTCAGTTATCTTGTTTTCGTTTGTTTTATTTACAAGTTTACCATTTTTGACATATAAGGCTCACATTTTGCCAAAATATTAGAATTATCTAAATGTGTATTGCCCTGTTGGTGGGGGTTAAAATATGCTGGCCACAAAGGGGTAGGACACTACCAAAATGACCCATTTTTTCTGGTAGACTCTGGGTATAAAATCCAACCAATACTACCTTTTTAATGCTCATGTAAACCAGATATACGTCTATCTTTTTGACACACATATAAACTGGATCAGTATCTATCTTTTTTACTATTTTATAAACTGGACCTATGTCTGTCTTTTCGAATCTAGTGTAAACAGAAACTGTCGATGCTTGTGACTCTGGTCTGAACTGCACGTGTGTCTTACGCTTGTGACACTAATCGGAACCACACGTGTCTTATTCTACTCCTTGGGTTCAAACTTGGAACCTGAATTTCTACTTTTCGCTTGTTTTTTTCCAATATGGATGTTGAAGGGCAACCGCTTCTGTGGGTATCCATCACAAATCCTGTATTCATCAAATTGCAATGACAATTTCGAATGGTTTTGACATCTAATGAAGCATCCAGGAACACTGCGGCACCATCTTTGCACTTGTACCATGGACAACCACACTTCGTAATGGGATGCCAGCTGACCATTCTCATGTAGTGTCAGGTGTTGTGCCATTTTGAGCTACACTTGTCACTCTGAAATAATAACAGAAATTAACAATAAAATTCTACCTCTTTAGCGTTCACAATATATTTTTTTCATGCAAATGTGGTGATATTAACAAAAGTTATAAAGTAATAATATTCAATAGGGAGTTTCCACCCACCCAGTATGTGCAGAATCACAGAACTTAATGGGAAGTGCACCTGTATAGATGAACAATAAGTAGTACTTTTTTCAAAAGCATAGATTTTAGGATTTAGCAGAAACACTTTATTTGCATGTAGGTGAATGTAATGAACTTGATTGGAATATGAACTTGGCTCTCTGATTTCTCGTTCTCATTCTGAACCATTGTCCATCACACCCCACTGCACATCCAAGATTACAGAGACTTTTATTCCCAAACAGTCACCCATCTAGGTACTGGCCAAGCTCAACGTTGCTTAACTTTGGGGATCAGACAAAATGTTTCAACGTGATATGGCTGTATGGTCAAATAGTTAATGTATAAAAATCAATTTGTCCGCAAAGGACAATTTTTATGGTCTACAAATTAAACGTAATGTAAAGGAGATAATTCTTGGCATTAAAAATATTTTATAATCTGATTTGTTTTAAAGAAATAGTGACAATCGAAATATCTATGGAGCCAAGGATCGAAACAAGCATATTTGTATGATTTCAACTTCAACCCATTAATACCCAAAGTGGGACTGTTGGTATTAATGGGATATAAGTACAAATTTATTATTAATATCGGATTTTATAAACATTAAAACACTATTTCTGTTCATTTGTCGCTTGCAGATTTGGTTGAAAGAAAAAATTCAAATTAATAAACATCTGCTGACTCATATTTTGACGGTTTTGAAAATATTTAAATTGATTAACTTTTTACATTTTCAAAATATTATTACAGAAGAAAATGAAGTGCCATTTTGGAACCTTAGACCTAATATCTGTATTATTCAGGTAGTTGAATTGTAAGCATTCTGATTTGAGCATGAATGTCCTAATTTAGGTTGTGGTACTGTGAGTGTCTGAACTTGGGTGGCGAGTACGAGTGTCCTAACTCGGGTGGTGGGACTGTAGTATGAGTGTCCCGACTCAGGTTGCAGGACTGTGTCATTGTCCCAATGTTAAATCCTCACAAACATAGGTCAGTATTATGCCCGTGTCTATTGCTTCAATAAATATTCAATTATAAAAATTTAAGTTTCCAAAAATGGTGGGTATTTTTATGAAACCCTCTCAAATATTTAAATTAAATATGATCCAAAAATTCATGATGATGATGATTTTCAGATAAGGTATGTTAAAATAAATACATAGTTCAAACCCATAAATTTCTGTAGTCAAATACTGCATCTAGGCCAAGGGTGGCCAACCTTTTGATTCCATGCGCCAATATTTTGCACAATTAATTTAAATGTGCCACACAAACATTCCCTTCCTTTCAGTACGTGTTGTAATACAGACATATTTTAAAGTTATAACAAAAAGAAATGGGACAAACACAAATCAAACTTTTAGCACTTTCGCAAAGGACGTGCAATAAATATAAAATCACTGAAATGAATGAGTAGAAGTGGCTTAGTTTCTTTTCATCAAAAGGACGCAATGCACCACTTGTAAGCATCCAATGCGCCACTTATGGCGCATGCGCCACAGGTTGGCCATCCTTGATCTAGGCCTTCCCAAAGAACTAACTTAAAATTTCTGCTCTGCAATTGTGTATTTTTTTTCTTAGTTAATAATGATAATTCCTTGTATAAAAAAATCTTCAACAGGACTAATATCCAAGAGTAACAATCAATAAAAACTACTTTCTGGAGAGGTACCTTTTTATTTATGAACATAATTTAATATGGTACAAACTCATAAATTAGTGTCCAATATGTTGAAACATTTTTCCGCTTTGTCATAGCTTAAAAGCCGCACTCTGTGCAACCTTTTAAGCTAATTCCTGCTGAAGGATAATTGGGCCTTCGGTCCACAATTAAAGGAATTTCTAGTCCAGCTTCGAAAACAGCTGAAGGATAATTATTGAGGAAATAACTTTGAATTTCTCAATTCACTCCATGGAACTTCGAAATGTCTCTTTGTAGAATTTTAATTCTACATAATTTCAAATAGCTGGAAATAACTTGTTCAATTTTGTGCAAAAAGTGGATCACAGAGTCTTGATATTTCTCTGACTCCTGATTGGTCAATTAATACTGATATCATATTTTCAATTACGTCTGAATTGTATTGTCCTACTTTCTGACCTGAATGAAAATACAATTCTACCAAAAATCTGTCTTTGTGTTTTGAGCCTATCATGTGACATATAACATTATAAATATCAAGCGACATTTTAACGTTAGATTACGTTTCTTTTAATGGCAAATGCTATGAAACATGCACACACGCACGCACACACACACACACACACAGACGCACACACATACGTACATACACTGAACATCTCTTAACTCATCAACTACAAGCAACAGAAACTTATTTACTTCAAAATTTTCTGGAGTTATAAGTTACAATTCAACATATTCTAAGCTTTCCAGAATTCTCTCACTAATATTCAACTCTCTTCGGTGAACCATTTAAGCGGCAAGTTTAATTCAACTTTTCGATATTCAAGTGAAGATTACATTTTCTCTCAATCAACAAGTTTCTTTTAACACATCTTACACCGAATTTCAGCCTATAACAACTTCTTATAGAAAAACATTTCTTTAATTGAGATTGAACTTTATTTCATGAACTGAAATCTTTTCTGTGAGTCCAGATAAAAAAATTAATTTTCCTTAAAGTCTTAACTACTTTTTGTGATCTAACTAATCCCGTTGGTAGGAAATGTGTTGGAATCTTTTTTGATTCCAACACATTTCCTACGTAAGAGCACTGCGATCGACATAAATCTATAAAAAAAAGTGGATCACAGAGCCTTGATACTTCTCTGACTTCTGATTGGTCAATTAATGCCAATATCTTGTTTTCCACTACGGCCGCATAGTTAAAATAATTTACCGCCAAAAATATGTCTATGTGTTTCGGGCCTATCACGTGACATACAACATTATAAATACAAGACACATTTTCAACTCTTTCTCTTTTTTTCTCTGTTTTTCTCAGAACCACAACAATGTAATCATTGAAAAGCCTGCGTTTATTCCTTAATGGAAGACGCCATGACACACGCACACACACACTCACGCACGCACACGTACGTACGAACATTGCACATCTCTTAACTAATCCTATTCACTCCTTAAACTACAACCAGTAGAAACAATACAACTTCTAACAGTGAGATTTTCGCCAGCAACAAACATGCCGCCCAAGAGAATACAACTTTCTCCTCTTGTCAATATTCACTAGCGAGAAATATTACTTCAAAATTTTCTGGAGTTATAAGTTACAATTCAACATATTCTAAGCTTTCCAGAATTCTCTCATTCATATTCAACTCTCTTCGGTGAACCATTTAAGCGGCAAGTTTAATTCAACTTTTCGATATTCAAGTGAAGATTACATTTTCTCTCAATCAACAAGTTTCTTTTAACTCATCTTACACCAAATTTCAGCCTATAACACCTTCTTATCGAAGAAAATTCTTGCCATTGAAACTTACTATTATTTCACAAACTTTTAGCATCCTGCTGCCATTTTCATATTAATGTTGAATTTTGTGCAAATTTGTGCAAAAAGTGGATCACAGAGCTTACTCAGCTTCATATATATTTCCAGAAAACCGCAATTTCTGATTGGTCACTTAATATTTAAATCATGTCCGAATATCAATGTCGATTTCGGTGCCAAAAGTGGATCACAGAGCTTACCCATCTTCATACATATTTTCAGAAAACCACAATTTCTGATTGGTCACTTAATATTTAAATCATGTATGAATAACATCGACCTAGTTCTTGACCTGACAAAAAATAATTCCGACAAAATCTGCCTTTTTCGAACCTGTCATGTGATTACGTTGATTATAAATATCAGACACGAATTGGTTCTTCCTCTTCCTTGATTTCTCTTGCTACAAAATGTAGTTGTAAAAAATGATTCGCTTCTTGAACATGTGTGGTCAGACGCTATGAAAACATATTCACATGCGCACACATACACGTATGTACGAAACTTTCCAAACTACATTACAAACATTACAAATTTAATGACAAGCAACTGAAACTTAATTACAAACATTACGGAACATTCACTCCTTCAACCCTTCTGAAGCTAAAAGTTTACTCAACATATTCTCAGCTTTATAATTCTTTCAACTCTCTAACAGTGAACATCTTGAGCGGCAAGTTCATTCAACTTTTGTGAGCTCGGACAAATTTATTTCATTAGTAATACCTTTAATACAGTCAAAGGGACATAGCACCAACAAAAATAGTAACATCGTCTTGGGTACATCATTATACAAGTATAAATATTGTTGTTGTTACAAAACCGTTTTGTGTTCCTTTTGTTGTTTCATATTTTATGTTATTTTGCGTCAAATATAAATTGAGAGGTCATATTAATTAACGGGCCTCTACAAACAAATATTTTCTGTGAGTTCAGATAAAATTATTTCCTCTTAAAAGGCTTTAAGAATTTCAAGTTAAAGGGAAATAACTCCTGCTGTATTATTATAACGCTTACCATATAAAAATCACACACTTAATTGCTTTGTATAATTTGAAGATTGTTTGTTATTATAAAACAGTTTTTCTCTTGCTTCTCTTGTTTGCTTTTCGTTTGCTGACACATTTGTAAGTAAAAACAAAAATGTATGGATTGAATTAAGGACATTCAATACCCCTAAAACTTTAACTCTGATTCGTGCTAGGTTCAATTCCGACCAAAAGACTGATTCAGGACGAAAGTCCGATTTGGAACGAAACTCTGATTTGGGTTGAAATTCCAATTCAGGTCAAAAACTGAGTTCTTCAAATCATAAACTCTGAGGAACCTCAAAACTTCACATCACAAAACCTGTCATTTGAACTCTGATTCCTTGGCATTTTGAAGAAATAAAATTGATTTCCTCAATTCACAAAGTTTTGGAGATATTTTAAACTGAATTTTAAAAAATCTTTTTAAGTTCATAAAGTTTTTGTTACTTTAAATTCAATAAATTAAAATTTTTTAAAATCAACAATTTTTTTTCATTTATTTAAAAATTTGAATTTTTAACTGTTCCTTTTTCATCCGAACACAAATGCCAATGCTGGAAATTTAAACACTAGATGAACGGCAGATTTTCAATCCCGGGATCATCCTGATTCCAAAAAGGTATAATATGTCTATGTAAAGCATGTGTGGTCCGAGTTAGAGCGGTTTCCAACACACGGATGGACAGACAAAATTTAGAAAATAGATTGTTTTCCCATTAAACATATAAAATTTCCGACAGAATGTTCATTTGAACTGGCATGAGTTGAAAAATTCCCACCGGCATGACTATTCAAGAAAACATTTGTATTTGGCACAAAAGAATACACAGAATAAATTTTAATATTTTAATAAAATAGTTTTAATATTTTTAATATAGTTAATTTATAAGAGTTGCTTCCCTTCAACTGTAAAATTTTTGAAGGCAGCAAGAGTTCTTCCCCTTGGTTTGTTAAATCCTTTTTTACCGAGAAGGCAAAATGTTTGCCCTTTAAGTCTTATTTGTCTGGTAGGATCACAGCATTCCCTGACATGAGCAACTTGAATGCTATCTCATATCGCACGCACGCACGCACGCACGCACGCACGCACGCACGCACGCACGCACGCACGCACGCACGCGGTGCTACTAACTTAATGCCGCGACTTAAAAGAAAGCGTGCTACTAGTTCGGCAACGAGGTTTCATCGTTTTATATTGCTGTCCTAGGTACTAAATGCAACCGTTCCGTTCTATTTCAATAGTTTTTTTCTTTTTCGCACTTTTCGCCTGTGGAACTACCTTCCGATTTCTTGCTTCTCTGCAACTTACAATCTTCCACAAATTAAACGTCAGTGGTCATCTTCTTATGTCTTCCTGAAACCTGTTCCTTTATTCCTTTTCCACACTTCTCCCCACCAAAGTCTTCTTATTCTCTTTCATGCACTGTAAGCGTCTGTGTCTTAGTGACATTACCGCATTTCCTGGGCGAAATGATTAAAATATATATATTTGCGAGATCAATTACGACTGGGTACCCTATACTCGTGGCCTTGTGCCACATCTAAGCTACGCTTAGTAGATCAGTACATTGAACATCTGCAAACTACTATTTTTTCATTCAAGAAAATCAACATCAATAAAGGTCCACCGGGGTAGATTGTTCTAGTTCCACATGCCATGCCGCTTCCAGATATCTCAAAATCAGTTATTTCACTTTAACTCAACTATCCAAGTTTTTGTTCACTTTTGCTGTAGCCAGGTATTGAACTCACAACTCTTTGGTTCAAGTACCTGGATTACTTCAACCAACGCTTTTATTCACGACCCCGGCGGACGAAATAAAGGGTTCGTTTCGAAATTCCAATCACCTAAAGTAGGCCGGAGCGTACAACGGCCGAAACGCCGTGAATATCACAACAAAGATGAGTATAAAAGTCCGAACATTGTAAATAATTACAATAGCTCATTTCAGAAATATAGCCAGTCAGTTATGTACCATGCTTTTTACACATTTAGGCGATCATGTATCTTTGGATACATGACTGACGAGGCTGATTTTTTTTCTCACAGTAGGTTGTCAGTTCTTCCTGCGGTAGACCAGTTGCCGTCTAAGGCTATAGAACCCGGTCTGTCTTGCTATTTACCCATAGCTGGGATGAGAAGAAAAGGATTCATACCTTTCTCGATGGTATTAGCACGTAAGTGAATGTAATGGATTCGACTGGAATTCGAACTCGGCTCTCCCAGTCCTCAATCCGAGCCGCTATCCATTACTCCACGCAGATCAATGAATGTGTTTTCAATTTAATACAAATTCGAGAACTAATAATATTAAGCAGAATATAAATCCGTGGCGATTTCATGCCAAGAACGGTAAAATGTTGAGTCTTTGATTCCACATAAACCATTCTGACATAGCCAATCAATTTTATTTTATTGCTCCGAAAAAACTTGAATAAAAATAATCATTTTGTTTTTATGTCACTCAGGAAATATTAGATTTTTTTTTATAAAATGTTGTACGTCATTTAAAAAATTTAACTAATAATTTTTAAAAAGTTTAAACAAGAAGCAACGTACTTTTCGTTTTATATTTATATGCTTTTAGTGAATCTGTGGAGCTACCTACTTTTTCAGTATGGTTGCAACGAACGTGTAATTTTCCTGCTTTGGTATCACAACATGGATGTTTTTTTTAGAAATGAAAGCAAAAAAAAAAAAAAATTCAAAATAAATAAAAAAATAAAAAATAAAAAAATACTACTTCGTGTTTTAGAATATTTACCAAAAATTTTAAAATTAATCTTTAAGTTTTTAAGTTCTTTCTCTATTATTTCTACAAAGTTTCATAGAAGCGTAAAAAATTAAAAAAAATCTTGTTAGCTATATAAAAGTTAAAGATAATTTATTTTTAAACATAATTACCATTTTCTTGATTATTGCACTTCTAGTGATCCGTATTTCTTTTTTTAATAAATATTTTGCGCGTTTTTGAAGTCTTTGGGATTTTTTTTTCTTTCGTTTTTGGGATTACAGTAGAAAACTATTGTTATTGACCTATGACATTACAGGCTACCGTGTATAAATAAACATCATTTTCATTATGTTTCAAGCAGAAAAATCTTGTTAATTAATTTTATAAAATCTTGTTAATTAATCCTTAAATTTAATAATGTAAGTTGAAGCATATCTCGAGGACAAATATTGAATTTTTAAGAGATTTAAAAAATTTTTGTATACATTTTTACTTCTATAATAGTGATTTGATGAGTAACAAGTGAACGTGCAAGTGTTTTAAAAAAATCCTAAAATCTTTATTTACATACAGAATTATTTTTTAAACTGATTTTCTTTAGGCTAATTATCTTTCAAATATTTATCTTTCAAAATCTAACCAAGTTATTTTCCAGTCGCTCAGGAAGTATTAGATTTTTTTTATAAAACATTGTACGTAGTTTTTTTTTAGTATTTAATTAATAACTTTTAAAAATGTTTAAAAAAAAAACGCTATCCTTTCTGTCTTATGCTTATAAAATACACTTTTTTTTGTGAGAAAAATATGGGATAAAAAATATTAAAACCTTTTTAAGTACGCAAAAGTACGTTTACAACAAATTATAATAAGCGATTTTTTACAATGAAACCATTCTGACGTCGCCAGTCAATCAATTCTATGTTATTGTTCCGAAATTGTGCTCCGAATTTGAACCAACATAGTTATTTTGAATTATGCGCGATTACAACTGATACTATAATATTGTATATATATATATATATATATATATATATATATATATATATATATATATATATATATGTTGTAACCTAGGGAAGATTACTGAATAGAATAATCACACAAGGTTGGTAATGAACGATAATACTTAGGACAAGAACAGCACACATAAGATTCATCAGCGGCGCATAGAAGAAGTAGTCAACTGCTACAAGTGAGTCACCGTGAATTCCACAATGAATCTGCAACTGCAGACCAACATACAGTATTTACTACTGTATTTATGTGAATGGGTACATACTATTATTATTATATTTGTGGTTGTTTGGTTGTATATGATGATTTGGGAAAGTAGTACACCCATGTGCTAATTAACTGAAACAATCCCTTTAGTTTCCTTTCACCATACGGTCAGTTTTAGACCAACTGGAGTGACAGGGTGTAATTGATTTCTATTTTTCCTCAGATTAGATCATTTGCAGTAATATGAATCTATTTTTGGACTGTATGATGAAATTTGTTTAGCCTTGAAAAATATTGCATCATCCGTGATTGCATCAGACTTACATCAAACCCAAACACTATTGTCTCGACTGTCGATTAGTTGTCCTACGGCAATTGTCTGTGATGGATGTTACTCCAAGGAAGCTTACGAAAATTGTAACGCCACACGAACACAATGGCAAGCCTTACCAAAGCAAGCAAATCAAAGTACTAGTGACAGGCTCGAAAACTCTCCTGATTTAAATCCAATCGAGAATCTGTGATCACTATGCAAGGAACGACTTTGTGGAATGGACATACGAAGTACTAATGTATACACTGGGTCATGTTTTATTGGAAAAATACGGGAAAAAAGTATATAATAACGGAATTATTCGTTTTGTTTCGATTAATTTGCACAAATGTGTAATTCTTTCAGGAAAGATGAGATTAGGAAAAAATCGGAGCGTAGATTTATATTTTGATAAGACTCAATGGCGACACTCTCGAGGATTTTCCTTCTGAGTAAATTACTTTCTTTTTTTATGAGTATTTTTAAATCAAAGTTGTGGCAGAATTTCTGCGTATGACTAGAATTTTATCAAAATGTAAATCTACGCCGAATACACAACTCCACCTGGGGACGCCTGGTGAATAAATTCGGCAGTTGCTCTTAATTTTGTCCGAATTGATAGAGGTACATAAAATTGGAGGTTCATCTGTATAGCACTATAATAATGTGGTAAAGTATCCACTTCTCAGTCTTCTTTGGATGCCGACCAGGCCTTACATCACGACTCACAAATGCCTTCGCTTAACATTGTGCTAATGGATCCACTTCTCATCTCCGGTAATGACTCTGTCCAAAGAAGGGACTGAGCGCTGACAGGAACGCAATGATTCCCAATGATCGACACGTTGTCAGATGGAACCCACTTTCTAACCCTTGACACTTTCCCAAACCATCTCATTTCGCGATTGACAGTCATATAGCCAACGTTTGAGTCGCCCGCTGTCTTCTCTAACTGTAATGGTTAGCTTATCATTTATAGTTGATTTTAGTGCGTCAGAATTAAATTCTCTTTGGCGACCTTCTATTGATCCATCGCTTAAACTAAATACCTAAACACTGAGTGTAATCTGTTTCCCAATCCATGAAAAATACAGATTACGCCTCACTATCAAATACACGAAAATTGTCACTTACATTATTTACATTTTTCGGACTGTTATCCTCATCTTCGTTTCCATATTCACAACGTTTCGGCCGTTGTACGCCCCGGCCTTCTTCATGTTTAGAATTTCGAACCGAACCCTTTATTTCGTCCACCAGAGTAGATTGTTCTAGTTCCACGTGCCATGCCTCTTCCGTATGTTTCAATTATTTCCCTTTAACTTAACTCTTCAACTTTTGGTTCACCACTGCTGTAGCCTGGTATTGAACTCACAACTCTTTGGGTCTTTGGAAATAATGTAAGTAATCATAATACCTTATTTCAGGGATATAGACAGATACGAAAATTGTCATTCACATATTTAAAGTGACAACGTTTTCAATATTAGTAACCTAATTTGTTGGAAAATGAAATAAAATCAATAAAAAAAAATTTCCCCATGATGCTAAGCGTAAAAGAATCAGAAATATTATTATTGCACTTGTCTTCGTAAAACGCCGTTGAAGTTTATAAAAAGGCAAACATTTCTTGTCCCACTCTCTTCCTCTTCCTTACTCCAAGATGTAGCACAACGTGGTAATTACGTTCACGCTGGGAAACTTTAGTTTCCCCGGTCCACTGACGACAGAACTCTTTTCTCACTTTCCAACGCATGGCGCTCGCATGTGCTTTTAAAACCCCCAACCTATGAAGTAAGTTAAGCTTTCTTTTTGATTGTTCCAACTCAGTGAAAGGTTGACTTGAGCGCGACCATGAATACAATGCTTATACGAATTTACCCTAACTCCTGCACCAAAAGAAAACGGGCATACCCAGGAGACACTGAGAAGTTTATTTCACTACAGTTTATATAAAAAAAATAGAATAAAAGATCTAAGTTTTTCTATGCTTCTTCTTTGTCTATCATGTCAACACGCACTCGCCTAAAATATTCACAAATGCACAAGCTTTTAAATCCTGCTCATAATATCCTGTATATTTGTCTCTACTTCGTATTGCCTAAACTAAACTCAACAGATATGGTGGCCAATTTCATAAACTCAATGGAGACAAGCTCCGAAATTGGAGGAGCCGCGGACAAATGACTGATACAACGTATTAGCACATAGTTCAATAATTTCTCTTACTGGAACACACCTAAAACGACAACTGATATTGAAAGCACACAAACTTTTTAGACTTAAAGGCGCAATTTTGTATAAAGCTAGCAAAAACAACGAAATCCTTTACACACAAACTGACTAAATCTCGAATATTGGTCGTAACAAGTTAGCCAACCATTTGACCAATTTGTACTGTAAATATCATGTTAGTTTGGTGATCTATATGTTTTTAATTAATTCAGCCCAAGCCAATTAAGACGCCAATTAAAACGTATGGGGCTACTGGAAGTGAAATGAAGGAAAAGACTTTAGAATGTTTTGTTTAACAGTATATCAAGTCCTTATGGATCATTTCATGCCGAAATTTAATTTTCTTAGGAGCTTTGGCAATTTTCTTTTTTACTATTAAAATCTATTGATCGAAAATTTTTCTATAAAAAATCTATTTTTATACTTTCATAGTGTTTTGACCCCAGTTTGGAGGTTTACTATTTGTCCAGAGCTGGGACGCTAACAGGTGCTACCAACCCGGGTCAGGGTGCACCTGGGAACAACAGCAATTAAGAGGTGGTTCCACGCTGTTCAAAACCTCCCGATCAGAGGCCGTGCTGCAAGACGTAGTTTATCGTCATACCCAGGACGAGACTTTAGAAAGAACCGGAAACCCAATAATAGTATACATTTCAGATGGCGGAGGAGTTAGAGTTATAGAACTGGAAACCCAATTCTAAACAGGAAACAAAGTATATATCACGACTCCTGTTCAAAACACTGTAAAGGAGTGTAAACCGGACGATATATACTTTTAAATGTCAGTTCGATATATATATATATATATATATATATATATATATATATATATATATATATATTAAGCAGAGTCCACTAAGACACAAGGAGATACTGGGAGTGAAAGAGAATGAGACAATTTTAGAAGGAACCGGAAACGCGGTCTTAAATCGGAAACAAAGAATAAACCTGTAATCCTGTTCAAAAGACCGGAGCAGTGTGTGTGTGTGTGTGTGTGTGTGTGTGTGTGTGTGTGTGTGTGTGTGTGTGTGTGTGTGTGTGTGTTTATATATATATATATATATATATATATATATAGCTATTCATTGGTATTCATCAAATCTTGCCGGATATTTCTGGGCCCCGAAAAGCGGTTTTGAACCCAATTATGCAGTGGCTAATGCATTTCGGCAGTAGTGACAAGGTCTGTTCCGCGAACTTGTTCATCGTTGGCGATGTTTACCGTCAATGTTGGTGGCTACGGGTAAAAGTAGTCTTTTGTAGCTGAAAACTTACTCGATCCAATCATTGAACACTTGCATCTGTTTCAGTTTCCGTAAAATAATCTGTAGGCATTTCTTAGCATCATTATTGCAAGTATCGGGTCGTGTGTTATGGAGAAGGATGAGTCCTTTTTTGTTTGCCATTAAATTTCGGCTAATATTGTTTGATTATTGTTTAAGAGCATTTAAAAGCTCCTCTGTGTATTCCCATCTGCGAATTTTGCAACAACAGAAACTAGTATATAACCATGGACCTTGGATAGCTTATCCATAATTGATGTGGCTGGGAAAAATGCAATAATAATAATAAAAATAATGAGAAAGGCAGATCTTGTCGGGTTAAAATATATATATATATATATATATATATATATATATATATATATATACTTTGAAGAAAAAAACTTGCGCCAATGAAAAGTGATTATAAAAAAGAATATCGAGAAGTACAGACAGTCGATTGTTGATACACCCTGACGAGTGGAGGGGGTGATTTCCGGAGAGTCCATCTACGAAACTCTGGAGTCGGGATGCTGAAGGTAATATCTATCAAACGTTTTACTTTTATTAATTCTCTCTCTCTTTCTCTCTCTTTCTTTCTTTCTGTGTGTGTATGTGTGTGTGTTTTATCAGGACAACGAAGTATTTTGGACGTAAAGAATTATGTTCTTTTTAAAAAATTAGGGTGGGATTTTTAAAAGACTGGCCATAACTTTGATTTTACACAGAGAGAGAGAGAGAGAGAGAGAGAGAGAGAGA
>OZ038513.1:28177553-28302553 GCA_964036315.1 Acanthosepion esculentum
GATTCTGAGGAGCGTGGAACCACCTCTTAATTGCTGTTGTTACCTGGTCCACCTTGACCCGGGGTGGCAGCACCTGTTAGGGTCCCAGCTATGGGCAAATAGTTAACCCCCAAACTGAGGTAAAAATAAGTATAAAAATATATTTTTGTAGTGGAAAATGCCAGCAATACATTTTTGTAGTGGAAATGCCAGCAATACATTTTTGAAAAAGAAATATTACCAGAAATACATTTGACTCTCGACAAAAACCCTCTTTACAAAAATACGTCAATGAAACCTGATCTACAAACTGATTTCTTACAAAGAATACATATTCTATTCATACGAACCTATCCTAAAAATCTTGTCGGCATTAACTAAACCATTGAGGTTGATATGCCGTAAAACAAAATAAACCCAAACCAGGTGGTAGCACTTGTTAGGGTCCTAGCTATGGGCAAATAGTGAACCTCAAAATAAAATTCAACAGTAGATTTTTTATAAAATGAGCAGTATTTTATGATCTAGAAAAAATATATTAAAAAAAACATGCCTTTACTCTGAAAGTATAAAGTTACGTATCGAATATCTGTAGTTGAAAGCATAAAATTACTTAGAAAATATTTAGATTTTCAGCATTAAATAACCCATAGAGGTGTTGATATGCCGCTAAACAATCAACCAAACAAAAATCCATATTTATATTAAAATGACCATTACATTTCATCTGTTGTTGAAGCCATAAAATTGTGTTCAAAATAGGGTTCTTGATAAGATCCAGAGACGGATATGCAATGTAATTGGCCCTGATCTGTCATCTCGTCTGCAGTCGCTCTCGCACAGACGCGCCGTTGCCTCGCTCTGTCTTTTTTACAAATACTTTCACGGTAATTGCTCCGATGAGCTGCTTTCGCTGGTTCCCAGGCCTCATGAATTTAAGCGTCCTACGAGGCTGGCATCCCGTTCCCACCCCTTCACCGTTGAAACTGTTAGATGTAGACGTCTCTTCTACTCCAATAGCTTCATGCCTCGCACATCTCGCCTGTGGAACTCCCTTCCTTATTCCTGTTTCCCTGAAATATAATCTCCAACTATTTAAGTGTAACGTCAATCGACATCTCCAGTTGCCATGATCTATCCACTTCCCTTCTCCACATCCTTTCACCTTTCATTCCTATCTGCTCTCGCTCCAAATCTTCTGTAACCCCCTTGCCTTGATCGATCCACTATCTTTCTCCACATCCTCTCCTTTACCACTCCTATCTGCTCTTCCTCCAAACCTTCTGTAACCCCTTGCGTGCTAGTGGCTTGCTTGGGGTGAAAAGCTTTAAAAAAAAAAAAAATATGTAGTACAAAATAAAAGTAAATAAAAATTTCCGAAACATAAAACTCTAAACTTGTCCGATGCAAAAAATAAAGATATATTTATCTCAATCAGGGGAAATTATTTTGAAAATAGTTCCGTGAATGTTACTGGCACACCATTCAAAAATATAGATTATTAATGTTTTGTTTTTAAGACTAGTGTTTCATCTTTTTTCTTCTGCTATTCGTTCATTGTTCAAATTATAATAAGCACTGAAAGTACTGCACTTTAAAAATCTCCAACACCTTTAGGGTGAAAATATTTTACACGTTGTAATCGTTCGCTAAAGTGTGGTATAAAAATAACACATACGTTTATTGTCGTCGACATTTCAACACGCTTACTCTCGTAACCATCAGCGCTCAAGATGGAAGACTTTCTTGTTTGCAATATTTGACATGATATACAAGGCTAATAATAATACGCTCCCAGTTGCCAAATATATTCTGGCGAATGGCACTAAGTGCATTTCCTGTTTCAAATGTGGCGAACTTCAGTTGAATTAATTGATTGGCATGTACTCAGAATTAGCAGAAGTTCTGGAAAAGGAGGGAAAAAGAAAGGGTGTGTTTGAGAGAGAGAGAGAGAGAGAGAGAGAGAGAGAGAGAGAGAGAGAGAGAGAGAGAGAGAGAGAGAGAGAGAGAGAGAGAGAGAGAACAACTGAACGAGCGGGAGTGAGAAAGCAAAGTGAAAGATGGAAGACGAAGAAGGAAGAGGAATAATAATAAGAAAGATAAGGTGGAGGAAGGAGGAGGAGGAAGTGGGAGGGGGCAGACGAACAAGAATAAGAAAGAGGAGGAGGAGAAAGTAGGAGGAGGAGAAGAGGAACAAGAAGAAAGAGGAGGAAAACAAGGAGGACGAGGATGAGAAGGAGGAACAAGAAGAAAGAGGAAGAAGAACAAGGAAGAGGAGGAGGAGGAGAAGAAAAGGAAGAAGAAGAAGAAGAAGAAGAAGAAGTAAGAACTAGGAGGAAGAAAAACAAGAAAGAGGAGGAGGAAGAGGGACAAGAAGAAAGAAATAGAAGAAAGAAGAGTAAGAACAAGAAGGAGGAGGAACAAGGAGGAAGAGAAGGAAGAACAAAGAGGAGAAGAAGTATGAGGAGAAGGAAGAGGGGGAGATGGAGGAGGAGGATAAGGAGGAGGAGGAGAAGAAAATAATTGTTCCCTTATTTTCACGAGTGTTCAGCTTTTGGTTGTAAACTCGGCGGCGGCTTGTGCTGCAAGTTCTCTATCAAACTCTTTCTTGTACCCCGTGGGCAAGTTTTACAATTAGAAAATAGCTTAGTATATATCAATAACATATACTTTTATCGCAATCTAAGTTTGGCACAAGGCTATATCCATGGAGCACCCTGTGCGATACAAATTCAGTAGCATTGCACTTATGATATATTCTAATGATCGAAAGAAATAATCTGAAGGTGCTAAACCTGATGAGTAATGGGGGATGTAGAAAAACCTCCGATCCTAACAATCTTAATTTTCTTGGGGTTGTTTTGGAGGGTGTGACCTTGCATTGTCATACTTACCTTGTGTCGAAGTTCGCTTCTATCTGGGGAACTTGAAAATAATATTAAGCCCAAGTCCCAGTACCTCTCGTCCGCCCAAGGAGAAGTGCCGAAGGAGGCTTAAGCAATTTTTGTCCAGTATTGCCGTTAAACCCACTTTAAACTAAGCTTGTGTCACATTCGGTTGCATTGTCCTGCTGAAGAATAACATGTATTTTCTCTTTACCTAAGCAGGATACTTTCGTCTTCATGCTTCGTTTACCCAATCAAGTTGCTGGCAATAGACGTCTACGGTGATGGTCCTTCCATGATCTAGTAGCTTGTAAAGGATGAAACTTTTCATATTTTTCTAGACATAAAGGATGGTTTCTGTGGATGAACTTCAGGTTTTAGCGTTGCTACTGGTTTCTCATTTTTCTATAACTATTGCCATTTTCGCATTTTGTCAACATGCAAAACCCATTTTGCATCACCTGTAACAAAGTGATGCAAATACTGCATTCCTGGTTAAAATACTGGCGGACAACGGAACGTTGTGTTAGGTTCTCAAGCAAAAATTCATGTGTTTGTGGGTCATCCCACTTGACTTTGCAAAAAAAACAAACATATATATATATATATATATATATATATATATATATATATATCTATTACTAGGAGGCGCTCCTTAAGCTTATAAAAAAGAGTGCATTTCTCTTCCTAGCCTCTTTTCTCTTTTCTTTTTTTTTCCACACAGGCTTTCAGGTGTAGTCGTACGTATAGTTGGAGCTGCTAGGTTCGCGTGTGTTTTTTCTTTCACTTTTCTTGACTGTTGAACCCTCGCACACACATGTCTATAGCACACTCACATATACACACGTGTCTATCACGTTCACAAATTGCACACACACACAAAAACGAATATTCTCTTACAGTTAGTTTAAATGTTTTTCTAGGTAACTAGTCTAAATGTTTTCTTCTTTGATTGCAATTGTATATTTATGTAATTCCTTTTTATCAATACACGCACTTATTTGTCGTTTGTTTTATATTGTTTTGTGTTACTCATTTTTTACTTGGACTTACATTGTGTCCGCAATAATTGTTGCGAGATAAATATTCCAGATGTTTTATTTAAACACATTAACATCCTGTAACAAGATATCAAAATTCCCTTTTTGTAAGTTTTCCCAATTAAACTCTGAAATGCACTAATTTCTTTAGAACCACAATGAAACCTGTTTCAAAAACAAAAGATGTTTACACATATGTTCTTCCTTAGTGAAAATTGTCAATAGTTTAAAATGCCGACAACGTTAGTTCCTCCAAAATTTTACAAAATTCAAGAAACATTGTACTTAATCATTGTTTATGTATGTGGTAATGTATGAAAGAGTCTGTGAGTGAACAAGTGAGAACGAAACGAAATAAAATTTTATGAAAAATTATTTTCCTTATGAAATTAAGCGTGCCATTCAGAAAGGCTAAACGGGTCGTATGTGACCCAATATTTATAAATTGAAAGGCAGCTTAAGGTGCCGTAGTCCATTCTCAGATGTTTGGTGCACGAAGACATTAACTCCAAATCTTTAGTGATGAGGAGCAAGCAGTTCCTGTTCAACAAGAACAGTGTAACCCAATGGAAGAACTAGACGAACAGATTTACCCCCTCCCCGACCTCACCGAGTGACCAGCAGGTTCAAGGTTTCTATCAATAACATAAGTGAACAGAAGTAACGAAAGATATCTCTGCGCAACACACGGGGATGCACACCAAATTCACATCTTCTGAAATAGTTCCCCCGATCGCTAACAACAAGACTCATAACACGCCGCCTTCCCTCGGGGTTTCAAGGCCAACGCCTATACTGAAGTACTGGACACTTTGGCCAATCTCGTAATCTACAGGTGTTATTTATATTATTAAAATAAAATCCCCTCTCCCGACTTCTGCTTGCCATTTCACTTCAGGAAGTGGAGGAATATGACTCTCCACAACTTTTTCTTGCTTTCTTCAACTTATCCTTCATGGCCGCCATCTTTGTTTTTGTAGTTCTTATTCTTCCATCTATTTACTCAAACATGTCAAGTGAGTTTCTCGCTACCTCCTCTTGCCTTTGATGAGCCTTGTGGGTATTGAATTCTGCAAGGCGTCTTTCCTTATTATGTCTCCCCAAACCCCTGCTGTGTATTTCCTGTCATTAGCTACAGTTTCTATTCTCCTTAAAATGTCATCGTTTCTCACGTGACCCAGGAGTGGCTAGTCGTTAATTTTCACGATCATGTCACCCCCACCAGCATGTGGCCTCCTAGCTCTCCTGGTTTAAACACCATTGACTACTTCGCCTGAGATGTGGTCGAGAAAGATACTAACCAGCGGTCATACAATACCAAGAACTTGTTGTGAGACCGCCATTGTAGATGTGTTAGCCAAAAAAAAAACTCGAACAACCTGATCTGGGAATGTCGTTGCTCCCGAGGCCGCACCGAGGTCATCCTCGAAGTTAAGGGCCGTTTTTTTTAATAATAATTTCTGTTTCTTTAATTTGAACAAGGGTACTGTGTGTGTCTGTGTGTGTGTGTGTGTGTGTGTGTGTGTGTGTGTGCGTGCGTGAAATTGTATTGTGCCCTATTCCCACTGACTGACTGACTGACTGACTCACTCACTCACTCACTCAATCACTCACTCACCCAGTCAATGATTCACTCATTCACTCACGCACTCTAAAATCTTCAATCTTCAATAGGATCATTACCAACAGAGCAACAAAAGAAATCAGATCTACAACTAACCAATGTTGTCCATGAATTCGCCTGTCCACTTGGAGAATGTTTAAAATAATAATTAAAACAAGACATACATTGGCTGCATAACTACTACATTATCGTGCCGTTTAAAGTGTCATTTATCTGTTAATTGTTTAATTAAATCGCACATCACCAACCAACACAATGAACAATCACAGCAACCAAAGTGCTATATCATATAAAATGTAAAAATAACTACGCCTAATAGAAGCATAACAACAACCCACCAACCATCAACAAAATGATAACAAATTTAGCGACAAATAAACTAAATATATTTCAATAATGACAATAATAAAACATGAAAATATGGAAGCGCGCACGATACTCGAAAATGAAGAAACCGACGTCATCACACAAAAATCCACAAGTCTTTCATAATGGCTAACGATAGCCGAAAGTACTCAGACACTGGACAGTTTATATTTCATGTACCTGAAACCAAAAAGTTGATCCGAAATGTAGAAAAAGGAATCGAAAATCCTTAACAAAGAACTTTCGTTACTTTTTGACCAAATTTATATAAACAAGAAATTATTGTTACATTCATTATATATATAGAGAGATGTCTACGTAAAATATGGAGGGGAAAAAAATTAAAAATTCCAATGTTCGTTCTCATTTATGCGCGTGAATGAAAACATCTCTTTAGTGTGATAAAGTCATAAGAGACGAAACGCGTCATACGAAAAGAAACTTTTCATTTTGTCATAGATTTTCCTAAAATATCGTCCTCGTCGGCACCCGTCCGCATCCGAACATCGGGATAATCATCCATTCTCCTTATGCCCTTCCTAGCTCTGGCGGCGGCGGAGATGGCGTGAATTTGATTTTGGTGGACAACTCTATGCGACGACGAAGGCCACACACTTGGCCAGAAGCGCATCCATCTCGGGGACTAAGACAGCCGAGATCTGACAAACCTGGTTGCATTGGGTTGTCGGGTGCTTGGTCTGTCAAGGTGTATGAGGTTCCGACGACCACGAACTAATTATCTGCATGCCCATGGCGGGCATGACTTTTGAGACCGGTTCAAGAGTTGCACAAAAGACTACAAACAGTACAGGAGAATGTATCGTATGCAAGTGCAGCAGGAACACTGTTAGCTGTCTTATTTTGCTTCGTGTTTCACGTAGTCGACTGATGCTTACTTCTTGATGGTGTATTATTCCTGAATGGAAGCTAGAACGATACTCTGGTCTCTTTATAGCTACCTCTTCAAAGTCCTTGAATATATATATATATATATATATATATATATATATATATATATATATATATGTATGAAGAAATATAGTCTTAAGGTGTGCTATATTTATGGGATGAAGTGCTCAATATCAGAGATAGAGCGTGTGTAAATATAAAAGTGAACATAGAAGTCAACACTTAGAGGCGACAGTCTGTTTCATGTTAGATGCAATGGTCAGGCCTGACGATTGCATCTAGCATGAAACAGACTGTCGCCTCTAAGTGTTGACTTCTATGTTCACTTATATATATATATATATATATATATATATATATATATATTATGAAATGGACAAAGTCCGACAATTATTTTAAGACATTTTTATGTTTAACATTCTTTTTATAGATACAAATATTTAAGTAAATGCTCTGTTTATAATAAACAGTATTAAACAACATTTACCGGCCTGAATGTCCGAGAAATTTTCATAGAAAATATTCGTCCTCCGACAGGATTCAAATAGGTTCGAATCCTGTCGGAGGACGAATATATATATATAAGTTTGATTAAAAAGAACCGACAAGGTTTGTTTGTTATTTTTTTCCCCAATTTTTGGATAACGTGTTGAGTAATGTGTCCGAAGTTGTGGATAAAATGTCCGAAGTTCATATTTTGTTATTTTTGTACTTTCGCAGCCAATATCAAGAGCTGATATGACGTCCGTGTGGTAATTAGAATTCCTTTTTCGGGATTCTGGTATTCTTTGGGAAGATAGACATTTGAAATGGTCTAGCGTGACGTCATGCGTCATATAAGGGATTAGGAAAAGTTTGCGGTTCTACCCACTTCCCAAAATCGGATCAAATAATAGATTTTTTTAAAAATTCCTTTCTTGCTTGTGTCAAGAACTTTTCATCACCTCCTCATTTGGGAAACCTAAGGCACAAAATGGGTTTCTTAAAGAAAGAAAAAAAATGATCTTTATTTTTTGTTGGGACTAATTTAGTGAGATTTGCAAAATATGCGGCAAGACACGGGAGAAGTTGACAGAAGGAACACACTGTAATAATCTGTTCAAGTGGAGCGAAATTAGGACCATGTATATATGATGACGATCACTTATGGCTATAAAATTCATCTCAAAAGTTATTGCTACTTTTATGTTCGCTCCTAGCTGGGAACCCGACTATTGACTGTGGCTCTGTGCCAGGCTATAACGAGACACAGGTTATTATATACCGACCTTAGAAATAAAAAAAAGAGAAAATAAAATGTTACAGCAGCCAGATTTAGGCTAATTCAAATAAATACAGCAGAGTATCAATTCGCTTGCTAATTAATTAGCAGTCAAGCCATTTTATTTCAACATACCAATAGTCTCTGCTGAGGAAAAAAAAAAAAGGAAAAAAGATGTTTTGAAACAGGATTTAAAGTTTGGCACGTGTGTAAACAATCATCTTGGAGTTAATTCGGACTGTAACTAAATGGCAGGCGCGTCAGCGTGTCTGGTCATCTTCATGACGAGCATCGGCTTTTGAACTGATCACAACTCCGTAAAAAAAAAAGGACGTGCACCTGGGTAAATAACCCCTTTAAAAATCGGACATATGTAGAGTGATCTGTACAGAAGTAAGTTCTAGAGTTACTAATAGGTTGATGAAAAATTCCCTATTGCTTTCTTTTGTACAGTGTTAGGGATATCTTAGAAATGTCTCAGGTCTTTATATGGCTTATGCAATCAGTCAATTAAGTAACGTCGAACCTGGTTAGTACATAGAACGAATAACCGCTTGGGAATACGAGTGGCTGTAAGATTGGATGTACGGATGGTATGGCTTATGGTCATATAACATTGAAAAGACCAGTTCTCGTACGATCACCGAAGTTAAGTAACATCGAGCCTGGTCAATGCCTAGATGGGAATAACAGGTGCTGTAAGACTGGATATGATGGTGAAAAAAGATAATGCAGAAACGCTTTTAGTGAGAAAAAGAACGCATACATAATAATGAATGAATTGGGAACCACAACGTGGTGTAATGTTTAACAAGTTTGTTTCGATAAAACAATTACAACTGAGTAGTGAGTTTGATTCTCACTGGGTGCCCCATACTTTCGGCCTTGAGCCACATCTAAGTTACACATAGAAAATCATTTGGACACTTCGACGTGGTGCAATGGTTAGCAAGCTTGTCTCGCTAGAACAATTACAACTGAATAGTGAGTTCGATCCTCACTGGGTGCCCTATACTATTGACCGTGTGCCACATCTAAGCTATGCTTAGAAAATCACTATAATAATGAATTAATGAATAGATAGATAAGTTGAAGGTATAGGATGCAATAGCTCTCTCATGTGTTTAACGTATTTAAAAGAAAGAAACTTTTTATCCCAAGCAAGGCAATAAAGCCACTAAAATGCAATTACTGAGAGTGAAATTTGAACTCGGCACTTCGATTCCATTTTCCGACTCGATATCCGTTATTCTATAAGTGAGTAGAACGCCAGTGTAGCGATGAGGCTTGTTGTCAATTGTTTGTTTGTATTTTTTTAAATCGAGTTCGTCCCAAGCAAGGCAATAAAGCCTCTAAGATACAACGGGTTACTGCGTATGGAAGAATTAAAAACAGAAACATTACTAAGGAACGAGAACAAAAGAAGAGTAATCAGGCGGACAGTGTATAGCGATTGACATTGCATTTAGATTTTCGAAGCTTAAAGTTGGCTGGAAAGCATGGAGCCGGAAGTGAGTTCCACAAGCGAGAAGTGCGAGATATGAAACTGTTAGCATAGAATTTACGGTTATATATAGCCATTTCAACTTTAAATTGATGAGATCTCGACGCAAGTCTAGTATTGCGCTTAAATTCAAAAAGGCCTAGGTACCATATTGAAGTGCGATATTTGTTTCCGCTTCAATACAGAAAATGTGGCACAAGACCAAAAATGGGGAATTGGGAAAAAGGACGGTTTTCTTCTGTCGTAAATTTAAATTTAGCTACCCCAAAACACTGACCCAAACATACCACAATATTCCTAACACCAAAACAACACATTCTTACTTACCTTTCTTACTACAACCACCTTAATACCTCATTGTCTCTATGAAAATCCTAGCTAGTCCCCATATGTACAATTCATTGTCTGTGGGTACCACATCGAAGAGCCCATCAGAACAATTAACATGAAAGTATTTATAGTTCAGGCACAGGGTGGCAACCTTACGGCGGTGGGAAAGAGACTGAAGCTGATATGCCAGATCAGGACCTGATATATCAGATATTGCTGATTTTTCTTTGGATTTTATCAAGGAGCACCGACTTGGTCTCTAATCCAGTGGTTTCCAACCACTGTGTCGCGGCACATTAGTGTGCCGCGGAATGATTACAGGTGTGCCGCGAAGAGATAATACCTAGAAGCCATTTAATTTCATTTTGTTTCATAAAGACATTCAATTTCTTAATCATGATGACACCGCTCAATTCAAAATCGCCGAATTTCTAGATTTATCAGTCATCAACCTTTTCAATTTTGAGTTATGTGAAGAGGAAGAATTAGCAAGCCTTTCCAGTGATCGTGGCCTCAAATTGAAGTACGCACAACTGCCATTGGACGCCTTTTGGATTTCTGTTATGGAAGAGTATCCAACTCTAAGTAAAAAAAGCCATCAAAGTCTTACTGCAATTCTCAACTTCGTACCTATGTGAACTGGGATTTTCTTACTTAAACAACATTAAAAATAAAAACCGTGAAAGACTTAAAAATATTGAAGAAGAGTAACCGGCGTTTTGATTAGAGTCTAATCAAAACGCCGGTTACAATTACTGTGAAGAAATTCTAGTGTAGAAATAACAGTAATATTGAAAGTGAAAGGTTTAAGTTAGAATTAAAGTTAGAATTTTGTAAACTTAAATTGTTCATTAAAGTAAATAAATATTTAAGGAATCCTTCATCATTTTGCGATACCTTTCTAGACATGTGTGGCAAATATTGGTTCCATACAGAAAGTTATGCGAAGAACAGAAATGGTAAGAGGGAGGTTTAATTAGATTAACAATTTTCACTGTTTGTTTTGACTTAACATCGTTGGAATTCTTTATTTCTTTTAAATATACACAGCGACAATTTATTATTGCCTTTTTTCAGTTCTTTTTTTTTGTTTTTAAACATACTCAGCGACATTTCCTCTAATTCTTTTTTTCCTTTTTATTTTATTTTTTTATTTTTTAAAAAATATATTCAGCGAAATTTTTATATTATTATTATTTTATTCGTTCGAGTTAGCTGGGACCTTCATGGGTCCATCACGGTCCTGCATCAAGGTTATTCGGGTGGCATTCTGTGTCATAACATAGCTGGTAGGTGGTTGCTAAGCGACCAACCCATCTTGCGCCATGGCTATGTATCCATAGTAGTAGATCACTCGCGAGTTCTTGTTTCTTTCGCCAACAGTGTCCTGTAAAACGCATTCAGCGTTCGCGTAAGATTATAGGAATATCAGGGATGGGTCCATAGAGTTGTGATTTAGTTGGATGTTGTCTTCAAGAGATGTTAAATATAGCGCTCAGAATCCGAGAGTAGGTTCCATTAAGCTGAGACTTAGGTTTTAGTTAATGTTCAGGCAGTGGCACCATACGTATTCTTTTTTTTAAACATACTAAGCGACAGTTTTTTTATTCTCTTTCTTTCTTTAATATTCAGCGACAATTTTTTAATACATTTTTCATTTTCTACATATATTTTTAAAATTCTTTGTATTCTTTTTTACCTTTTTAAACATACTCAGTGACAGATATTTTAATTATTTTCGTTTTTTATTTTTTAAAATATACTTAGCCCTAATTTTTTTTCATTTTTTTAAATATTCAGCGATATTTTTTGAAGTCATTTTAGTTTTGTTTCTTCCTTTATCATAGTCAGCCACAGTTGGTCACCTCGACGTGGTGTAATGGTTCGCAACATTGTCTTGCTATAAGATTACAACTGAGTAGTGAGTTCGATCCCTACTGGGCGCCTGATATGTTCGGCGTTATGCCACAGCTAATCACCCTACTCAGTATGAGTTTCCTTTTTTTCTAAACATACTCAGAGACAATTGTTTTATTCTTTTCCCTTTTTTCTTATTTAAATATATTCGGCGACATTTTAAAAATTCTTTTTTAAAGATACCCAACAACAGTTTTTGTTTTTAATTCTTTTTTCAGTTTTTTTTTAAAAACATACTCAGCGACAATATTTTGAATTTTTTCTTCATTCTTTTTTTTTTTTTTTTTAAATATCTTCAGTGACATTTTAAAAATTATTTTTTATTTTTTTTTTTTAAAAACATACTCAGAGACATTTTTCTTTTGTTTAACATACTTAGCGACAATTTTTATTTTCTATTTTTTAAAAACATGCTTAGCGATAATTTATTTTTTATTCTCTTTTTACAAAACATACTCAGCGACAATCGATGACATTCTTGATGATGATTGCGGCACAAAACCTTTCTTAAAAATCCATGACATATTTCTTTCTGAGAATATCTTTGGCAAATCACCGCTTTATTGAAATATATAAAGTTTGCTTTTGTCTGTCCGCACGAAACGCTCGAAATAAATTTAAACAATGGCACTAAATAAATATGGTTTTATGGAGATTTATCCTCACCTCTCCTTCTTTATGTGCCTTAGCCCAGGCGATCATGGCTCTCCCCAGTTTCCTGTCCTTCGTAGCTCTTGATAAATTTCGTCTTTTTTTTCATTTCCCCAACCCCTATTTCGCCACCCATTTACTCAAGCTCACTAAGTATGTTATGCATTGTTTTCCTCTGTCCCTCCAATCTGCCCTGTGAGTATCATATTTTCCAAGTCCTCCTTTCTCACTATGTGCACCAGAAACCTCAACTGTCTCTTCCTGATGTTAAGTATAAATTTCCCTTTTGTTTCAATTTCCTCTAAAATTTCGCTGTTGCTTAAATGTTCGATCCATGGTTTCCTCAGGATCCATCTGCAGAAACACATTTCTGTTGCTTCATGTCTCTTCTTCATCTTTGAGGAGATTGTCCAGCATTCACCGCTTTATGCGCTATATCCTCTCAGGATGAAAGGCGATCATGGCTCCCCCCAATTTCCTGTCCTTCGTAGCTCTTAATAAATTTCGTCTTTTTTTCATTTCTCCTCAATCCTATTTCGCCATCCATTTACTCAAGCTCGTTATGTCATGCGTTGTTTTCCGCTGCCTCGCTCACCTTCAATCTGTCCCGTGAGTACGAATTTTTGGTGGTATGACTGGATTGTGGCTCCGACTCTTCATACTGACAGTACCGGGCTGGCAGTTTTCTGGTTGCTGCATCCCGACTGGTAGTTAGGAACCCGAACCCTTGGCTAGCGTCTTGAGAGGCTGCTCTGATCAACAGTCGAATAATATCGGGGTTCTTGCAGCGCAATGTTGCACATGGAAAGGTGCCACTGCAAGCATTTCCTGTGGGCAAACATGAGGTCACACTATGGCACAGTCTGCGCCAATTCCCAACCAGCACATGTTATCTTAGATGACCGACAGCTACGATTATTCTCGACCTTACCTTCTTAAAAAATGATGTCTAAAAACAATAAATGAAGTACACCTAAACCAGCTCGCAATAAACATAAAAAACACTCAATCTTTCTTTCTCTCCAAAACAAAAAAATATATGCACTTGTACTCAGTGGACACGGGGAGAGCAATAACTGAGTAGTGTTAAATAAAACCTAGACGAGATATTCCTAGACATAGGCGTTGGAACAATAAGAAATAACCCCTACGTGCTTATTTTCTCATTTTGGATGCTACACTTCCAAGTCCAATTGCTCAATGGAAATGGAGTGAGCAATAACTGAGCAGTACTAAATAAGAACGAGGCAAGATATCCCAAGACATAGGCAGTGGAACGAGAACCATTTATCCCCATTGATTAAATAAAGTGTTCAGTCCAACATTTCCTGTAGGTAATCTGGATCGACATACACCTGATGGAGGCTGGAGGGCACAACGGCCGAGGCGTTGTGATAATAACAACAAAGGTCGATAATGTAAATAATATGAGATAATTTTATTAATACCAATTTATGGCATGCGCGAATTTAGGTCGAACAAGAAGAACGCAATATTATCTTGTGCAAATCTCCTAATGGTGCAGAAGATTTGTTTGCGTCGAGAAATAACATCCGATGTTTTGACTTTCACCTGGAGTCAAACATGGTTCTCTGGCACGAGTAAGAAATCCAGAATTATCTTCACCACAATGAAATCCCAATTTATCGAGAATTCAAATTTGACATCGCGTTTAAAGAGTGATCGGTAAAATATTTCTTAATACTTAATACCAGCTCACCATAAAACACATAATCTCCTCAAACTTTCTTTCTCTAAAGGACAAAAAAGGTATGTGTTTTTACTCGGTGGAAAAGTGGTGAACAATGACTGAGCAGTAATTAAATAAGACGAAGACAAGATATATCTAGACATAGTTCGTGGAACGAGAATAATGTACGGCCGTTGATTAAGTAATAGCTCAGTTTGAAATTTCTTGAAGTTAACCCAGATCAAGAAGCATATGATAGGGGAAAAACCATCGAAACGTTGTGATAAAAACAGCAAAAATGAAGGAAATAGTCCACATTTAAATAATGTAAATAATGTAAATAACAAATGATTAATAAAAGACAATAGTCTGCATGTCGATAATGTAAATGATATGAGATAATTTTATTAATACCAATTTATGGCATGCGCGGATTAAGGTCGAACAGAAGAACGCAATATTATCTTGTGCAAATCTCCTAATGGTACGGACGATCTGCTTACGCTGAAAAATAATGTCCGACGTTTTAATTTTCACCTGGAGTCAAACATCGTTCCATGGCACGAGTAAGAAATCCACAACTATCTTAACCCCGAAGCAGTCAGGATTTAATCGGAAATCCGAGATGGACATCTTTGACATCGCGTTTAAAGACTGATCGGTAAAATATTTCTTAATACTAAATTAAACCTAATACAAACCCCAAGAGGCACCCAAGAAAGAAATTTATGGTCGAAATGATAAAAGTAAACGAGCTGTGTGATATGAATGGAATAAAATGTGGTAGGAAGAATGGACTATGAGAATAAGAAGGATAGATAACTATTGCCATTTGACTTGAAGCGGTCAAGATTGAAGTGCTCGAGAAAGCACCCACACAGGAGTTTGTTCTACAAAATGGCAGTTCTTGCGAATAGCTAAGTGGAACTTTCTTCTTATATTTGAAAATACGGGGGAAATGCGGGTGATTCGACTCCGTGGAAGTGATATGGCGCGTCATCGCTGTAATGGTCTTAACTGGTGGAACTAAAGAAGGGAGCTCATCTGAAAGTTAATTATACTATTTCATAGAGTTTCTCTGATTGGTGAGTCAACACGCGTCATTGTAAAATCTCAAATATTCACGGTATAGATAAGGAACGCTTATCTATAGCAAAAAATGTTTCTCCCATATTACAATGAGTAGCTGAGGTATACATGATAATTGAAGAAGTTGAGTATCGCGTGCCAACATCAATAGATGGTATTGAAGCCGAAATAAAAATAAAATCCCTAATATCCCTAATATTACAACAGGCATGGCTCTCATGACTTATCGTAATTGATTGGAGGTGTTAGCATGTTTTGCATTTGTTAACGAAGCTGGGTTACAGTGATTATCCCGTTCACTAATACAGATTTGTTTGTCAGTTGACTGACCTTAACAAGTTGGGCGTGTTACCCATCAGTAGGGTTTGACGCACTGTGCATTTGCTTTATGAGCGGTAGTAGCGGAAGTATGCTTAAATGATGCATTACAGATGGATTGATGCCCGAATATATAGAACAAAAAGACAATAAATAAATTCAGCTTACTAAATAAAGGCTCTCCGCATGCCTTGATAAGGTTCCACAAGGAGCGAAACGCGTTGGTATAAAAAGTTTCCCTCTTGTCTTTTCTTCTATTTATATTTTTACGAGTATATCTATATCTGACATTTTACACACACACACACGCGCGTGCGCGCGCACACACACACATATCAGAGTGTGCAGCTTATATTTTATATCAAAAAGAAATAATTTATTCAAAGAATTAAATAGCAATGTTAATGTGATTAATGAGGAAATAACTTCGCTAGCATTAGGCATTAACTTACTATCAATTTCTTGAATAATAAGATTCTGATATTCGAGTCGTCAGGCACATTCCAAGCACTTTTGACAATTTCAAATTGTCATCTTCAGGGCAGAATTTTCTTATATATTCAACTGTCAATAAATAGCATAATTTAAAAAAAAAATCGGTCTAAACAACGTTCGTCTTAGTATTTACCTATATATAAAAAAATTATGCCCTGAAGATGACAATTTGAAACTGTTTCTTTCACTGTGTGTTTATCTAAAAATAAATACGCTTAAATTCACCTTAGTGGCAGAATCCCCGACTGACACCAATTCAGTCGGGTTTCGATCGTAGCTGAAGGCAACCGGACGTCTAGCCACACTAATGGGCTGTGATGCAACAAAACAGTCTATTTGTGGATGAATATATATATATATATATATATATATATATATATATATATATATATATATATATATATATATATATATATATATATATATATATACACGATATTTATACGAGAGAGAGACTGTGAAAAACTACTGTGCCGTTGATATAGTTAAAAATATCGTATATGTATGAGAAAGGGATTGATGTCCAAATACACACACAATGTATATATATATATATATGTGTGTGTGGTAAAAATATAGTTTTATGGTATGCTATATTTATGTTTATGGGTTAAAGAGTGCAATATCAAGGATATAGCGTATGTAAAGAGGACATTGAAGTTAACACCCAGCGACGACAGTCTGATATATATATATATATATATATGAAGAAATATAGTCTTAAAATGTGCTATATTTATGGGATAAAGTGCTCAGTATCAGAGATAGAGCGTGTGTAAATATAAAAGTGAACATAGAAGTCAACACTTAGAGGCGACAGTCTGTTTCATGCTAGATGCAATCGTCAGGCCTGACCATTGCATCTAGCATGAAACAGACTGTCGCCTCTAAGTGTTGACTTCTATGTTCACTTATATATATATATATATATATATATATATATATATATATATATATATATATATATATAAGTGAACATTGAAGTCAATACTCAGAGGTGACAGAGTGTTTTATGTTAAACGTAACCATCAGGAATGTGGTCTGATGATTGTGTTTAGCATGAAATAGTCATCAATTATTTTTAGCCTTTTTTGCATGTAGATGATGCTATTATGTTTGTGTTGTCAACAAGTATGTTACGAATAGTGTCCGGTAGGTCTCTATGAATTTTTAAATGAGATCTAATTGAGCTATTGCCAGAAAGGTGATGAGTGAGTCTTCGTGTTAAACATGTATTGAGGCCTTTATAATTATTTACGAATTTTGATTGATCAGGAATATAATTCCTTAATGGGCATTTAATTTCGTAAATAATATTTGTCCTATTTAATTTTGTTCTAAGAGGTGAATTATTATTTTTAACGATAAGGTTAGAGGTTTTAAATTTTTTGTAATAAATAATTAGTCTAATTTTTTTGCTATTGTCAACTGGTGTTATGCATTTTTTATACTGTTCTTAATTCTACTTTCGTCTTGTTTATAATTTTCGTTCATTTGATTTTTATCAAAAATGTTAATGTTATTGTTTATGTTTCTATTCTCGTCATTGCTATTAGCTACCTTAGACAGAAAACGCCTAATATGGAAATCCAACAATTGATTAACAGATCCGTTATTAATAAGCGTTTGTTTTATGTTGTTTAATTCTTTAAAGAAAAGCGTGCGAGAGAATGAATTCTCGTGCTCTCTCGTGAGGAAATTTTTAATAACAACTATTTTATATCTAAGAGGATATTCACTAGAAAAATTAAGATGGCAAAAGTCTTTACTAGTTGTTTTTTATAAACAGAAGTTTTAAAAGTATTATTACTAAAATCGACGAGAACATCTAAGAAAGGAAGGTTATTTTTTTCCCTAAGTTCATAAATAATATTTAGGATTGAATTTTGTTGAAATGTAGCTTTCAGATATTCTATTTCTTTCTTGTTTTCAGCTAAAATAAATATATCGTCTACATAATGAACATATATTTTAGGTTTAATAACTTTAGTAAAAACCTCGTTTTCAACATAGGACATATAATAATTGGAGAAGCACGGCCCAAGAGGGTTTCCCATACTTACTCCATGAGTTTGTGTGTAAATAGTACCATTCTGGCTATAAAAAGGAACTCTAGTGGTGCAAGCGGGCAATAGTTTTCTCAAAATATTGGGTTGGATTGATGGAGGTGGAATTAAATTATTTTTATACACCGAATTAATGATAATATCTATCTATCTATCTATATATATATATAATGCGGTGGATAAATTGTCGTCTAAATTATGCAAAAATGAAAGTAACGCTTACACCTTATTTTATCAGACATATTTACCAAAATGACACCAAAATATCTTGAAATAATAAAGAGTAAATTTATTCAATAAAATCGCCATTGGCTTTAAACACGGCATCCAGACGACTTCGGAATCTCCTTCAACTATTCTGCACAGTCTCCTTGTTTAAGTTGGTAAATGCTTCCATAATCCTTGCGTTCAGTTCAACTTTAGTGTTACAAGAGTTTTGCTGCGCCCCATACACAATAATCAAGGGGATCTCAGTCCGGACAGTTAAGTGGTCAGATGTAAGGAGTGATGTGATCGCAGAAATTGCCTAACAGCCATGAATGTGTTCTCCTGCTTGTGTGGCATGGTGCAGAGTGCTGTTGATAGATATAGGTTCTCCTAGTAGCCATCCTCTTGACCCAGTACAGCACTACCACCTCAAGGAAGTTGATGTAGACCTCTGTGATGAGTTTGAGGCACCCATCATCAAATTCGGGAGATTTTCTCTTATCAGAACGATCAGAGTGAGTTTTCCTAGGTGCCGTACCTTCGTAATCACCATTAAACTCTTCAAACTCTTTCTGAATCATCTGCACTGTCCTAAGATTGCCATCCATACACTTTAAAATGTTCGTATTGGAGCTTCCAGTTCGAATGCTAAGCAGTACAGCATGCCGTTTCCAAATTTCTGGTGGAATAAATTGCGTCATGGTGCTCTTTTTCTCACAGACGTTGCCCAACTGATTCTACTATACTGTGCAGTCGACAGAATCAAAAACAAACAACGCACATGCGCGAAATTAAAAATATAAAATGGCTACTATTTACCCATCGTACGCTGTATATGATAGTAGAGAATTCTAGGTTACATTAGGAATTTAGGCATACTCAATGAACCGTTTCCACAAAACGCCACTTGTAAACCCTCTACCACTCTAATCCTCCCGGTTTCATTTCAATCCTTGAAGTTAAGTAATGTTGAGCCTTGTCAGTACGTAGATGGGTGATCGCTTGGGAATACCCGGTGCAGACAGCTTTTATGAGCGGGTGGTATAATGTATAAAGGTTCGGAATTGTTAATCGGAGAACTAAGTTTCTAACTCCAGTTGGGTTTGTTATATTTACTTACGTGCAAATACCCTCGGGAAAGGTATAAATTCACCTCTTCTCCCCAAGTTATGGGTTAATTAGTAAAACTAATTAAATAATTAAAAATAAATAAATAAAATTGCGTACAAAATATTTAGACTTCAGCATTAATTAATGTTGGTATGCCGTTAACCAATAAAAAAACAAAAAACCCTAATCGTGGCAAACAACTAACCCAGAACTACTAGATTTCATCAATAATACATAAAAAGCCCACCCCCGCCAATTCCAACTTTATTTCTCGTTTCGAAAGGAGACAGGCGTGTCCTAAAGTACCGTTTTTAACATCTTTTCTCATCATGCTTCTGTTTGGTCTAAAGGCCTAGTAATATACAATAAATATCATCATTATTATTATTATCTTTATTGTTGTTATTGTTTTTTATCTCTCGAATTGCTTTCATCGGCCTACTATATATATATATATATATATATATATATATATATATATATATATATATATATAAAGAGAGAGAGAGAGAGAGTGAGAGAGAAGGAAAAAGAGAAAGAGGCAGTGAGAAAGAGAGCAAGAGACATTGTGAGAAACTACTGTATCGTTGACATGATTCATTTTCTTGTCTGGTCAACATCTCCTTAGTTTTATTTATATAACCACATATGCATTTGTTTGTGATTATTACAATATAATTTCCTTGACGAATGTTAACCTTAAATATTTACCGTTCACAAAAATACGCACACACGTACTCTCACTCTCTCTCACACACACACGAGTACTTTCTCTCTCTTTTTCTCTTTCTCACATACACACACACACACACACACACACACACACACACACACACACACACACACACACACACACACACACACACATATATATATAAGACATTTTATTGTAACATTTACTTCTAGTTACCATGTAAGTATTTTGTATATTCAAGCATACACACATATACCGGGTTTAACAGCAAATTGTTCAATTGTTAGATAAAGTTTTGAACTGGTGTATCTTAGAAATGATTAAAGATATCTTACTGGAATTCTTTGAAGTTTTTATAACACTATTGGACTCTACTTTGAGCAGTAAGAATAGATTTAGCTCTAAGTTGAAATGATGATCCCTCTTGCTGTTGTGACCTCCTGATTCAGTTTACCTCTCTACTGTTCCCTGTTTTTTTAACTTATTCACAGTACTCTTGATCGTTCTCGAATGGACTTTGCAGATGGAAGACAGAGTATGAATGTTGATACCATTACTGAAGGCCCGAATGAGCTTTTTCCTCTCACCATTGCTCACTTGGGAAGACATGGTGGGACTGACACAAAATGCTTTTAACCTGTTCTCTTTCTAGCTGAATAACGCATTGTGTTAGATGGCCGCCGAAAGTTCATCTGCCCTTTGATATGTCTTGCTTTTCATTCCCCTGGCTCATCACACCAAAAAAATCCTGGTAGTGGAACCGGTTTAGTCACCGATGACCCAACCATGTGGCAGGTAGTAATAGATTACATGGTACCGTTAGATCTCGTAGAGTGACGTGATATAAAGTTCGATTCTTAATTGGTGCTATATCGTTGAAGAATTGTGCTGCTCTTAAATGAAGATTAGTAAATAACTATAAAAACTCGACGTAGAGTAATTGTTATGGACGACCGATAGAAAAAAGTTTTTTTTTGGGATTCTCCGCGTAGAATTCGTTTCTTCAATATCCTCGTCGCCACTGTTATAGTCCAGGTTAGGACCAAGGAAGAACAACACGAACACAAGAGTAGAAATAACGAAGATATATTACACGGAATAATAATACAAGATGTGGAAGGTGTTAGTATGACTGTCAGTCTGGTTTGGAGTGAACTACTATCGGCTCGACTCGATTTGGCTCTCTCTCTTGAGAGGCGTAGTATACATAGTGTTAGGAAGAGTTCATTCTGTAGTTATAGGTAAGGACCCATAACAGTAATGTTTAGGAAGTTCGCGATTATTGTTGCAGTAAGTTTTCTTCTGTCAGGGTTCAACATTTTTAGCATTGTGCCAGACTAAAGTATTGGTCATGATCTAGCGCCTCGGCTTCGGTCACTTGTCCACCGGGGTAAGGTTTCCTCTTGGTACCTTTTTTTGATAAATACTTTCATGGTAACTGTTCGGATGAGCTTTTCGCTTTGGTACCTAGACTGTTTGAATTTAAGCGCAGCACTAGACTGGCGGTGAGATCTCATCAGTTTACAGTTGAACTGGCTAGATATAGCTATAACTTCTATGCTAACAGTTTATTTTCTCGCACTTCTCGCTTGTGGAACTCTCTTTCGGCTCCATGCTTTCCGGCCAACTTTAATCTGCAAAAATGTAAATGCAGTGTTAATCGCTATCTACTGTCCTCCCGATTGCTCTTTTCTCTTTCCCCTTATTACTAATGTTTCTGTTTCTAATTCCTCCACACTATGTAACCCCTTGCGTGCTAGTGGATGTACTGACTTCCTTGGGGTGATACCGATTAAAAAAAAAAACAACTCATTTTTTTGTTTTCCTTTATAAAATTAGCCGATTTCCGCTTTCTTTTCTATTATGATTTCTTTCACTTACTGATAAAACTCTTGATATTTTTCATATGTTTAGTTTTTGTTTATTTATCCGCCTCTGTCGCTTTTTCCATCTGACAATTATTTCTTCGCTTCCTCCAGTTAATTATTATTTTTTTTTTTTTTATCTTCGCGATTTCTGATTTTTTCTGGCAATTTATCTCCTCTTCTTTCTATCTTTCTTTTGTTTTGGCTTTATACTCCAATCTCTCATTTTCTTTTTCTTTTTTGGATCTCTTCGAGTTATCTCCCTTTCTGCCACTTTCGTTCTCCCATATTCTTTCTCCTTACTTCGCATTGTTTTTCTCTTTCTCAAACCCTTTCCAATTTGCCGTTCATCTTTCTCTCTAGGATTCTATTCTGTTTAGCTTAACACATTGTTCACATCTGTTGACATTTGATAAAAAATAGGCCTAAAGCTATTTCCCCGACTTTTATTTTTATTGTGCTCAATAGCTTTTCTTATAGTTTTAACTTTTGATGGATAAAAACCCATTCAACTTTGCTACAGTGAAAACGGTTCAGGGTTATCTATTTAAAAACGTCCCCTATATTAACCGTTTTAGATTCGTTTTCTCCTGCATATCGTACGTGTACTTTACATAGATTATATGGAAGTTCTAACAATAAGAAAAGCTTACACTCCCATCACGTTGAAACACTGATTCCTTTACGATCTTCAAAGTTAAACAACGTCGAGTCTGGTCAATACCTAGATGGTTGATTGCTTGGGAACACCAGGTTCTATAAGTGTGAATATGTGCGTGGTGTAATGGGTAATGGCTCGGAATTGTTAATCGGAGAGCCGAGTTCAAATTCTCGTTGGTTTCGTTATATTCACTTATGCGCAAATGTTCTTGGGGAAGGTATAAATCCATGTCTTCTCCCCGCCCAGCTATAGTTTAATTCGTAAGACTTGTATCACTAAATTAATATTATCTAAAAAAAAAAATTCTTACAATCTATAAAATATTTGCTGGCTCTAAATAACCTGTAAGAGGTTGATAAGCCGTAAAATATGAATAAATCAATCAAGAACAAAGACATTTTTGTTAGCCTATTCAAACATCAATATTTGGTCAATAGGTTTATTTCGATAAAAAAATTGTAAAATGAAACAAAGTTAGAAGGCAATGAATGAAAAATTAAGCGGCTAACGAATATAATAATGTGTAAAAATAAGTGTAGTTCGAACGTTAGTATTCTGATCCTGTGACCCGGGTTCGAATCACACCACGGTCAGTTTGTCAGGGAAAGGACATCATGATAGTACCGGCCTCTAGAGACGATCCCCGTGTGCCTAGAAACCATAACATGAGTTCACCTAAGCCTTGTGAGTGAAACTGGGTTGACGGAAATGCTCGAAAGCCGTCAATAGTTCTGCTGGTACGAAGTCATATTCATCGAGGGCTTGAGTTTATTCAAATTAGTGACCACGCCAGATTATGCGTTCTCTCCTAGAAACTTTAACTACGGTCTGATCAGCATAGTTGCAGATTTTCTTTTAATCGTTTCATCCCAAACAAGGCGGGAAGTCACTAGCACGCAAGGGGTTACAGAGAGTTGGAGCGAGAGCAAATAGGAGTGATAGAGGAAAGGATGAAGAGAAGGATAGGGGATAGATCAAGGCATCTGGAGACGTCGATTGACATTACATTTGAATAATTGGAGATTATAGCTATCAGGGAAACAGGAAAAGGGGAGGGAGTTCCCCAGGCGAGAAGTGCGAGACATGAAGCTATTGGAGTAGAAGAGACGGCTACATTTAACAGTTTCGACAGTGAAAAAGTGAGAGCGAGATGCCAGCCTAGTTGAATGCTTAAATTTATGAAGTCTGGGAACTAGCGAAAGCAGCTCATCGAAGCAGTTACCGTGAAAGTATTTGTAAAAAAGAGAGAGGGAGGCGACGGCACGTCTGTGAGAGAGCGACTGCAGACGAGATGCCAGATCAGGGCCAATTACATTGCATATCTGTCTCTGGATTTTATCAAGGACTTTCAGACAAACAGAAGGGGCTCCAGACCATATATGGCAGCAATACTCCATGCAAGAGCGAATGGTATAAACCATAAATTGCCTATGTGATTGTTTGTTTCTTTGCTTCTTTTGTTTTACGGCATATCAACTTTAATTGGTCATTTAATGCCGACAAAGTTTTAGAATAAGTTCGTAGAGATAAAATAATCATTCCTTGTAGAATAAGTTTGGTACAGAACTAAATGTTGTCGGTGCATATAGTTGGAATATCATTGTTCAGTTACTCATATTTGGAATACAATCCCACTTCTCTTAGAAAATGTAATATCTTGGATGGTTTTGTTTTGTTGAAAAGGTCTTTCAAATTGTTCTCTTGGTAATGTTTTGTTCAAACTAGGTCAAAGTCTACACAGTTTAGTAATATAAGTTTTACCGTAAATCTGTCTTGGCATGTAATGCATGTTGGGGCTTCTACACCCTTTTAGTAAATGGTGATGGCGGTGACTGTTGAACAAACACTCATTAGACAATTTAACAGACACGCATAATAGGATACGAGTGTAAAAGAAAAAAAGACACACAGAAAAAAATATTTATGCTTGATTGATACGTTTTTTACGACTTATCAACACATTGCAGATTATTTAAAGCCAGAAAATATTTTTAGATTGTAAGAGTATTTTTTGAGATAGTAATAGTTTTAGTGACACAAATCTTGCTAATTAACCCATACCTGGGGAGAAGAGGCGGATTCATATCTTTCCCATAGGTCTTTGCGCGTAAGGGAATATAACGAATCCAACTGGAATTGGAACTCGGCTCTCCAATTCCAAGCTGTTATCAATTACACCACCCGCCCATAAAAGCTTACAGCACCTGATGTTCTCAAGCGATTACCCTTCTAGGTACTGACCGGGTTCGACGTTACTTAACTTCGGTGGTCGTGTGGTGTTTCAGTGTGATGTGGCCACAATACTGAGGAGGCAGAGGCCAACGCAACGTATATTTATAATTTATTATTTACATTTGGACTAATCTCCTTGTCATCGTTGCTATAATCACACCACTTTTGGCAGTTATATTCACTGACCTTCCTTCGATGAGGGTTACTTTCAGGACATTTCTAACTGAATACTTTATCTAATAGAGGCGTATAGATTGTTCGCGTTCCATAATTCATGTCTCGGGATATCTCGTTTTATTCTTGTCCATTTTAATACTGCTCAATTATTTATCGCCTTGCTTTCACTGAGTCAAAGTCTTTACTACTCGGCCAAGGGACTGAACTCACAATTACTATGTCACTATAATAACAAAACAAGAACAATCTAAAAAAGAAAAAAAATCACGTCTGGGAAAACATCTTGCATCTTATTATAGACTCATTCTTTTTGCAATACACAAGTTATTTCATAATAAAGTGCTTAAATAACTTTGCTTCACACCCTTGTGTTTGTTCTTGGTTGGTCTAATATTTTCTCTTGTTAAGTTTCTATTTTCCTTTTAATTTTTTCTATTATTTTGTTTCTGTTATCCATCTTTTTATTTTTAAAATTGCTTTTTTGTTTATAGCATCTTCAACACTTGTCTTTGTTTTGACTTCAATTTATTTTCCTCTTTTCTATGTCTTTTTTTTCTGGAGTTTTTAGTTCTTAGAGTATCCTCTTTCTTTTTAATTTCTTCTGACACTGTTCACCATTTCGTCCCTCTCAAGCCTTTCCGCTATTTTTTTTATTCTTCATTCGCTTTGTTTTTCTTTCTGCCACAACCAGTCACTGAAAAATCTATGAGTCACAACGCGACTGCGTCTTTGTCTTGATAACGAATCACTCAGCGCCATCTTGTTTAAATTTTGCACTGTATCCGTTGCTTATTTAACTGCAGTTACATTCAGGGGGGTTTCTTTCTTTCCATCACTTTTTTTTCATTTTTTTTTGTAATTTTAGATTACGAATAACTCTAGAATAAACAAATGCATACGGTTATAAAAAAAGTCTGACATTGAAAAATTCGTGCGCCCACCTGAGATCAGCCGATTGTGCGATCAATTCTAAGCAAACAATAATGCTGGACGTGTATGAAACAAAAGTTAAAAACAGCTTCGGAAATAATCGTGAATTCTTATTTTTTCTTCAACCGATCTTCATTTTGTAAATCAGTTAGATGAATGAGCAACAGAAAACAAAAATCAAATATGAAATAATGAAGGAAACATTCTTGGATTAACAAGTGGATAACGGTTCGATTAGGTACAGGAGGCACATTTTCATTATTATAACTTTCGGTCTCTATGACGGTAGACATACATTTCACTTAAAAAAAAACAGAACAAAAACTAATGCTGGGATGTCTACTCAAACACGTGTAGACACTAAATAATATCACGTTTAGAGCAAAGAACAAATAACGTCGATTTAAAAAATCCATTAATTGCTAAACACACACACGCATATATATATATATATATATATATATATATGTGTGTGTGTGTAAAAATTTCAGATAAAGTATTTATGTAAAAGGACAATATGAATAAAGACAAAAGGAAAACTTCTTTCAGACAAAGCGTTTCGTCTTCTGAGGGACTTTTGTCTTGATAAAGTCCCTCAGAGGATGAAACGCGTCGGTTAAGATAGGTTTTCCTTTTGTCTTTATTCATATATATATATATATATATATGTATATATATATATATACCTCTCTCTCTCTCTCTGTTTTGCTAAAGACTGACAAGGTACTGTGATTAAGTTTTTTATTTCATTTTTCTTGTGTTCGTACAAGTGTTTTCTTTTCTGGACACAAGTGTGTAAAAACTGTCCAAAAGTTCTGCATTTCCGAACGCTTTTCTGTATAGTTTTAGACATTATCAAGGATGATTTTATTTTACCTTTAACTGAATGTATGTGTTGTGTCATGTATGTATCCAGAGTCATAAGGATGTTTTATTTTCCAAACACTGTCAACACATTGTGGCCGTGTTCATAGCTAATATTATTGGGTGTTGGCGTTTCCTTTTTTATTATTAGGGCTTCCATTATTTTTAATCTTTTTTTTTTTACATTTGGATGAGGTCATTATGTTTGTATTTTCTACTAGTATGTTTCGGATGGAATCTGGTAGCTGTTATGTGAGTTTAAATGGGTTATAATGGAACTGTGGTCAGATTGGTGTAACGTAAGTTTGGATATGCATGTAGTAGTGTGACCGATGTAATTATTTATGAGTTAAGTTTAATCAGGAACACGGTTCCCTAAGGGGCATTTGGACTCGTAAATAATGTTGGTTCTTCGTAGTTTTGATTTTGCAGGTGTATTTTTATTTTTGATGATAAGGTTAGCTGTTTTTAATTTTTTGTAATAGATAATTTAATTTTCTTGTTCGGGTCGACTGGGGTAGTGTATTTCTTCATGACATTTCTAAATGAAGATTCATCTTGCTTATAGTTGACGTGTCTTTGGCTTTTGTAGAAGATATTTATGTTATTCTTTTTGTCTGTGTGTTCAGTATCGTTATTACTTACGTTGGAATGAAATAGTTCAATTTGGTTGTCTATGAGGCAGTTAGGAAAACCATTGTTAACTAGTGTCTGTTTTGCATTATTGACTTCTTTAAAGAAAAGTAGACGAGAGGATGAATTCCCGCGTGCTTTCTTTAGAAAATATTTTATAACTGCTATTTTATATCTAAAAATTAAAGTGGCAAGAGTTTCTGCTAGTGGGGTTTTTATATAATGAGGTGGTGAAAATGTTACTCTATTCTACCTACGAACTGAGTCAAAAGAATAAACTCCCATTCTTAGACGTTCTCGTAGAATACAGTAACATCACACGCATATATATATATATATATATATATATATATATATATATATATATATATACTGGGTGCGATGAATAAATTGTCGTCTAAATTACGCAAAAATGAAGATAACACTGACATATTAACAGATATATTTACAAAAATGACACAAAAATATTTTGAAATACTAAAGGGTAGATTTATTCAATAAAATCACCATTGGCTTCTACCTCGGCCTTCAGACGAATTCGGAATCTCCTGCAACTCAGCTGGATGGTCTCCTTGTTTATGTTGGTGAATGCTGCCATAATCCTTGCCTTCAATTCATCTTTGGTGTTACAAGGAATTTTGTTTGTCTCTCGATCAACTGCGCCCCATGCATAATAATCAAGGGGGTTGCAGTCTCGGGAGTTAGGTGGCCAGATGTAAGAGGTGATGTCGCAGAAATTGTTTGGGAGTGATGACTGTGTTCTCCTGCCTATGTGGCATGTTGCCAGACATGGGGTCTTCCAGCAGCCGCCCTCTTGACACAGTGCAGCATTACCTCCTCCAAACAGTGAAAGTGGACCTCCGTGTTGAGTGTGAGGCCCTCACCAAAAAATTCGGGATTTCTTATTAGAACGATCAGAGTGAGATTTCCAAAATGGTGTAGCTTCAAATGAGCACCATTAGACTCATCCACCTCTTTCCGAATCCTGTGCACTGTCCTCAGATTAACATCCAAACACTCAGAAATGTTCATATTGGAGCTTCCAGCGCGAATGCTAAGCAGTACAGTATATCATTTCCAAATTTCTGACGGAGTGAATTGCGTCAAGGGCTCTTCCCAGACATTTCCGAACCGACCCTTATTTACTGAGCAGTCGACAAAAATTAAAAATATAAAATGGCAAAAATTTAACCATCATACCCCATATATATATATATATATATATATATATATATATATATATAACACTCGCACACACACACACATATATATATATGTACAGTTATTATATATATATGTTACTATATATATACAGTTATTATATATATATATATATATATATATATATATATATATATATATATATATATATATAACACGCGCACACACGCACATATATATATATATACAATTATGCATATATACACAGATATATATATATCCAGTTATGTTTATATATATATATATATAAACATAACTGCATATACATATATGTACAGTTATGTTTATATATATATATATATAATTAAGTAATTCATTGAGTCTGAAAGAAACCTCAACAGAATGCAGAAAGCACTAGACGGCCGTTTCGTCCTATATTTGGGACTCATTAGCAGTGCGCATCCATTACCGAGAATTGAAATCCTGACATTTGAGTTATCAAGCAAACTTCATACCAACTGTTCCAACGGGCCACGGTGACGAAGAGGTAGCAAATCAGACTCAATATAGCGCCGCTCGCTCACATATTCCGTAGTGGAACTCAACTGAAATTCTCTGTAACCATAGGACTGTACCCCCAGCAGCCACGACTACTATCACCAAGCCGCTCAAACTGAAGCATAAGAAGCCGGATCAAGCAATGATATACACACGATAGAAATTGTTCGGAGGATTTGATAATTATAATTAAGTAATTCATTGAATCTGAATTTCAGTGAGCGAAATAAAGGGTTCAGTTCGACATTCCAACCGCCTGAAGAAGGCCGGGGCGTACAACGGCCGAAACGTTGTAATAAATATGGCGACAAAGATGAGGACAATAGTCCGAATAATGTAAATAATGTACATAATACCTCATCTCAGAAATATAGAGATATTACATTTTTCTAGTTCTTACTTGGTTGTATATTTTTGTGTTTGCATTCTAACCTGTGTGGTACAGAAGTATTAATAATTCCATGTTAGCACGTCTTCTAAAATTCTTGATACACTACGACTAGTTTCAAAGCAACCATGGTGAACTTTAAGTCTATACTATTTTATAAAAAGAGCTTCTATTATCTTTAAACGTCTTTTACAATTAGATGTCTTAAAATTACGGTATTATTTTCAGGAATTTTTCTCATTGGACCGACGGCTGGATATGAGTGCTTTAGTGCTTCCTTATCGAACTAAGATCACTCAACTAGGTACCCAGGTGTCTCTTTAATGAATTTGTTGTGTGACCAATGTATTTATTTGTTGTTTTTTCCTTTATTACAAAAAATATATTAGCGCCTATAAGTACGTCACCCGCACTAATCTTTTTAGGTAAAGTTAATTTTCTTTTTAAATCTAATATACTCTGATTTGGTTATATATGGTGGTGAATTATACAATTAAAACAGATATTATTAGGTAATATTTATTAGTTAATAATAGTTATTAGGTTATATCTGTTAGCTGAAAATTTATTGAAGATTAGTAATTTATTAGGTAATATTAGTTAATATTATTTTATTTATATATTAGGTAATGATATTTATTAGGTAATATTTATTAGTTGAAAATTTATTGAAAATCAGTAATTTATTAGGTATTATTATTTTATTTATTTATTAGGTAATAATATTTATTAGATAATATTTATTAGTTGAAAATTTATTGAAAATTAGTAATTTATTAGGTAATATTATTTTATTTATTTATTAGGTAATAATATTTATTAGGTAATAATGTTTATTAGGTAATAATATTTATTAGGTAATAATATTTATTGCCAAATGCGATAGTACTGAAACTCTGCAACCAAAAATAAGAATATAAAAAAATCCCAAAATAAGAACATCTTTGCGAAAGACGTTACTTAAAAAATCATTATTTGCTGCAGCGACTTTTATTTATTTATTATTACTACGGCTTAATGACATTTCCCGTACTAGATTTTTTTACAGTAAGTGGAATGTTTCTTTACACCAATGATTCTCAACGATCGTGCCGCGGCACTCTAGTGTGTCGCGCGATCCTCTTCAGCGAAAATATTGCCACGGCATACATATATATGATTTTTTACGAAGTAGTAATGGTAATATTGGACTACAGTTATGTGAAGAAAAAGAACTGCTTACCATTTTGAGTGATCGAGGGCTCGAAATAAAACATTCGACGGTACCCATTGATACATTTTGGATTTCAATACTAAAAGAATATCCCACATAAGCTAAAAAGGCTTTATCAGTTTTATTGCAACTTTCTACTTCCTGTTTATGTGGATTTGGCTTCTCAACCCTAAATAACATAAAAACTAAGAAGTGAGAAAGATTAAGATCAATTGAAGAAAAAATGAGGATCTGCTTATCGCACATTCGACCAAACATTGAAGGAATCACAAAAAAGAAAGGCACAGGTTTCACATTAAATAAGTTGCAGAAATAGTTGAATAGAAACATTGAAATAAAGGAAGTTCATATTTGTGTGTGTATTTAAAAAGATATCTATGGTTTTATTTCTTAACACTTAAATGTATATCCTTTAAAAGTTTTGCTAAGTGGGCTGTAATATTTTCATTTGCTCTCTCGGTGTACCGTTGGATAAAAATGTTGAGAAACACTACACCAACAGACTTTTAAATTCTATCTTGTTGGCTGGCTGTCATTTCTCTTCTTACCATTTATACTTCCCATATATACATAAAAATTTCTCAATTGGATTTTAATCCTATGACACGCTTGGCTAATCGAGCGTTTTTGCCTTTCAATTCATCAGTCTTTTAAGCCGATTTTGTTTTAGGGTCATTATCATGTGGAAGTAGAGGCACAGCGGAGTACTGGACTGCTGATTGAAGTTCGCGTTCATTACATTCACTTACCCTTGAGAAAGGTATGAATCTATCTCGTCTCCCCACAGCTATGGGTAAATAGCAGGAGAGACTGGGTTCTAGAGCCCTGTTTGGCAACCGGTTTTGGAGAAGGAAAAACTCTGAATTCAAACCAACCTAGTCCAACCACCTTCTGCCCAGAAGGTAACTTAAAAAACAAATCCACCTTGCATGTCATCTCGAATAAAGAAGCTATCTTCTTCGAGCAGCGACAGAAAATAAGGGACTCCTCGGACTTAGAACAATGGTTCGAACTTTGGGACACGGCACGGCGCCGTGGACCTCTCCGGTTTTGAATCATTCGTCCGACATTTTAAACGACGACGATCATAGCTTGTCTTTCTAAACTTTTGAGTTGAAAGCATCATGATTTCTTTCAATATTTGATTTAATCCTCTTAATAGTAAGCCTGATCGGTTCGACAAGGTCAAATTGGCAGCTGGTCTAAAAAATGACCTACAATCTGTTAAATGGGTCAAGCGGTGTCTTGTTAATTGTTACGCCTCAAAAACGAAACCGATTTCTTTTAATCAACTGAGAGAACCCTTGTTATCTTCCATCATTTTTGGAGGAGATATGTAGAGTTGGCCTAGCAGTTAACACAACATAAGTGGCAAGTGGTATAGTGTCTTTAAACTCAGATTGAATGAATCTAGTTGGGTAATGCGTGAATCCAGTAGTTCAATTCATTTATTATTTCCGATGGCAAGTAATATATAATCTCGTTCCTGTCGTATCTTCGTGCCATCGGGAGATAACCCATAAACTCCATTACGCTAAGAAATGCTATAAGGGACCCAGCTGAAGATTATTTTATTTAAATTCATTTTATGAGCACAGTTTGTAATGTCTACGTTATGAATGTGTTTCAGCATATAAAATTATAAGGTTGAGTCAATTTTATTCTTAAAAAAATAAAGCACAATTACATTTTATTCAATCGTATACTCATCACTATTTCCTTATCTTAACCCAGTGTCGATATATGATAGATCAATATGTGTTTAAAGTCTTTAATAAATCCCGAGTCTACATTCCACGAATGACATTCGAGCTTCATCGTCAAAGTCTGATGGACGCCTTGGTTTGCGTTTTGCTTTCAACGATGTTTCTCCAGAACGAAACTTTGCGAACCAATTTCATACCTGACGTTTAGTTATGGCTCCTTAACCATAAACATACTTTTCTAGATGTCTCCAAAGCGTTATTCGAACTCCCATAATATTAAGTGACGTAAATGCACTTTCAATATGAAGAGGAAAGAGTATAATTGAAGCAGTTTGCAGCTAAGAATATTGGTTTACTATGTCGTGCTAGACAATTCTTCACGACAGAATCTATCTTACATATTTATAAATCTGCCATTCGTCCTTGCTTTGAATATTGTTCCCACATCTGGTCTGGTGATCTTGCTATAAATTTAGAGATTTTTGATGAAAAATCCAATGAATTTCCAATGGTCCTGACCTGGCATCTCGACTTCAGTCCTTTTCTCACCGCCGTAACGTAGCTTCTCTGTGCACTTTCTATAAATATTTTCATGGTATCAAGATTTTATGAATTTAGGTACAGTACTAGATTGGCACGGTGCAGTAATGGATAGCGGCTCGGATTGAGGAATCGGAGAACCGAGTTCGAATTCCAATTGAATCCATTACATTCACTTATGTGCTAATATCCTTGGGAAAGGTATGAATCCTTTCTTCTCCCACCCAGTTATAGTTCTATAGCCTTGGATGGCAACTGGTCTACCGCAGAAAGAAATGGCAACCTACTGCGTGAAAAAATCTGCCACGTCAGTCCTGTATCGAAAGATACTTGATCGCCTAAACGTGTATCATGCATGGCACATAACTGACTGACTAGATTGGTGGCAAGGTGTCATCAGTTTACTGTTGAAATGTTTAGATGTAACCGTAAGTTCTATGCTAAAAGTTTCTTCTGTTGCACTTCTCACTTGTGGAACTCTCTTCCGGCTTCTTACTTTTCAGTCAACTTTGATTTTCGAAAATTTAACTGCAATAGCAATCGTTATCTTCTGTCTTCTTAAATCTTGTACTTTTATTGTCCTCTCTCCTTAATAGTAGTTTTTCTCATATCAGTTTTTCTCATCTCAGTAACTCCTTGCGTCCTAGTGGCTTTATTGTCTTGCTTGTGGTGAAATGATTAAAAAAAATTCAAGTTTCTGTCAAGAAAATGTAGCTCATCGGTATGATTAGATCTCATACAAACTTTGACCATGTTTCCACCATGTTAAGTGATGAGGCCGAACACTTCTTGGACACCTCATCATAACGCCATCAAACTCATCGGATTTCATCAAACAAAAATAGGTTGATTTTTCTTTCATCTGATTACAATGGTAATGATAAAGGTAATATTAGCCGTTTCTTTATAAGGAAACGTTCGCCATTCATTAACCAAGCGCTGCAGTCGGTTGTTATGAGATCATTCTCTCAAAATAATTTTTCAGGAAAAAACGTTTATCAAGTCGCTCTTTTTTCTACCGAGGGAGGTTTCCTTCCTAACATTTTATTTTAAATAGTGAAGAATATCAACATCATTATTATATCATTATTTAGTCTTCGAGTTACATGTGATATCCATTTTGGCTGTTGCTGTTGTTGAAAGTCCTCAAGAATATCAACATCATTATTATATCATTATTTAGTCTTCGAGTTACATGTGATACCTATTTTGGCTGTTGTTGTTGTTGAAAGTCCTCAAGTGATGTGGTTTTTGTTATTTGGTATAGTCCTTTGTGATTCTGTAGAGCCAGCCCACAAGGTTCGAAGAAATATGATCTTCTCCAGGACCTCTTAGAAAATGGTGACAGTCGACAGTTTAGATATTTCTGAACGGGTCTGGCGCCACGCAATTTGCAGTGTTGTGTGAAACTCTCTCTAGCGCAGCCTATCTTGTCTCTTATGTTAATTTGTTATAACTGGTCTAGAGAACGAGGCATTTGAAGTGCTTGGTATTTACTAAATAGACATCCTGATTTTTTATGATGGATTTAGGTTAGGTGCTATCATTACTTTCATTCCAGTTCCAAATCAATTTCATTCATAGTTCCTATAGAGGCTGGTATGAATGTTTCCTTCCCCTTTTGCCAGGCAAGACTATAAGACCCAGTCTGTTCTGCTATTTAACCCATAGCTGGGAGGAGAATAGCGGGATTCGTGCCCTTCCCAATGTAAGCGAATGTAATGAGCTCGACTGGAATTCGAACACGACTCCCTGATTCCTCAATCCGTTAACAATTATTCCGTCTTGCCTCTACATATCCTTGTAAACTGTATTGTGCCTCTTACACTGCAACTCTCTACCTCGTGTGGCTCTTGGGCCTTTTTTTACAGGATGAACATTATATATATATATATATATATATATATATATATATATATATATATATATATATATATATATATAAGGATTCCCATAAGATAAGAATTCTTTAAATGCATACATTTCCATTTTTATTTCATTCTGTCACAAGAAATATGGGTGTCAAGGAACTTAACATGTGTTATTCATTCACTATTAACAGATGTCACCAGAAATAGAGTAAGAGAGAGTGAGAAACGAGAAATCGGAGAGAAAAGGAGAGAAAAGAAGCTGAGTGTCGACTAAATCAGTAATTAAAAAGGAACAAAAAGTAAAAAAAAAAAAAGCACCGCGTTCATGTGTTGCTGTCTTAGCCAATCAGAAGCTTTGAAAAGAGGTTACCATGGAGATCAGCTGAGCCTCCGCATAATAATGCAGTAGAATGATATCCCCTTTTACAAAGTAAGCGGAAATCACAAAGCACACCGTTACAGATATCCTAAAAAGAAAGAAAAACTAAAAGGGGGGAAAGTAATGAAAATATAGACAGAAATTTTAGACTTCACTATTTTTCCACGCCCTGTCGCCGTTTGACTGCCCGATTGCAGAGAATGTGAACATTGCTGGAATGGTGTTAATAGATCCACCCAGTCAAAGCGACGGGTCAGATAAATTGACTTCGGTGTCGGACTAAAGAATCAGCGTGGGAGGTCAGGTTATTTGTGTTTAAATGGATTGCTTAGTAACTTATTGAATTACATAATCCTTTTTAAGAAAATTCTCACATTGTCTTACATTTTAGGTAAGCTTATATAAATGCCGGCAAGCGACTTATGATAATCTGGCCTAAAAACTTTGGTTCAAGTTTTGGTTTTAGCACAATTGATCAGAGCCTGGTAGCTGATCGAGCTCGAAGAGTCCAATGAAGGGGAAAATTGGCATGTAACATTCAATACCTCCAAAACCAGGCTAGAATCGTTTCATCATCACCGAGCAGACACTAAATTTATTCCAGCCAAGATGAAAGATTGTACTCTCAATGCAGCTTCTTGCCACGAATGTCTATTGGGAGTCAAGTTCCCTGCAGACCTCAAGAGGAACTCATTCACACAATCCATCACTAAAGATATGTGAAAAGTCGTCGGTTTCTTGTACCGCTCCAAAAAGTACATGATTCCTTATGCTATGCCTCTTTTTCCTTCTTACGTTCGTAACGTATTTTAACTGAATTTTAATGATAAATATTTAATTATTTGTAGATAGATTTATAAAGGGTGTTCCAATAACTTGGACCGATTTTAAATGTGAATTAAGTTTAAGCGTCTAATGATATATTCTTTTTCTTTCAGATTTAACAATTTCAATCATGGAAGGATTAACAATTAAACAACGTGTTAAAGTTATCGAAGCCTATTACGAAAATGGACGTTCAAACAAAAATGCATTTCGCGCACTACGCGATTTTTGTAGTCAACATAATCGACCAGCCGTGAGTGCAACTGGAAACGATATAACGTTGTTGTGGAGAGTTTCAATTCCTGCGCGCGATGACGAATAGACGTGCCTGGATTTTCGGCCATATTCTCGTGCACTGCAGCAATGTTTAGGCTGAACGACGTAAATGAGCATACAACGGTGTTTACACATCTGCCACCAACCCAGTTTGTTTGAATTTACGAACAATTTTTCCAATTGCACTCTTGAATCTTTAACACGTTGTTTGATTGTTAATCTTTCCATGGTTGAAATTGCCAAAGACTTAAGTTGTTAAATCTGAAAGAAAAAGAAAAAAAATCATTAGACGCTTAAACTTAATTCACATTTAACATCTGTCCAAGTTATTGGAACACCCTTTACAACCACATATATGCTATTTTCGGACACTTCGATGTGGTCTAATGGTTAGCAAACTTGTTTCGCTAGATCGATTACGAACTATTAGTGAGTTCAATCGTCACTGGGAATTACACTTCCGGACATGGGTGTTACACTTTCGCCACATCTAAGCTAGGCTTAAAAAATCATTTGTGGACACTTTCCTTACACCTCATCGACGTGGTGTAATGGTTAGCAAGCTTGTCTCGCTATATCAATCATGACTGACTAGTGAATTCGATACTTACTGGGTACTCCGCACGTTCGGCCCAGTGCCACATCTAAGCTACGCTTAGAAAATCATTTGGGCACTTCGTCGTGGTCTAATGGTTAGCAAGCTTATCTCGCTAGATCGAGGCCCTCAGTGGAATCATATATGTAAGAGAAAGCATGTGGTTTAATGTTCAGTAAGCTTGTCTCGCTAGATCAATCACGGCAGAATAAGATCACATATACTGATCTGTATATGGGTAATTGAATGATATAAAGGAAATAAATCCTATGTTTTTTTGTCTCTTGATTATTGATTTTTATCAGTAGAATCATATATGTAAGAGAAAAGAAATCACTTGGTCTAATGTTCAGCAAACTTATGACTGAATAGTGAGTGCGATCCACTTTGGGTGCTCCTTAATCTAGGCCTTGTGCCATAACTAAGCTATGGTTACCAAATCCCTATATGCCATTTTGTTCAATTATCTTTTACCATTTTTTAGGCAAGTTCATTATTCCATCCTGACAGGTCTTTCTAGGTGGGGATGAACTGGCCGAAGAGATTTTTACTTCTAAAATCGAAATTCTTATTAAGAGAATTTTGTAGTGAAAAATTTAATAAAATATATGCAAAAGCAAAAACATTTCAAAGGAAACATTTTTTCGTGTATTATTTGATTTTAGTCAAATCAATTTTTCTTTTTTCACAATTTTCATTTAAGTCCAACGAAAATAAATAATAAACATATAACTATTTATTCATTTCACTGACTGTTCATGAAAAATACCAACTTTGGAGAAGTTATAGGGTCATCACGTTCAAGCCGACGCCATCTGGGTCAGAGTGTGTTGAGTATGATGCGTTACTATATTTACCTCGTCTCTCAACAGAGACGTGATGTGACACAAAGCCAGGTTTATTGTAGGAAACCCGAGCGCATACACTCGGACCAAGGACAAATAATCCCCGAGCCTCCTGCAGCCGTCGGTTGCGCTGGGTTCGGTGGCAAGCACCGATCCCTCTCCCTAATGTCATGAGAGGGTGTAGCCTCGGGCAGTTGTTCCCCAGAGCTGGGCACCTCACAGTATTATTTTCCTCAGTTGCGCCTCTGTCCTCCGACGGAGCCGCACTCTGTCCGGAAATAGAGACATAACTGAGAGATGATAAACCCTACCGGTATGTGTTAGGTAAGTAAATTGATGCGTAAGTGACGTAGTTTTTACCGCTTCCGGCGTATTAGTTACAGGTTATAGGTTATTATTAACTGCCAATGCTAAAAAGAGTGTTTGCTATTTTGATACTTGCCGCCAAACAACACATGTGGCCATCCAGAAAAGTTTTCCCTTGGTTAAAACTATACTGTTTCATTTTTCTATTAGCACGGAGCGTATATGCACGACAAGGCGCTGCTTAGTCTAAAGATTAATCTTATTTTAAGCATGAAGCGAGGCTCAGTATTTTTTTTAATGTAACTAATGTTTTCCAACCCTCAACCTACGGAAAGGAACTGAAATTTCTAACTCTCAATAGGATTATATTTAAGCGCCAGAAGAGGTGCCCGGCATTACTCGTGAGCTAATTTTATCGAAATAAAAAGACAAACAAACAGACATTTTATTTTATTTGTATAGATTATTAAAATGACGAACCACGCATTAATTTACTACAAAATTTTGATTTACATCGCTTATCACTAGATTTTTACGTGGGAATAATTATTTAACTCCAATGGGAAATGGCTTCTTTGAACTTATTTTATTACCTTTTTTGACCTTCAGCATTGAGCAAAGTCAATTTGTTTAATCTTTTATGACCTTCGGTATTGACCAAGGTCATTTTTAACCTTTTATGACATTTAGCATTGTCCAAGGTCATTTTAAAAAATCTTTTATGACTTTCGGTATTGAAAAAATCATGTTTTTTTTAAAGTTTTATAACCTTCAGCATTGTCTAAGGTCAATTTTTTAAACATTTTATGACCTTCATCATTGACTACGCTCAAATTTACATACCTCATGACACTTCTTGGGATATAGCCTTTGTTTATGGCAAGTTTTGTTGAAATCTATTTACAGGGTTTCCTTAAAGTTTGGACACAGGAAATCTCATTAACTATATTTTTTTACCTCCACAGATTAAACATGGTTTTGCCGAAAAAAGAAAGAATTAACTTCTTTTTCTGGGGTACGCTAAAAGAGAAGGTGTACTTATTGAAAATCACAGATACAGCACACTTGATTAAACGCATGAGGAGTGAATGTGATAAAATTGACTGCAATGCGGAGTTATTGCATCGGGTCCACGTGAATCTTGCAAAGCGCATCAACATTTGCATAAAACATTATGGAAATCATATTGAAGATGTTATTTGTTAATATTCCAATTCAATAAATGTTAAAAATTTACAGTTTTGCCTATGTATCCAGACTTTATGGCGCCCTAGATATCGAAGAGAATAATAAGGGAGGTAATTATGACATGAAGAGTATCAATTAATTGAAGAAATGCATATGACAATTGTTCTCGCTCCTTTGATGATTCCTTGGAGAACGTTTTAGTATCCCTGCATCTTTGGGAACAAATATGGAAGGCTGATCACGTGACTCGTGAAATTACATTTTATTTTGGCGTTTGTTACTTTTATGTGACAACTTCCGATCTTTATGTGACAACTTCCGGTTTTTTTGTTGTTGCTCAAAGTAACTTTTTCAGTATCCCTCTTTGTTTCTGTTTTGCAATCCATTCAGACAAACTCACTGTTTCTCTTGCTTTCAATATGTTTCTTTTTACAGTAAGGTTCACAATGTATAAGGCCTGAGGGCTACTCGAGGTAGAGGGTTATGTTAAAGGGTAGTTTATACGAATATGAGTTAACGGTTAACTCTAGACTTAAACACGTTAAGATTCTAGTGATCGAGGAAACGAAGTGGTTCGTGGGAAGAAGCTGTTCGGGTGGAACTTACTTTTAACCGATGGAATACGGAGGGAATGTGGATGGTTTGTTACAATGTAACTGGTATGACGTGTCCTCTCCGTGGGGGCTAGACCTGGCGGAACCAAGGAATGTAGTTCGTCAGAGCACTTCCCATGGTAGTAGCGAGAGAGCAGCGTGAGGCTTGCCACATCCCGCCTTTGAGAGAGAGGTTTGTAGGTGGAGAATAGTTCGTCACTCAAAAGGATTCGAAGACGCTTTTGAACACTATCAAGACTGGAAAGTAAATTTTATTTGTATAGATGAAATAAGCATGAACTCAAGCTCAAACTTGAGAATTTGCTAAAATTACATGATGCTCTCAAGGAGGTTTCATGTTTGGTATGTGTTATGGTCCAATATCCTCGCACCACGGTTATATTCCAAGGTAGAACCAAGGAAGAACAACACGAACACAAGAGTAGTAAATAACAAAGATATGTTACAACAGAAATATAATACAAGAAGTTGAAGGCGTTAGTATTAACATTCAGTCTGGTTTAGTGTGAACTAATATGTCTTGACTCGTTAGGTCGCAACTCATTCCTCATCCTCTCTCTCTCAGAGAGGCGCAGTATTTATAGAGTCAGGAAGAGTCCATTATCGTTATAGGTAAGTTCCCATAACATCCCCCTTCCAAAGCTTTTGCGTCGCAGGTGTTTTTAGTATTTTTTTCTCTTTCGATTTATTATCAAAGGCTCTGTGACTTTTCTTTTTCTGGTCGATTTTCGTGGTTCAGACATTGTTTGCGGCCTTTGCATATCAAATGTGTCGAATATGGTATTCATCACTTCTTCCTGAAGTGGACCGTTAGAATCCTCTAACAGCCTCTTTTTTATTTGATTTACATGTCTTTTATGTGAGAATTTCGGGCCCTGTATTGTATAAACCATGTTCCCGATTCTTTTTTCAATTGTACCTTGCTCCCAGTAGGATGTATTGTTTTTATACGTTTTGAAAAAAAATTCTCTCCTGGGTAGAATTTTCTTTTTGGTACACACGACATTGGTATTTGCTTTGTTTGTTTTGGTAGCAATTTGTCAAATACTGATCTGATTTTTCGGGCGAACATCACTTCCGCGGGTGATAATGCCACTTTCATTATATAATAGAACGTTGTCACATGACGAAAAACTGTCTGATACCTTTTTATTTTTTTCTGAAATTTTTGTTTTTGTTTCTTTTATGAATTACTGTTTGGAGTAATTCGATATACTTGTAAAAATTGTTGCAACGCCTTTTTCGTAGGCACGTCATATGCTTTCCTTAACACTCTTTTGAGTGTGTCTACAAATCTCTCCGCTTGCCCATTTGATCTTGGGTGATATGGCGGAGATTTGATATGCTTAACTTGGAAAGTTTCGCAAAATTCTTGAAAGTCCGCAGATGTGAATTGTGTCCCATTATTGGTGACTAGACAATCAACCACTCCGAAACGAGCAAACAGATCGAGGAGGCAATTTATGGTAGTTTCAGAAGTAGGTTTTCTGCAACGAAACACTTCTGGCCATTTACTATAACTGTCTACTATGATCAAATAGTAGAAACCATCTATTGGACCTGCGAAGTCGACGTGGATTCTTGACCATGGTCGATCTGTCTCTGGCCAAGGCTTATGGATGATCGGCGGTGCTTTTGCTGCTAAGGAACAACCTTTGAATTTTCCCCCATTTCTACTTGCACGTCTTTTCGTATGTTTGTCTTGTCCGCTTGGTCAGTCCTAGTGACTCTTATTCTGCTTTTGCTTTCTTTCCTAGTCCAACAATGAGAACTTTTATGACCCACTTTTTTGCACGACAGACAACTCTTAAAGCGGTATGGACAATCTTTATATCAATCCAAAGTCCCACAGCGATAGCATGGACTGGGTGGTAGTTTTTCTGATATTGACTTTTTGAAGAAGAAAAATTTGTTTGACGTGTTTTTAAGGAGGGAAGATTGGTTTGTTTTTGAGGAGGGACAAAAACGTGTTTGTCGTTGTACTTTACGTATGTGAGCGATGCCAGACTCTTCTATATCTTTCGAGTCCTTCTTTACGCTTATACATCTCTGACAGTCTTCAGTCTATTTTTGTAGCGTCAGTTCTGGTTCACTCTCCAGTTTTGTAAGAATTCTTCGTCTGATCTCCGGGTCTTTAGTCGAAATCAGGCCTTGAACGAATATTAAACATTTAAAGTTGTCCGGGCTTAGTTCAGATAACTTAAAGTCATCACAATGTTTGTTTACAATGGAAGCGAATGTTATATAGTCTTCGCTGACCTTTTTTTGTTAGATTCATATGGAATAATGAGGTATTTGGGCTAAAAAGTTCTGTTAACAATTTTATGGCTTCCTTGAAGGTTAATTCATTTGTTTTCCTCGGTAGGATGTAGTCTACGAATTTAGTGTATTCGCATGACCCTAATTTTCTTTGTAGTAGACGTACTTTTCTCGCGTCTGACCAATTCCCGCAATCAAACTCATATAAATCTTCGTACCTTCTGAAGTAAACTGCGATGGTTTTGTCTTCGTCTGGTGCATACGTGAAGTCTTCGATAGAGCTCCATATAGCACTTTGCGATAGAACGGTTTCATTTTCGGAATTTTGCCCATTATTTGTTATTACTCGAAGCAATAATTCTTGTAGTTCAAGATGCTTCTGTTCGTTTTTCTGTTGCTCCTCAAATTGTATTTTCATAAGTTCCAAAATGGTTGCCTTAAAGTCTTCCATATTTTTTGTAATTATGTGTAAGTATTTTTCTTTTAGTTTAGACTTCAGGTCTTTGTTACTACTGTAAAGTTGGTGTCCAAAAAGAAAATTTTTTCTTTTTTTTATGTTCGGGTATAACTTTCTCTTTTTTTCACTACCAACGTCGCCTCTGTTACGGGCGACCGATAGTAAAAGATTTTTTGTAGATTCTCCGCGTAGAACTTGTTTCTTGAGTATACCTTTTTGGTTTCTCCGCGTAGAATTTATTTCTGAAGTTTCCTCTATACTTTTTTAGGATTTCTCCGCGTAGAGTTTGTTTCTTCAGTCATCAGTATACTTTTTTAGGATTTCTCCGCGTAGAGTTTGTTTCTTCAGTCCTCGTCGCCACTGTTATGGTCCAATATCCTCTCACCACGGTTATGGACCAAGGAAGAACAACACGAACACAAGAGTAGTAAATAACAAAGATATATTACAACAGAAATATAATACAAGAAGTTGAAGGTGTTAGTATTAACTGTCAGTCTGGTTTAGAGTGAACTAATATACCTTGACTCGTTAGGTCTCAACTTATTCCTCATCCTCTCTCTCTCTCTCTCTCAGAGAGGTGCAGTATTTATAGAGTCAGGAAGAGTCCATTATCCTTATAGGTAAGTTCCTATAACAGTATGTTTATTGAGTTTCGAGTTCACTCCAGACCTCAAGTGGAACCTATATATACGATCCATTGCTAAAAGATCCTGGAAAAAATGGTCGGCTCATTCTATCGCTCCAGAAAGTAACCTGATTCCTTCTGTCATATTTTATCTTTAAAAGTGTCAGATTAAACAAAAAATGGAGTGTTGCTACCAAATTTTGGGTTGGACCTGTTTCGGTCTGACTTTCAAGTCTTGGTAGGGTTCGAAACCGTTTATAAGGTCTTGTGGTGTAGGGTGGGGGAACTCATTATTCACATTGTAGTCTAATTCTTTCATTTCAGCAGTTCAGACATTTAAAACTAAGACATACCATGCTACTTACACGCAGTTGAACCACACGCATTTTCCCCGTATTCTAAATGTAAGGAGGATATTCCATTTAGAGAGCTTTTTCTTAAGAACTGCTACTTAATGGACCAGGCTCCCGTGTAGATACTTTTCTTGAACACTATAATCTTAATTTCTCCAATGGCCAATCGTTATCTTCCCTAATCTCATAATCTTCCTACCGTATCCTCTTATATTCATATCATAGACCATATCATTATCATTACAGTAATCTTTCTCTCTTGAGTGGGCTAATGAAGTTCATTCATTAAGTATAAAAATTGTTACTGTGCACTCTGTATCTGTTGTCGCTTTGGTGGAAATAAATAAGAGGTCTTTATACTCTTATCCCTCATATATAAACTTTCGTTTTCTTAATACACGAAACATTTCGCAATCAGTTAACATTTGAGTTATTGATTATGCAGCATTTTTTGGTCATAATTTGGAGGTTGCCCTGTGCACTAGAATATAAGATACACCTCTTAGTCAACGGAGTCATTTCTTAAAAGTATGTTAGTTATTGATACTTCCACTATATCGGACATTCTACATGCGCGTTGATGGACTGAAGGCCGCATTTTGCACAGCGACGTTAAAAGGCTCTTGCTTGCACCGCTCAAAAGAACACGTCCATTTGGTAGGTGCATGTAGGAAAAGGAAGAGACCAAATGTGAATTCGTTTTACGCAACTGTACTTTGTACAGGTGCATATATGTATTATTGTTTCTCAACGTTGTCGTGTTTGTTTTTCGTTTTCATTTTAATACAAACGCGAATTAAGATTGCACATTTCTGTTCTGGCTCTATGAATGCACCATATGTGTTGGCAATGAACGCCTAAAATCCAATTCACGGTACCTATATATATATATATATATATATATATATATATATATATATATATATATATATATATATATATAATAAATACAAGTAAAATGTTTGTCACTTAGCTGATTGATGTTACGTTCAGTATCCCGACTTTCAAAGAGTTTCGTAGACGGACCTCCATCGGAAATCACTCCGTCCACTCGTTAGGGTTATCAGCAACTGACTGCTTATACTTCTCGATTTTTTTTCTTTATAGGCACTTCTCATTGGTGTAAGTTTTCTTTTTATAGTGTATATATATATATATATATATATATATATATATATATATATATATATATATATATATATATATAGTATAACTCCACTAAACCTAACATCCGAGATGTTCGTTATTGAGGATACTGTTGGGATTGGAGGATGAAAATGTGCTGACTGTGTTAGTAAAATAAAACATTCCTATAACTCGAGATACATACATAACATAACCCATATATTCAGTTAAAAATAAAATCATCCTTGATAATAGCTAAAAGTATAGCCGGATGCACTGGGAAATGCAGAATTATGGGACAGTTTTTACACATCTTGTGTCCAGAAAAGAAAAACACTTTACGAACAAAAGATCGCTATATATATATATATATATATATATATATATATATATATATATATATATATATATATATATACTTCCCACCAATTAGGGTAGACTGTGGCCAATAGTCTTGATTGGAAACTAGTCTAGGAGAAGGATAATTTTGAATTCAAACTCGAGAACTTTTTAGAGTCTTCGTGGCATCCTGTGCACAATTTTTCTGTTATCAGATGTTTCGACTCTGCAAGAATTCACCACTACAATCAAATTATGTGTGTGGGTAATCTACTGGTTTCATTCTAAACTGAACTATTGAAATCGATGCGAGTGTCACTCTATCTATCTATCTATCTATCTATCTATCTATCTATCTATCTATCTATCTATATTCATTATCTATCTATCTATCTATCTATCTATCTATCTATCTATCTATCTATCTATCATACAATAGAAAGGTAAAACACTATCTCTTACCGCACTACCTAGGTGGCTAGGTAATATATATATATATATATATATATATATATATATATATATATATATATATTCACACATATATTTTTAAATATAATAGACAACGAATGTCTATTATGTTTGATCATGAGCCATTCGAAGTTTCGTATAGTGGCTTTAGTCGCGGGAGAAAATAAAAACAAAATCTATCCAAAAATTGTAGTTGAATAATGATCTGCTACTCCAATACACACACACACACACACACACACACACACATATATATATATATATATATATATATATATATATATATATATATATATATATATGCTTTAAGCCAAACTTTTGGGGCTATCCTGTAGATTTAAACGAATCGCATAAATAACTCACTTCGGGACAGAGGGGCTTTATCTTACCGAAGGCTTTTTGGACATATTTAATAATAATAATAATAACAACAATAATAATAATGAAATTAACCGATGAATGCATAAAATTTGCTGAAAAATTTAGCTGATTTTGTTTAATCTACCTTGCTGGTTAATAGGAATCTAAGGATTGGCAGATTTAAAATTTTAGATAATCCCTCTATAAAATATGGACGCCTTGCATAATATAAGTTAATTAAACAAAAGAAGGCATGAAACGTACTAATTATTAAATATAGAGTTTGGTGCAAAACCTTTGTCCTATATATATATATATATATATAAAGAGAACATTCGGACAGTTTTTATATAATTTATCCTCTGAAAAGAAAAACTTTATTAGATGGCACGAGAAATTATATAAAAAACTAAATAAAAGCACCTTGTCAGTCGTTTTTAATGAAATGTGCTTAAAAGAAGGATTGCTGCCTAATACACAAATATATATATATATATATATATATATATATATATATATATATATATATATATAAATTTCTGCTTGTATAAACGCCTGCACACACACACACGCATATATATATATATATATATATATATATATATATATATATATATATATATATATATATACATTGTATTTTTGTTGTTGGATGTTCAGAAATTTACCCTTTTCCAAAGCACGTGTCCTCGGTGCCTGTTTGAATCGTGAAAAAAAAAACGAAGATTCGAGTGAGAAAAGATGCTCTCCACGTGGAAAATTATACTATGACAATCTCTCTCTCTTCTCTCTCTCTCTCTCTCTCTCTCTCTCTCTCTCTCTCTCTCTCTCTCTCTATATATATATATATATATATATATGTATACGTTTCTGTGTGTGTGTGTGTAAAGAATTAATTTTATTTTTAATCCGACTTAATTTTATGTTAGTGGGTACCCGTATTTGAGTAGACGCTTCGTTTTTTGCTATTTTTTTTTAAAGGCAGTGTTTATTTTGTCTACTGGGTTGCGCACTTGAGAAAACTTATTAAAGAACAGGGCAAGATTTGAACCTGCGCACCTCCATCTCTTTGCAGGGGAAGCCTTCGTCTGATCCAGCGTGTTTTGACTGTTCAACTACAGATAGCTTCATAGTCAAGCAACGTTCTATTTGCCTTTAAGGCATGTTCACTCGTTCAGATTTTCCCGAAAGCACTATCGGCTCGTTTCGTAAAGAAGGGAACATTTTCTTTTTTTTAAAAAAGTTTTTCTCAAGTGCAGGCTGGTAGACAATATGAATGAGCAGACCTTAGTTACAGTTTCTGGGAGAGTAGCATGTTATCTAGCGTGATCAACAATCTGAACAAGGCCAGCACGCACAAACCTTCCGTCACGATGGCTTGTGACTTCATGATAGCACAGCCATCGACGCCCCTCCCAATGGTTGCGTCTACCCGATTTCACTCACAAGGCTTGGTTCAACCCGTGGTATGGTATTCAGGCACTTTCCAAAGGTGCCGCACACTGAGATCACCTCCTCCAGATCGATAACATCAGAAAATCACTTTCCTGACAAATCAACCATGGTGAGATTCGAACCCGGGTCTCATGACCAGAACGTTCTAACCACTCGACCACGTGCTCATATATAGACCATATAAGCTCTATATAGACAATATAAACACTGTTTAAAAAAAAAAACGAACAAAAAAATACAGAGCGTCTACTCAAATACGGGTATCCATTAAAAATAACGTTTGAAGTAATAAAAATATGTAGCATTAAAAAAGTAAAATCCATTAATTCTTCATTTTACGTCTATTTCAAAAGCTATTAACTTGTGCTGTCTCTTATCGATATTAATATCAAGCCCTTTCATTTTGGTTTCTCGGATACAACAGAAATGAGTGTTACGACTATCAACGTTCCGAGCAAATAATTCCTGTTTAAAATTTTATTTTATCTTACAAGTCCTTTAATATTAAATGTTTCGATGGTAAAATATTTATCTGAGATTGGAAATATTTACACAATTGTAAATAAGATACCAACTTTTAACAGTTAACAATTGGAGTCTTCATTTTCTTGAACTTGTTGATGATTTTATTGTTTTTGTTGTGGATTCCGGGATGACATCCGGTATCAAATAATAACAAACGCCAAGAATGAATATAGAGAAATAAATGTATTAATGTAATAATACAAACTGGTAATACAGGTTAGTAGTTCCAGGAATGCGGGGTTAGTAGACAAATATATATATATAGTCTTTGGCATCGACGTATCGCTGTATGACTTCTTATTGAGTCTAAGTACTCGTTACTGTGACTCTTGCCGCTACGTTATTCTACTACTACTGTTCGACTTGACTCCTACTACTCTTCGGGTATTCACTAGCGGTAGTATATGTATACTCTGGGTGAGTTCATTTGTGTAAAAAGGGGAGACCCCTCAACAGTTTTCCACCCCTCATTTGCAAAAAAAATGAAACCTTACTAGTCTCTCGCTACTCTATCGCTGTTTTTATGGTATATGTTCGGATGAAATACATTCCTTAGTTTCACCGGTCAAGAATTTTCCAGCTAGCACTCGCCATGTACATTTAGTTAACTCATCCTCATTCTCTTTATGTTCCATTGGTAAGGAGGAAGTTCTACTCACACAGTTTCTTCCTTAGAATTGGTGCAGTGTGGAAAATACTCCAGTAGGGATGCTTCCTTTGTCACTACAATATTAACCATTTCAATTCGAGTGTTATCGTTTATCATGTTCACATAATATGCAATCCTTGTGTCCTACCTATACGCCATTATAACATTCCCATATAGTAAGCGTTTACCTTGGGTTGCACTTAGATCTTGTATTGGGTGAACAACATTAAACAAAAGAAAAATCGATATTAATATTTGGGTACAATTGTCAGCCACGCTATATAAGTTTTCGAAAATTTTCCTGGAAATAGATTTCAGTTTTTCACTTTAAAAACCACTTTGTTGCTTACTGGAACAGGAATATCAGCTTCCAAAGGTATCTGTTATTCCTGAAGACTCCAGTCAATGATTATCAGTTACTGTAGAGCAGGGGTGTTTAAACCATTTTCAAAGAGGGCCAACCCTTCTGCATAGCATTCTTTGAACTATTAAAATTAAATTCAAATGAACTATCTTATGAACATTTTATTGCAAATGGTATATTTTAATTTCTTCACTTGGATGACAAATAAATTTAAATAGGCCTTACCAAAATCACTCAGCCTGTCATATCTGAAGCCAATATAAGATGAAGTAAAATATGTTTGAGAAAAAAGAACTTCCAGGAACCTATAATATATCTTAGGCTAATCTTAAACATTATTGGTAATTAATGTCGTCTGTCAACTTTTAAGTTAAAAACATGCGAATAGGAACATAACATCGACATTCATCTTATTAAGAAGTAGAAAACATAAAGTGACACAAGTCCATGTGTCCAAATATATTTATAACTGATTTTGACCAACAGAAAACAAATTTAATTTACTAAGAGTTTAGAATTTATTTGTCTCAAATGACCAAGACAAATAACTTGCCTGCACTAATGTGAAGGGTGATACTGAGATCTGGACTGCAGTATGTAGGCCAGGTCTGGTTCAAATTCAGTGATCTGGTTCAAAGGCAGTGATTTTAGAAAATGGCTGGAAAAAGTCAAGGTCAGGGTCACACCGCTAGAGGGCGGCAAACACAATGCTGCTGCCATCTTCTGGTAAACGAAATTGCATTTCTTAGGCGTGTATTTTACATACTCTGATTAACAAAACTGGAGGGGTCATAAGTGATACATTCTATGACAGAGGATTGGGGCCATATGAAATTTGATCGCGGAACATAATTGGCCCCCGGGTCGGACTTTCGACATATCTGCTGTAGAGGAAAGTTTTGAAGTTCATTTTTCTTCTTTTATTTTTTTTTTTTTGTTAGAGACGCTACAATTCTACTTTAAACGTCTATCGAATGAAAGTGGCGTCATGTGTAGGACGGTTTGCCATTACATGTAATGGGTATATATTTTGAATTTAAAAACTTGAGTCCGTTAGATGTCAAATAACTCCAATTTAAACGTCTATCGAAAGAAAGTGACGTCATGTGCAGGACGGTTTGCCATTACATGTAATGGGTATATATTTTGAATTTAAAAACTTGAGTCCGTTAGATGTCAAATAACTCTAATTTAAACGTCTATCGAAGGAAAGTGACGTCATGTGTAGGACGGTTTGCCATTACATGTAATAGGTATATATTTTGAATTTAAAAACGTTTGTACGTTAAGTGTCAAGTAACAGTCTTTAAGGACCAAGATATAACATTTTTCAAATTTAAACCCAATTTAAAATGCTTTCTCTCAGCGAAAGATATTGGGTTTCACTTGGTATTTTTTTTTGAATAAGAATAATTTCAAGTATAAACATTTTTCTTTAGTGTTAGTGCTATACAATGGTTTAGTATTTTCTAAGTGTACTTATCTAATAATAATAGTCACATAGTGGTCTTTGAGATATATTCATGACTGTAAATACGGATTGCACTTCTTCTAGGGGCCGTATTCCTTCAAGACGTTGACAACCATCGCTTTCCACAATTTGTTGTCCTTTGTAGCTCTTAATACTTTTGTCCTTTTGCCATCTCTCCCAAACCTTGCTCCACCACTCATTCCCTCAAGCTCTCTATGTAGGTTATGCGTTGCTTACCTCTGTCTCTCTTACCTTCAATCTGTCCCGTGAGTGTCAAATTTTCCAAGCCCTCTTTCCTCACTATGTGCCTGAGAATTTTCAACGGTTTCTCTCTGATAAATGTACAAAAGTCATCTATAAAATGACTCACCGTACACAAGTCATCAAATAAAAGGAGTCAATGTACAAAAGTCATCTATAAAATGACTTACTGTACACAAGTCACCAAATAAAAGGAGTCAATGTACAAAAGTCATCTATAAAATGACTCACTGTACACAAGTCATCAAATAAAAGGAGTCAATGTACAAAAGTCATCTATAAAATGACTCACTGTACACAAGTCATCAAATAAAAGGAGTCAATGTACAAAAGTCATCTATAAAATGACTCACTGTACACAAGTCATCAAATAAAAGGAGTCAATGTACAAAAGTCATCTATAAAATGACTTACTGTACACAAATCATCTGTAAAACGACTCAATGTACACAAGTCACTATAAAATGACAATGTACAAAAGTGAGCAAATAAAATAACTCAATGTACAAAGGTCATCAAATAAAATGACTCAATGTATAAAAGTCAACTATAAAATGACTTAATGTACAAAAGTAAGCAAGTAAAATGACTCAGTGTAGACAAGTCATTAATAAAATGACACATTCTACACAAATCATCTATAATGTACAAAAGTAAGCAAGTAAAATGACTCAGTGTAGACAAGTCATTAATAAAATGACACATTCTACACAAATCATCTATAATGTACAAAAGTAAGCAAGTAAAATGACTCAATGTAGACAAGTCATTAATAAAATGACACATTCTACACAAATCATCTATAAGTAGAAGTGCCCTTTTTGTTGCCATTGCCTCTAGAACTTCGTGGTTGCTCATATGTTTGATCCATGGTATTCGCTTTTTGTAGAACCACATTTCTGTTGCTCCAAGTTTTTTTTCCATTTCTGAGGAGACTGTAAACAGCATTCACTGCTATATAGGAGGACTGATACTACATAACAGTTCCGTACTCTTTTCTTTGTTTGTAACGATAAGCTTTGCTAATTAGCATGCTAATGCATGAGTGATCAATATAATGATTTAATGTTGTTTTTTCGATTATTAGAATTGGAGAGGCTATCCCCAAAATGAACATTATCATCAGTCCCATGACCGGGCGTGGTTACATGAGCACTTGACCAATTCCCTCCAGATATCTGGGTTGAAAGACGAAGAGGTATTCATTGAAGCGTAGCGTCTTGGCCAAGAACACCTAGCGGAGTCCATCCATTCCTGAAACCACAGCGGACGTCCTCCAAATTCAAGGCTCGATTTGATAACGGACACGTTTCCGTTGATTCTATCGATGTGGGAGGTAGACCTTCCGGCATTGACCGTTGACATCTGACTAGGAAAATCCTTTGCTCAGCGATGTCCTCAGTGAAATGGTTGTATACATAGTCCAGTCTAACCCCCACTGTGCAAGATGGCCGTTGACCCTGCAAGAAGGTTAATCATAATTGTTTTTAATTATGCTGTGCGTCTAACTAACATCATCACCAGAAAAGCCTGGTGGGGGTGCAAGTTTAATTGCTGATGACTCGACCATGTAGCAGATAGTGTTGCTTTACATGGTACCAGTAGCACTTGTAGCACACACAGACACACAGACACACACACACACACACTCACTATCTTCTCTTTTCTCTCTCTCTCTCTTTCTCTCTCTCTCTCTCTATATATATATATATATGCACATACATATATATCTGGTTATATATCTATCATACTTCTCGCTCTTAGTGCCTCTATACATAGTTAATTAAACATTACGTAATTATCTATCTGATCTTGGTCTGTGGATATCTAAACGATTCTTTATCTATCTATCTATCTATCTATCTATCTATCTATCTATCTATCTATCTATCTATCTTAGTCTATACATAACACATATCTCTTTCCCAGTCTATACAGATCACACACACACACACACACACACACACACACACACACACACACACACACACACACACACACACACACACACTCTCTCTCTCTCTCTCTCTCTCTCCATTTCCCTCTCTCTGTATATATATATATTATAATTTTTTATATGTAAGTTGAATCTCTCTCTCCCAGTGCCGCTGTATATATTTAATTAAACAGACGTAAACTATGACACGTTCACGAATACACGTGTGCATAAACGAACGAGTAAAATATGAATTTAACCGCACACATATATTTGAATGCGCTTACAGATGTCAATATCTATATGGAAGTCACACACACATAGACTCACAGAGTTAAACGCACATATAGATACATATAAGGATATAAGGTCAAAGCATAACCTTTTTTGCTGGGCGGCCGTAATAAACGGTATTTTAAATATTTAAAAAAATGTGCACTTTTCAAACAGTTAAAAAATTGCTTAGGTTTTAACTTAACGTAAATCCCACAAGTATTAGTTTCTGTGTAGCGAGGCTTGCAACCATGACGAGAAAGCAGGCCAATAAATACATACATTCTTGCTTCCATTACTACCCACATATGCATACAATCAAGACGCTTGTCGTAGAGTTAGCAATTTAGTGGTGCAGACAATTCCTAGAGTAATGAGTTCGATCCGATCTAAAAACTCGACGAGCGCTAGATCCCAAACGTTTGGAGAATAATTACACGCATTGAATTCAGATTTGCATTCAGTTAGTAAAGAAGCATACTTGGATACGATAGGCCAACCACACACACACACACACACACACACACACACACACACACACACACACACAAATATATATATGTATATAAATATATATAAATATATATATATATATATGTGTGTGTGTGTGTGTGTGTGTGTGTGTGTGTACATAAATATAAAAATGGATATTAAGATCAATATCGATTGGCAACAATATGGTTCATGCTTGAACGCAATAATCAGTCCGATGAAACATTCTATGAACGTTAGAGTCACAGGGAGGTGATTTTTTTCATAATCTTGGGGAAGCGATTCCATGCTGCAGCACCGTTATGAAGTGCCTGGAAATTACGGGTTGACCAATGCTTTGTGGGTGAAATTGGGCTGACGGAAATAGCTGCAGTATAAAGCGCAGGTTTTGCTCCGTGGGTGTCGAAAGAACTCAAGTGTACCTGAGCAGACGTTTGCAACAAGGATTAGCAACTCCCTCCAGCAGACAAGCATACTCGAATACAACAGGCCAACCATACACATACACATAGACACAGAAATATATATATACATAAAATACAATATAAAATGCAAGATAGTATATTGTAAAAAGAGGCCGTAAACAGCCACACTTAAAAGGTGCAATAAAAAAAGCGCTCAATACAAAATTCCCAGAAATTTGAGTTGTAGACCAAAATATAATCAGGAACACCAAAACTCAAGCTACCATGCTATCTAGGTTTCGACCGTTAGGTCTCCTCACACATATATATATATATATATATATATATATATATATATATATATATATATTACATGAATCATTCATACAAAAAGTAGATTAGTAAAGTTAATGATGTAAATGGCGAAAATATTCTTCGCAAACAATTTTTTTTGCGAAGAAGATTTTCGCCATTTACATCATTAACTTTACTAATCTACTTTTTGTATAAATGATTCATGTAATATAAATTGAACTGCACCACATATTTGATATATATATATGTGTGTGTGTGTGTGTGGACATTAAGCTGGCAACAGTCTGGTTCCCGCTTGAACACAATCTTCAAGCCGATGTTGAAGAAACATTGTATGAGGCATGAAAGATTGTCGTCACACAGGTTATGTATATATATATATATATATATAATTTCAGGCGATGTTTTTCCAGAACATTGTCACGTGCGTGCCCCTTCAGCCCGTGACTAATATGGCTCTCTACAATTTCCTATCCTTGCGTCCCTCGGCAGGAATCGAACCTGTGTCCCTCGTTAAACCCGGCGCGCCTAACCACTTCGCTACAAAGGAGCTGTCCTCTTTAATAAGATTTCTCGAATATTCAGGCCTATAGCTGAAAATAAATAAATATACTATTTAATAAATAAACGGAGAATTTACTGAAATACGAGTATCCACTAAATATAACAATTAAAGTGATATATATATATATATATATATATATATATATATATATATATATATATATATATATATATATATATATATATATATATATATATATATATATATATATATATATATATATTAATGCTATACGTTATTTATACAGACACAAATATTCATAAATTTTTCAGACGTTCAGGCCGGTAAATGTTGTTTATACAGTTTATTATAAACAGACCATTTACTTAAATATTTGTGTCTATATAAATAACGTATAACAATAAGATATATTAAAATAATTGTCGGACCTTTTCCATTTCATATATATATATATATATATATATATATATATATATATATATATATATATATATTGGCATATCTTTTCTTGGTTCAGCCTTGATTGAGCTTTTATTGATAATTCGGTGAACCGACATAACTTTTTGGCAAAGTGGAGAGGTTTCTCGTTGACTTCTTCACAGTTTTACATGCGGAGTTGTTTTCTTAGAAAGAAAGGTAGAAAGAAAGTAAAAACATGCAAGAGATCAAAGAGTGAAAGAAAAGGTAAGCGCAAAGTGAAAGAAAGAAGAAAGTAAAAACATGCAAGCAATCAAACAAAGAGAGAAAGAAAAGGTAAGCACAAAGTGAAAGAAAGAAAGTAAAAATATGAAAGCGATCAAACGAAGAGAGAAAGAAAAGGTAAGCACGAAGTGAAAGAAAGAAAGTAAAAAAGATGACAGCGATCAACAAAGAGAGAAATAAAAGATAAGAACGAAGTGAAAGAAAGAAAGAAAGATGCTTTATTCAAGAAGCGATTAAAAGAGAACTAAAGAAAGAATAAAAATATAAGCAGACAGGAAATGAATAAAAAGAATATCAAGGACTGACAACCGGAAGTGGTTATGTCCAAACTATTTAAGAACTGTTTAGGCGAGACATAGTTTTGGTTGAGAACAGTCATTTGGGGAATGGTCATACATATTTTATAGTGGACTGAAACAGTTACTTTTAGTATGGTAATGCTAATTGTGAAATTAGCCGTCGCCTTACGAGAAAATTTCGACATTAAGTGACCGAAATGTTAGCATTACTGTCGGTTGAAATTTATAAAATATTTTTCCTAAAACGGTTTTACAGCAGGATAGGGTTCTTAAGTTCACAAAATCATATAGCTCTTTTTTTCTTCCAACTTTTTGTTTTTGTTAGTGTGGAAAGCTAACGGCTTGATTATAGCAATATTTGCCCTTTTAATTAAAAATGTTGCTCATTTTTGTTGTTATTGGAAGTCTTCAAGTGATGTAGTTTATGTTATTTGGCAAATTTCTTTGTGATTCTGTAACGCCAGTCTTTCGGGTCTTATAAAGTATTATGTTTTTTAAGATCTAATGGATTCTTTCGCTTGAAGCCATTTTTAATAATTGATCTGAGAAAAAGGTTGTATCATATCACTACAAAATGTTCGTGCCCGTTTTTCATTGTTAATATAAAATGACAGCAACTTGACACTGGCGTTTGTTGTGGTGCTGATTTCTGGTGTTTTCGAGATTGAAACGTTGTACTGTTCACATTGCGAGTCAGACATTTTTGAATGTTGACGTTTTGTCCACAAAAAGATGGAGGATGAAAAGTTGCACTTTCGCAATAATATGATCTATGAATTTTTGGTAAGGATTAAGCGTAGGAACTGCAACAATAAAGCATTCAGTAGGTTTATTTGGATCGTGCTCCAGCTCTTCAGACGGTCAAAAAGTGGTTTCGCAGAGTACACAGCTGACCAAGTTGTATATTTAATCATATTTAGATTCTCTAGTGATAATATTTTCTTTAAAAACGGTAGACAGATAAACAAATATGCAACGCGTTAGGAAACGTATGAACATATTTTTATTGTGCCTCATCGCATCATTGGATATCTTGACAAAACTCTCTTGTCACTGGTGTACCACAAGTTTGACAAAGAAGAAAGCATTTCCTCATAGCTATTTGTTTCACTAGGCAGTAGCAACTTAAAACTATTAACCCTTTAGTCAATCTTGCAAGGGGCCAATAAAAATGCTACATGAGTAAACAATTCTTTAAAATTCCAAACACTGGCATTTCTTTTTCATATAAGTTTGTTCTGTATCAGTTCCATCCACTTTTTAAAAATGTCGCTTTGTTTTCATATCTTCGCCATGCAACCTATTTTTCACCACCTGTCATGGTATATTTAAAGAACAGGTTCTCTGTTGTGAAAGGATACTTTAGCTATGGAGAAAAAATCCGCTTTCTTTTTATTCACGAAGTGCATGTAGAAAACGAACACACAGCTTAATGAATTTCCCTATATTTTTTTAGTGTTACCATATGGAAAATTGTGATGCGCTTAACATCTTTGATAATTCTCAAGTACTTTGCTGTGGATTGCTTTTCATTTATGAATTTAGAGCTCCATATTGCTAGATCTACTACGATGAAGGTTAGTTCACTGTGTCAGGACAAATAATTTTTTTCATCAGAATCCATCTTGCACGTTTATAAATCTACTATTCGACCCGGCATTGAATATTACTGCCATATCTGGCCCGGTGCTTCTGCTCTGTATCACTAGATTCTTGATAAAGTCCAAAGAAGAATCTGTAATGTTATCGGTCCTGATCTGGCATCTCGACGTCAGTGACCTTCCACCACCATAAATCGCTTCGCTTCTGTTTTTTCTATAAATATTTTCATCGCAATTGTTTTGATGAGCTTTCCTCGTTGGTAACTCGACCGCATGAATAAAATGTCCTGGTGATCCCATAACACGCACTACGTTAGCTTTCTTCTATGTATTTCAGGTTTTGGGGTTGCTTGTGAAGATTTATCCCTGTTTTTGCGTTGGAAGTTGTCGTTACAAAATCCATTTTTCATCACCTGTTAGGATATATTTCAGGAACGGGTTATTTTTCTGTTGGGAAAAGAGGGTTGTGACAATGAACAGACGACGACTTTGTTCTTTTCGCTAAGAGCTTTTGGAACACAAACACCCAGTTTACTGACTTTCCCTAACTAGCGGTATTTAGTAGATCAATAAAATTATTATTAATTATTTATTTTAATTATTATTATTCTTTCCTCTTTCTTTATAAAAATCCATTTCATCTTGTATGGAAATTTTTCTAAAAACGGAAAATGAAGTGATATTTTATAAATTCCAATTTTAAATAAGATCGTTTATTACTACCTGATGAGACGTTTTATTAAACGTCGAAACAAAATGTACAATTTTGTAGCGGTTACTTACATGTTCTAATTTAATATTGTATAATACATACATACATACATATATATATATATATATATATATATATATATATATATATATATTTTTAATTTGGGTGGTTTGATGAATTGGATCGTGATTACGATTCCAATGTAATAAATTATAACCATGGAATACTAGTGTTTGAGTCTTTTATATTATATTCTTGCTCTGTACTGTACATTGAGCTTTACCTGGATTTTATCCTCTTGGAAATATATATATATATATATATATATTGACCGTTAATATTATATATATATATATATATATATATATATATATATATATATATATATATATATATATATATATATATATATATATAAAAGTAAAATAATTTTTTTCAATTCGACTATTGGTGAAAATTTTTGACAAAAGTCGGACTCCATTGAGTAAAGAAATAGGATAGAAGTTAACTTCCTTGATTTTCGCGCGTCGGGGTTCAGAAATCATGGCTCCCTTTTAGTTCAACATTCTGACATCTGTCAGCATCTCTGAAAATATACCGCATAAACAACAAAAAGCCAGCCTAGTTATAGCGGACCCCTTCTTAGGTTACGTCGGCACAGACACATAAGTTCTATTTTCCCACGCCACTCAACATTGCTAAGGCCAAGTATGGAAGCTTAAAAGAATCACTTTCAGCCCTTTAAATAGAAAATGAAATTAGAATAGAAACACGACAAAAGTTCAATGGAAAAAGCGGAAAATGTCAAAAGCCTGGAGGAAATATTGTAAAAACTGGTTTACATTGTAGTAAAAAGAAGAGATAAAATAATTAATAAGATACAAAGGGACGCGCAGAAAGATAAATTCTAAGATAGATAGATAGATAGATATGAACCAAGTGACAGAGTTATATAGATCATACACACACGCACTCTCTCTATCTCTCTCTCTCTCTCTATCTATCTATGTCTCTTCATATCTATCTATCTATCTATCTATCTATCTATCTATCTATCTATCTATCTATCTATCTATGTCTCTTCATATCTATCTATCTATCTATCTATCTATCTATCTATCTATCTATCTATGTCTCTTCATATCTATCTATCTATCTATGTCTTTTCATATCTATCTATGTCTCTTCATATCTATCTATCTATCTATCTATCTATCTATCTATCTATCTATGTCTCTTCATATCTATCTATCTATCTATCTATCTATCTATCTATCTATCTATCTATCTATCTATATATATATATATATATATATATATATATAATAAATGCGAATGTCAGTGTGTCACTATGTCACACGTTTTTAATATATCATGCCATTTTGGAATCAGGCCGACTCTGTATACCGTATCCGAACTCACAATCCTGAAATTTGGGATTCCCAACTGTTCATTACTGCGATAGCTTTCGACGATTTTTTTACGTAATTTTATTCGACGGATTTTTTGCACGATAACAATTTTTATAACTTGGAAATAAATTTGGGAATAATCGAAATTAATTCCGAAATCTAGCGAAAGTCACCTATGAAATTAAAAAAATAATTTTTCGTTGGGAAAGTAAGTACCTACGCACATCAAATTGTCTTTAAATTAAGTGGCGGGAGAATTACCTTTGAACTTTTAAAAGGTAAGCTTAAATATTAATGCAATACTTAAATGCAGTGATCAATTTTGAGTTCTTCTGTAGTTTATTGTTGCCTATCGCAACTACTCATTCCTACCTATTGTGATGAAGGCCCAACCAAGAGCAAGAACTAGCTTAAATGCCGTTCGATAGGGCGGATTTTAAGCTAGTATATATATATATATATATATATATATATATATATATATATATATATATATATATATATATATATATATATATATATGATAAAGAACAAATAGGAAACGCTTATCAATCTAACATGTTTCACTTTTATTAAAACTTCGTCAGAAATTGAGAGAAACAGAAAAAAAAAATTTGGTATTTTCAATTTCAAGTTTGGATCGATTCTCATTGGTCACTCGCGTATCAGGTGCATTAAAACCGTAGATAATTCTATATGTATGGAAGTTTGTAAAAAAATATGCATATAGAAATACATAGGGTTTTAATGCACGTGATAGGTGACTGACCAATGAGAATCGATCCAAACAAAATTGAAAATACCCAAGTTTTGTTTTTTGTCTGTTTCTCTCAATCTCTGACGAAGCTATAATAAAAATGAAACATGTTAGAATGATATACGTTTCTTATGTATTCTTTATCCTATCAACATATCTGCATTTGTTCTTTAACTCTCACACACACACAAACATATATATATATATATATATATATATATATATATATATATATATATATATATATATATATATGTATATATATATATATAAATGAGTTAAAGAGAGAGAGAGAGATTGATAGATAAATAGATAGATATATATAAATAGATAGAAGTGAAAAAACTTATATAGATAGATATGAACCAAATGTCTGAGTTATATAGACAGAAAGTCGTATGTGTTGAACAATAAAAAAATTAAAATTTTAGTCACACCGGGTTATACATTAATATTTTTGCTTTATTATTTAAATTAGGTTTCTCGATTAGTTTCGGCTAGCATAGTCATCATCTGAAGAAAAAAATTCCTGGTTGTTAACAACAGGGAACTACAAGGGTGAATGTCTGTCCATGAAGAAAGTGAACTTTGCCTGTAGTTTTAATTTGTTTTTTTTATCGTTAATTTTTGGCGAGTCGTTGCATTGGTCAAATGGCCTCTTTCAATTTCTTTTAAGGAGAGGCTGAGAGATTCATGAGTCTTAGATTTATCTCCTTTGCCATTCTGACATCTTTATTGGTTGCTGGGAAGCGGATGTGTGCGTTATGTGTATGTTATCTTTTAGTTTTTGGGGAGTGTGTATGATGTGTGTATGTCTATATATTTATGTTAGTGTGTGTATGTGGGAGACCTCAGCACCTCTGCCACCATGTCTGTCTAGTGTGGTTGAAAAATATTGGTGGGGGTTGATCTATTGGATTATATATTAATTCTATCTGTGCTGTTTACTCTGTTGTTAAGACCGTCAGACAAAGTGTTTTGAGGCGCAAAATCCATCTGTCTTCATGTTCTTCTAGTATTTTCCTAAGTTTATCTTTTGTCTCTATTTCTATTCTTTCAATAATAGTGTATTAAAATCATTTTTTTTTCTAGGCGGAAATGTTCTACAGTTAATGGTCTTTTCTGGGGAGCCGACTTAATCCGATTCCGATAGTTATTAATTCTATAGTGAAAGGACTATTCAGATTTTCCCATATATTGTTTCTGGTATAGTGTGCATTGGAATAAGTAAATTATGTTATGACTTCTGCAGTTAGCATTGTGACAGATTTTGAAAGTAGTGTTAGTGACTGAGCTAGTGAACGAATTCGTGTGCTTAATGTGGTTACAACATAGGTTCCTTTTGTTGTTACATGGTTGGGAAAATCCTATTATTTTATTCTTGGTATACTACGTGTTACTTTAGCATATGCAATTTGTTTACCACCTATGATTTCCTTAAGGTAATTTGGTCCACGATATGCTAGTTTTTAGGTCAGGTTTGAGATGTAGTATTTTCCAGCGACTTTTGATTATCTTGGATAGTGGAGGCTGAGTAGTATTGAAGGTTCTTTTTTCTAGAGGGATGGGTTTGTATTTATTTTTAATTTTTATTCGGACTGTTGTCCTCATCTTTATTGTCATGTTCGCGACAACAGTCCGAACAATGTAAATAATTACAATATCTCATCTCAGAAATATAGATAGATATAAATATTAACCTAGTTGTAAAAAAGAAAGAAAGAATTGTGCCTCATGTTGAATTAGCAAGCTCATTTTGTCAAACCAATTTCCTGGCGTAGTATGTTCGATTCTCACTTGACTGTAGCCATCTTGTTTCAGACTTAAAAATATTAAATTTTATAAGAACGTCTATACCGAGTTTGATCCTCATCAGACGTCCTGGTGCATATCCCAGTGCTATGCCGAGTTAATATTAGGAAATACCAATGTAAGGTTCCTTGCTGTGGAGTAACAGTAAGGAAAAGCTGTCTCGCAGACCATTAAACGCGCCTGATCATAGAGAGCAGGAGTTGCCAAGTTAGACTTTCAGATATTTGCTATTGTATTATGTCCCGTCTACTCTGGGTGTCCCACGCTTGTGGCCATTGTGTTTCTTCGAAGTTAGGCTGAGAAAATAATAAAAACAAAAATAACAGAAAATGTTTCATGATCGGGATGCGTGATTGTAAGCAAAGACGTAAGAGAGATTGAACAGCTGTTTGTTCTCGAAAAAAAAGCGCCGAGAATGTCGACAGGTCTATAAAATGTTGAAGGAAAGAAGGCGAAAGCGAGGGCATAAAAATGTTACTTACTAACACCAAAATAAGAAAAAAAATGATTGTATTTTATTGTCGAATTTACAAAGGCGAAATACCGACAACTATGGTAGATGTCTAGTCGGAAAAGTTTACGTATATGCACCATATAGATATTTACCTGACCCCCCACCACTGAGTCAGGTTGTGACACAAGGTCAATTTTTAACGTGGGAAACTGAGTGTTTTCACTCGGGCCGATGGTCTAAGCTGGTCATAGCTTGTCCACGCTGGTCAGAGCTGGTCTAAACTAGTCATAGCCGTGATACCACTAGCACAGGGACGGGCCCTGTGCCAGTTAAGTATACACCATATATTTGAATAATATCTATCTATCTATCTATCTATCTATCTATCTATCTATCTATCTATCACTTTTCTTATTTTCTCTATCTATCTATCTATCTATCTATCTAAGTCACTCTGATCAGTTTTTCTATCTTCATCCGTATGTTCACAGCTATAGAACTATTTATCTATCTATATATCTTTAACAGTTTGTTCATATCTATCTATGTCACTCTTATAATTTCTATCTATCTAGCTTCATCCGTATGTTCGTACCTATCGATCTATTTATCTATCTATATATCAACAGTTTTTCATATCTATCTATCTATCTATCTATCTATCTATCTATCTATCTATCATACGTGACTGAAATGTATGACACTTTTTTTAATCGAAATCATCCCAAGCAAGGCAGTAAAGCCACTAAGACAAAAGGCGGTTTCTGTGGATTAAAGATTTTACAAAAAAGAAGCATTATTGAGGAGCGAAAAAATAGAAGAGTAATCAGGAAGACAGTAGATAACGATTGACAGTGCATGTAAATTTTTGAAGATTAAAGGCGGTAGAAAGCAAGAAGCCAGAAGAGAGTTTCACAAACGAGAAGTGCGAGAAAAGAAACTGTTAGCATAGAACTTACGGTTACATTTAATCAATTGATGAGACCGTGTTGATAATCTAGTGCCGCGCTTAAATTCATAAATTCTAGGTACAATAGCGAAGTGCTCACTCGAACAATTACCATGAAAATATTTATAGAAAAGGCACAGGGAAGCAAATTTAGTGGGAAAATGACTGAAGATGAAATGCCTGTTACAATTTTTGAGTATATTATGTAACTAGTGAGCAAATTCAAATGACTGGACTCACTTTATAGTTCCCCCAAATAAAAGTTAACCAATCAGAAGGCGTAAAATATTCAATCCGTCTTATATAACGGCGGCCATTTTGGTTACTCTCTACGAATGTCCAATGTGAACCTGTCAGAACCAAAGATGACCAGAACAGAAGAAAGAACTACGCTCTGCTACTGAAACGAGATATCCACTGCTAACCTGAACTACGCTTTCCTACTGTCTTCGAAATATTCACTGCCAACCTCTGGATTCTATACTCAAAGACTACCGTCATCATGAACAACAATGCCGGGTCAGGACCAGTAATATTGTTTATTCGTCTTTGGATTTTATTAAGAATATCTAAATATATAGGAGGGGTACCACACCATATGTGGCGGCTATATTCAAAGCAATGACGAATGGTAGACTTATAGATATATAAGTGAGAAAAAAATGTCTAGCACGACATCGTGAACCAACTTTGTTATCTTCAGACTTAAGAATTGATTCAATATACTCTGAAGACGTTAGTCCGAGAAGGAGCAATGAGTCACCCCCCCAGGAGGTTAGCATCAGCCATGCTGATGGAAAGTTAAAAGTGTTCCCTCAGATGATTGAAACTAACTACGATGATTCTGGATTCAATTTATTCAATGTTCATGAGCACTTTATCGGTTAATGGATTGAGCAACATGCCAACACCACAAATGGTAGTATTTGTGGAATTTTCCAAGCAGAAGCCGAGATGAAGGAAGCGAAATAAGTGCTATTGAAATGGATGTGAAAATTCGCATAGCTAAAGCCTGGACCGCCCGGAATAAAATGGATGTAGTTTGGAGATTTGATCTACCAAACATCCTGAAACGGAGCTTCTTTTGCGCCGCTGTAGAGTCGGTTTTAATGTATGGTGACACTGCCTGGACATGAACTAAAACCCTGGAGACTACACTTCATGGAACCTACACTTAGATGCTGAGAGACATAATTAACATCTTTTGGAGGCAATATACAACTAAATCACAACTCTATGAACCCATCCCTGATATTTTTACAATCTTACTCGAACGCAGAATGCGCTTTGCAGAACACTGCTGGCGGACAAAAGAATAAATTAATAAAAAATACTAAATACATGCACAAAGTCCCATTATATGACCATAATGGCAACATTTATACCCAATTATTACATGTCCCATGTAGAAAACATGATATTTAAACAGGTCTGCAATCATAAAATATATGTCCGCTACGTAGATGCTATTTTTATTTTAGCGAATAACACGAAAGAAATAGATATTCACAAGACAACATTTGAAAAATAAACTCTGTCCTTTACTTACGAACTAAGCTCCCATTCGTAGACGTTCTCGTAGAATACTGTAACAACACTTTTATCTCCTCACTGTATAAAAACCCACTAGCAGAAACTCTTGCCACCTTAACTTTAAGAGTGAATGCTCACTCAGATACAAAATAGCAGTTATAAAAAACTTCCTAAAAAGAGCACAGCATAATTCATCCTCTTGCCTACTCTTCCTTAAAGAACTCAACAATTCAAAGCAGATACTCGTTTACAATGGTTACCCTAACCACCTTATAGACCACCAAATTAGACTATTTCTTCCCAAAGTAAAAAACCAACGATAGTGAACACAGAGTCAAAAATAACAAACACTCTCTACAAAAGTCAAATGCACGTCAACTACAAACAAGATGAATCTTCACTTCGAAATATCATAAAGAAATACCCTACTTCAATTGACTCGAACAAAAAAAAAATCAAATTAATTACCTATTACAAAAAAATTTAAAACAGCTAACCTTATCCTCAAATATAACAACACACCAGCAAAATCAAAATTCAAATTCAAAAATCGAAAATTATTTATGAGTTCAAATGTCCTTTAAGGAACTGAGTTCCTGATCAGATCGAATCCATAATAATTACACCGGTCACACTACTACATGCCTATCCAGACGCCTTACGTTACACCTATCTGACCACAGTTCCATTAGAACCCTTTTAAACATACACACAAACATACTAGACTCCATCTGAAATATACTAGTAGAAAATACTAACATAATAACCTTATTCACATGTAAAAAATAAAATAATGGAAGCCCAAATAATAAAAAAGAAACAGCCAACATTCATTAATATTAACTGTGTTCGGAAAATAAAACATCTCCAAAATTGTAGATACATACACGCAACCCATACATTCAGTTAAAAAGGAAAAATAAAATCATCCTTGATAATGGCTAAAAGTATAGCCGAAAGAGCTTGGAATTACAGAACATTTGGACAGTTTCTACACATTCTGTGTCCAGAAAAGAAAACACTTGTTCGAACACAAGAAATTAAATAAAATGCTTAATTGCAGTACTGTGTCTGTCTTTTTTAATGAAACATGTATAAATGCTGCTAAACTGAAACTGACGCTGAAATTGCTGCTGAAACATGTATAAATTGCTGCCTAAATACACAATATATTTGTGTTTGAGTTTCTGTCCTTGTATCCATTTTCTTAAACAGTGAAATTAATGACAACCGTCCTAGATCGATAGGTTAGACTAAAGAAAAATTGTGCCTTCTGTCAGGAATCGAGCCTGTATCTCCTTTCTTTTTACCAGGGAAACAAACCTCTACCAGTTCGGCTATGGGAGACTATCTTGATACTGTAAGGTTTGCATGACCCATTTAAAGAACGAATATCTCTCATTGCGATTTCTATGAAACTATCTGCGAACTTCATTTTTCCTACTCGAAACGTAAACAGCAATGAAATTTAAATGTTTTTAATCTGACATTATTTCTTCTTCTCCTTATTATTATAATATTATTATTATATTTCTTCTTATATTATTATTATTATTATATTTCTTACTAGCTTTATTATTATTATATTTCTTACTAGCTTGCTGCGGAGGGCTCTTAATTGGGCTTTCATCAGAATAGGTACGGAGGAGTAGATGCTATAGGCAACAATAAACTACAGAAAATTGATCGCTGCATTTAAGTATTTCATTAATATTTAAGCTTACCTTTAAAAGTTCAACGATAATTCTTTTGTCGCCACTTATTTTAAAGAAAATTTAATGTTTGTAGGTCCTTATTTTCCGTACAAACAATTATTTTTTATTTCATGGTGACTTTCGTCATTAATTACTGCAGCACGATAGTATTTTTAAAATATTTTTAATATGCAAAAAATGTATTAAAAACGTTTTCTCCAAAACTATGGATGTAGGATTCAGAAATGATAGGTCACGTGTAAGAGAAAGGCCTTAAGAAATTGCTTTGATTTCCTTCTGGCTAGCACCTATCAAATTCTCTATCATCGTCACATTTTCAAAATTTTTAATTTTCTTTTTTTACGTCCTATTTCATTAAATATTTTAATTTTATTTTTTAAATATAATTAATTTTTGTTTTTCAGTGAGAGACATACTGTAATTATTAATTATTTTATGTTTTAGATCAATTTCAGTGATGGAAACAGTGCGGAGTTTCGGCATATCTTCGTTAAAAAAGTACCTAAAAATAAAATACTAGACCTTTGAAAGTATTTAATTTTTAAAAATTATTTTATAGTTAAATAATCTGGTTCACTTAAAATTCGAAAATACTCTCAATTCTGTTTTTCCGTCCGATAAATTGCCCTGACGTTAGTTGTCGATACATTGACGTAAACATCAATTCACAACTCCAAAACCAATCACCACGGTTCAACTAAAATTTTTCTGCTAAAAAATTAAGTAATATTTGTTTCCAGATACATTAAGTAAACCATAACTTTTCTTATTTTCCTAAAATAACTTTAAAAAAAAATTATAATTGAATTCTACAAGATTTTTAAACGGAGAATTTCACTTTTGTTTACAAAGTTGTCAAAAATTGCTGACATGATCGATTTTATGGCAATTTTGCTGACTCAAAAAAAAAGAAGATTTTTAGCTAAAATTTCGAACGTTCTAGGAAGGATTAAAAATGTAAAAAAATAATCAAAAATACTTTAGTCTTTCCTCTTAATAATAATATAAACATTTAGACGATAAAAAATTGTTTATCAAGATTGGGGCATTTTTTGCTCAGGGTATGCTTTTTTTTTAGCAAAGTATTGAAACTTCCTAGGCTACGGCGTCTAAGAGTAAAGTTGAAAAAGTGTGTCACAGTGACACACTGACATTCGCATTTATTATATAAATTATTATATTATTATTATTATTATTATTATTATTATTATTATTATCAAATTTTTCTTATATTATTGGGTTGGTGCATAATTATCAGGTGTTATTAAAACAATCTTCATTATGAAAAAAAGAAACGTAACAATTCAACAATAACATTTTAAAATGATTATTCCGGAACCTATGATTATCGACAGGCGTTTTTATAAACTGAAAATAAAATAATATTTTTATAAAATAAAGTAAACAAAACAGCAATTTTTATTAACAAATAACTCGCCTACAAAAACGCCTGATAATTTTCCACCAACCCAACACAGGGTGTTCCAAAAGTCTTGGGCACATTTTAACATTGAATATCCCGAAAACTCTTAAGGATATAAAAACGCGCCTGACATATTCTGAAAGAATTTAATCTCAAGTTTTGCCTGGAATGTTCAAAGATGTTCAATATGAGCACCGTTGGTCACACGGCACACATCAAATCCGTCATCTTCCAACTTCTATTGCATTGCAATGCAAAAGTCACGACGAGCTGGTTTATCAGTGTCCTGCAACTGTTGGGTTAACTGTAGCTTGTAAGGTGCCATCTGCAGTTGTCTTTTAAAGACACGCCAAACAGTTGTTGTAGGAAGCTGAAGTTCCTTACTGGCTCTTCTGATCGATTTACGGGGGCTCCGCTCGAAGGCACTTCGAACTCGATCAACCGTAACATCTGAAGTTAAGGGGCGTCCCGTTCTCTTAGCTGGGTACAAACAACAATCCTTCATGAATTTAACATGCCATCTCAATATTGACTTCCTTTCTGGTGCCTCTTTTCGGAATTTTGTGCGAAATTCACGTTGAACAAGTGTCCATGATTCAGTTTTTGAAAATTCAAGGACGCAAAACGCCTTTTCTCGTTAAGTGAACGCCATTACTGGATCTAAAAAAAAATCATTAGTATCACAAAAAACTTAATGAATTTAGCTTTAAAATGGTACCAGTTTCATCTTCCTACCATTCATAGTTCAGCAGATATGAGGACTTGAAATGTTCCCAAGACTTCTGGAACACCCTGTACTATAATTCTTATATTATATTTATTTTTCTTATATTATAATAATATTATTATTATATTTCTTATTATTATAAACATTATTTTTAGTGGGTCATGTGTTGCTCTCCCTAATTTTATATTTTCTTAAACAGTGAAGTTAACCATCCTAGATCGAGATGTCCTACTAAAGAAAAAATTGTGCCTCTCGCCAGAGATCTAACCTGTATCCTATCGGATAAATTTCCTTTGGGTTCGTTGCGCTTAATTTTGCACAAATACCTTCGGAAAGGTATGAATCCGTCTCTTTGTAGGGGTTGAGTAGCAGCACAGACTGGGATTTCTAGCCCTGATTAGCTGCCAATCTACAAGAAGGTCAACTTGAGAAGAAGTTAAAACCAGTTGGGCTAGCAACTCCACCCCGTAAAAATGTGCCCCATACTTTCGGCCTCGTGCAGCATCTCAGCAACGTTTAGCGAATCGCTACATACATGTGTACCTGATTAGATCATATGATTATATGTGGAAGAAATGAAAGTAGGAGGATTATGCTGCGCCAGTCTTTCAAATGGAAAGGGTGTTTTGAAAATCAATGTTTTAATTTCTAAACTTTGCCTGGACTCGAACATTAACCTCAACTATATCAGCTGTGAGGCTTTTTTTTTTATTTTGTACGAACGAACTTACGGTAATCCTACAACCAAGCCATGACTGAGTTTCGTAATTACCTTTTCTCCGGGGGTTCCCATGAATGACTTCTAGCAAATAGAAAGTGGAGAAAGATAAAAAAAAAAGAAAAGAAAAAAAAGGAAACTTTTGATGCTGACATTTTTAAAAAGATGAGATGATGTAATGTCTCATGTTTGGCAATGACTCACAGCTGACATTTCTTTAGAAAACAGTATTTATTTATTTACTTTTACTTTAGAAGATAGAAATTGGGTTAAATGTGAAGTAAGATTTAGAAGAAGTCTTTTTTACAATCATGTTGTACAAGGGTCAGTCGTGGTAGAGGGTCACAGAGGGTCACAGAGTTTCTGGTGATATATGAAGAAGATAACGGTTGACTCTAGACATGACCAGGTGAAGATTGTAGTGATCAGGGATGCATCTTACTGGGAGTAGGTTTCATAAAGATGAAACATACAGAAGAAATATAGTAAAAAAAAAAAAACGAGAAAAGAAAGAGCGAATCTATATATAAAATTCTGTGACTTCCGTTAGTCCGTTCATCCGTCCGTCACACCCTCCCCACTAAAATAGCCATACATTGACCGATCGAAACCAAATTTGGGGGAGAAGTACAAACAGTTAAGCGGGTACAAAGTACAGTTGGTTTTACTAGGGTGCGTAGCTTAGTACCGTAAATTTTAATTAATTTTTGTGGAAAAAGGAAAAGGTTTATTATTTAACATATAAATACCCCCACTATTTTAAAAACAATTCAGTGATTAAAATAACAAATACTTATTTAATAAAAATGCAATATCGTTTTTTTTATATATCTTTCCTTTAATTTTTATATATGCAAGAATCCAATTTCTAGTTCGACCTGCTTTTTCGAGAACTATGAATAAATCACAAGGACAAATGCTTCAAAAAGTTAGAACTTAGCTTCAGAAATAAATATTTACGGATGGCCAGTTGAATGATGCATGCTCAAGGGTAAGAAATCCTAAGAATTTATTCTTTGCTGTTAAAAAGGATAAAGGAAAAAAGAAAGTTTATTAAAAATATTGTTTGCCACGAAGTCCTATAAAATTAAATTAAAGAAATTATTAAAGCACAAAGTAGGATTTTTGTCAAAGTATTTTCCCAAATAAATCGGCTTATTCAAATTTCATCGATTGGTTTGTGAAACTGAACGAAATGTAGAGTTTCTAAACCTTGTGCTATCCATTTTAGTTGTTTCAGCTGGTGGTAGTGATGTGGTTTCTGTTATCTGGTACAGCTCTTTGTGATTTTGTGGTGCCAGTCCAAAATGTTCAAAGAAGGCTGGACTTTGTTCAAAACTCTTCTTTAACCATTGATGTTAGAAAGCGGTTGTACACTGCCGGTAGGTTAGATATTTCTGGACGAGTTTGGCGCCATGCATGATATCCATATGAAAGCATGGAGCTGACTAAGTTATTTAAGAACATAACTCAGTTATCGGATTTCAGGTTGATGTTTTGGTTTTGTAGCAATTGGCGGTATTGGGCGAAACTACCTCTGGCGCTATACTAAATTTATTATAACTGATTGACACGTTGAGGTATTTGAAGTGTTTGGTATTTACTAATTCTGCACCCTGAATCGTTATCATGGATTCAAGGTGGGTTGAGCGTTACTTCCATTCATAAAACTTTTAAATCTGTCTTGATTTCGCTAAACTTTTAATTGTCGGATTTAAATTAATTACTACGAATATCGATAGCTCAATGAGAGTCCCTTTTTCTTTTTAATTTTATAGCTGAAAATACTTGTTCCCATTTATACGCACTCTTTCTGGACTTGGGCGCCATCGGCGAATTACCTCAGCGACCCTGAGTGATTGATGCGGAATGAGTTATCTCTCAATGACATGGTTTTCAGAGAGGTCTGGGTAGATATGCCTGATTGTCATCGGTGTGACCTTGTTTTAGAAGAAACGTCTGGACACGCCTTTTACCACTATCCTCAGGTGCGCCCGTTCTGGGATCATGTCGGCGAGTTGACGGTTCGTATCGATCCGGATCATCTCGTGTCCATCCATTTCGCATACGCATGCGATAATATGTCGTCTCCGTGTTCTGGGATGGAACGGATAGTGTTTCTGACCCTACTCGCCGTGGCAAGGATGGTGGACTACGCGAATGGAGAGAATCTTACGATAAGAACGTTATTCTCATCGGGATCTGGTTAGATTCTTTGGACATCAGCTCAGGATGAAGATCAGAACTGATAGAAAATCGTTTGCTATCCGCAGATTTCAACGAAAGGTGGGTAAAAGCGACAAGCCTAGTTCGTGCGAACTGGTCCAATGTTGATTTTCTTTTTTGGTCACAACGAAGTTTTGACGCAACGAGGCGGTTTCCTGTTGGATCGCTCACGTGGTTAAGCTAGACTCTTTTGTTTACCTAGTTAATGTGGATAATTGTTCTTCCCGTCTTGCTCCCGGCATTCTCTTTTGTTATGATCCATGTCAAGATTTCCAACTTCCCCAGTTTATTTTTTATTCCGTTGTTTTTTTCTTGACTGGGTCAGCTTTTGATTTTCCCACTCCACAATTTGTTTTGTCCTTTCCCCACCTTTAGTGAATGAGCGTCTTGATTTTGCCTATCATCAGAATATAGTGGCCACTCTTATTTTTTCTGTGGAGTGGACGGGTCAAAAAACATTTTATTTTTAGATTTAATGTTTCGTTTTATTTGATTTTCGTTATTTCATGCCATATATTTTTTATCCATTTTTATAAGAAAAAAAAGAAAGAAAAAAGAACGCCATTTTGTATATATTATGAAATTTTTTATGACATGGTTGTTTTTGTAGACCCCCACCCAACTAAAATATGCGGTATTACGGTATATGTCGGGTGAATGGTGGTGAATGAAATCTTGTGGTGATTGAGTAAATTTTGATGAATGAAGAAATCGCGAATTAGATTAGCTAGATTTAGAAAAGTGACGACCAGCTTCACCCCACTTCCCCTTCGGTCTCGTGCTAAAATTGTATTTTTATACAATAAATATACTGTTTAGCAGAATGAAGCTTCTAAAGTTGATATTCGGCTTTGTTTTTTCATTACAACAGCAGAACCAGGGGCCCAGATATGGCAGCAATATTCGATATACGGATGAATGGTAGATTTATAAAGGTGCAAGATGGATTCTTTTATTGTCCTTTCTCCTCACAAAAGTCTACTCATTTTCTTCCACTCACAGTAACTCCTTGTGTCTTAGTGGCATTAACGCCTTGTTTGGGATGAAATGGTAGATAAAATGGGAAACCAATTCTATAGCGGAAACGTGTCTTTATCAATTTATACTTACTAAAATAACGTTTATAGTAACCGTCTAGTTCTTATTTAGTACTGTACAGTTATTGCTCGCCCCGCTTCCACTATCTATCTATCTATCTATCTATCTATGAGAAGGAAAACTCTGGTTTCGGACATCTGCTGTCTGGGAAAGCGTTCACTAGTAAACTCTAAAGATAAAAATCTAGGTCCGGAGTCAGTCCGTCGTTGAATCCAACATTGTTCTAGCAAATCAGACGGCAACATCAGTGGTGTGGAGAGACGGGATTTCACGACGCTTGACACTACATTTGAATAACTCTAAAATTTTTAGGCATTTAAAACGACATGCCTGGCTGCATATACAATTCCGGAAAATCTTTGTTGAAAACACAACTATACTTAAACATGAAAACAATAAACAAAAACTAAAAATTCTTGAAGCTATATACATAAAACAGTTGAAACCTAACCTGAACAAAATAAACTATGAAATCTTCACAAATATTCTTAAGTGCCTATAATTGGTAACAGAAGCCATTAGTTTATACCAACGGCTTCCCATAGTTAATACTTCTCGTTTTCACTCTCGCGTGGTCATGTGTGACGTCATGAGCTGCGGTGCGATTTTCGCTTCCAGTGTCTTGTATGCACGAGTTTGTCGTTGCCTGGAAATCTTCCATGTAAACAGAAACAGACTATCATCATTGTTTTGTCCGTGTATTGCTTAATATATTGTAATGTAATTGTCATCTTTGATAATGGCTTATGCAAGCCGAAAGGTTAGATAGGATTAAAAACATGTATTAATATTGTGATTTTCTTTCTTCGTTTAATGATAATGTTATTAAGCTTATCAGAGGATATGAAAAGAATTTACATAAAATAAATAGGCAACACTTGTCTATATTATTTAATGAAACATGCATCAATATATATATAAACACACACACACACACACACATATATATATATATATATATATATATATATTTAATTTATTTTCTTTAAATGTTATAGGTACTCATATTCGAGTAGAAGCTGCTTTTAAATAGTATTTTTATCGAACCTCAGTGTAACAAAGGAAGTAACACTTCAACATTTAAAAAAAACTTCTTTTACGACAAATTACCGAATCTTGTATATATATATATATATATATATATATATATATATATATATATATATATGTGTGTGTGTGTGTGTGTATGTGTGTGTGTGTGTGTGTGTGTGGGTGTGTGGGTGTGTGGGTGTTTGTGTACTTTTGTATGTTGGGGTAAAACATATCTGCATATGTGAATATGTGTATAAATATGTATTGTGTGTGTATTTGCTTTGTGGAACAAAAATATAAGAAAAAGACAGAAATGACGAAACGTTTGGAGTTAAGAAACAAATAATCCAATAAACACAGACACTCCAAATTGGGTAAAAATATGTTCATAAAAGCCAGTCCATGTTATGCATCCACTCCGGAGGCTAGCCAATTTTCTAAAAACATTTACTTCTTATACTTTTGTTCGTTTTTCATGGACAATTTGCTATTGTTAAAAAATTCATTGCAAATCGTGTCTAAATTAAAATAGGCCATTTTAGCCTATTGTGATGTTACCGTCGTCAGAAACAAGAGTCGACATTTTCTTGAGCCTCGAACAATCATCAGCGTCTATTTGGGCCGCGTTCTTTGTTGTTGTTGTTGTTATTATTATTATTGTAAATATAAAATGTAATTATGAACAAACGAAGTTGACATAGGGCAAGGAATTGAAAGAAAAAGAGCAAGAAAATACTGGAAGTGCTGAAGGCGGAGATAAAGTGTGAAGTTGGATAAAGAAGAGGAAGGAAGAGTAGAAAGCAAACAGAATAAAGAATTTGAGATGAGGATGATAAGGATGAAGAAAGAGACGATGTTGACATGAATAAATTAAGTAGAAGTTTATACAAGGATGAAGTAAAATAGAAAATAGAAAGAAAGTACAATAGTAGTCGTAGCAGTAGTAACCGTTGAAAAAAGAAGAGACGAACAAAGAAGGTAAAGTCAGAAAAAGTAATTTTTTTTAAGCAAATCACCCCAAGTAAGGCAGGAGTACCACTAGCACGAGAGTAAGAGAAAGAGTAAAGAGAGGTGTTTGGGAAAAGGATAAAGAGAAGGACAGGGATCAAGGTCAATCTAAATATTACATCTGAATATTTGATTATAGCTATCAGGGAAGCAAGTGATAGGAAGGGAGTTCCACTGACGGGAGGTGCGAGATAAGATGTTGGAGTTAGAAGAGATGGCTACATTTAGCTGTTTTAACAATGAAAGGGTGGGACCGAGATGCCAACCTAGTAGCACTCTTAAATTCATGCAGTTTGGGAACCAGTGAAAGTAGCTCGTTACAGCAGTTGCCATGAAAGTACTTGTAGAAAAGACAGAGGGAAGCCACAGCCCGTCTGTGAGATAGTGACTGCAGACGAGATGCCAGATCAGGACCAATCACGTTGCATATCCGTCTCCGGATTTTGTCGAGGACCTCGAGATGAACAGCGGGAGCACCAGACCATATATGGCAGCAGTATTACATACAAGGACGAAGTAGTTGAAAGACTGTCGGGGGGGGGGGGTGTCGGTGGAAGGAAAGCAAATAAAATGAAAAAGAGAAATAAATCTAAAATGAGAGATAGGGAGAGAGAGAGAGAAAGAGAGAGAGAGAGAGAGAGAGAGAGAGGCGCGTTTGGCTGCTTAAAAATACAGCGTCACTTAAATTGTTTTTAATCATTTCACCCCAAGTAAGGCGGGAATGACAATAGTACGCAGGGGGTTACAGGGAAATGAAAGTGAGAGAAAAGACTGTATATAGGGAGGATTGAGGAAAGGACAAACGATGAACGGGATTCACAAAGATAGAAGACGGCGATTGTCGTTGCATTTCAATTTTTGAAGATTATTATTATCAGGGAAGTGCGAGAAAAGAAGGTGTTGGAGTAGAATTGGCGGATGCATTAACTATTTCAGTCGTAAACGGGTGGGACCTAGATGCCAATCTAGTGGCACGCTTAAATTCACGTAGTCAAGGCAACAGGGAAAAAAGTTCGTCAGTTGTCATGAAAATATTTTTAGAAAAGAAAGAGGGAAGCCACGTCACGTGGTGGAGAAAGTGAATGAAGTTGAGGATCAATTATATTACAGATGATTTTTATTCAATTCAATTTTAAACCATTATATATTTGGGCTTGTTTCCATTATATTTAGGTTATATTTAGACTATAATTAGTATTATATATATATATATATATATATATATATATATATATATATATATATATATATATATAATTGCTGCAGTGCACGAGAATGTGGCCGAAAATACAGACACACATCCGTCATCGCGCGCAGGAACTTAACCTTTCCACAACAACGTTACATCGAATTTTGACATAAAATTTGTCTCTACACGCTTACAAAATTCAATTGATACAAGAACTGAAACCTGCTGACCATTTGGAGCGCCGTAAATTTGTTAATTGGGTGCAGGAGCAAAGACAAGCCAATGAAGATTATTTGCAAAAAATCCTCTTTAGTGTTCTTGGTGGATTTGTTAATAAGCAGAATTGTCGCATTTGGGCTGATGAAAATCCAAAGAAGATTGTTGAAATGCACTGTATTCACAAAAAGCACTGTTTGGTTTGCATTCTTTTTTTGCTAGCAGAATCATTGGGCTGTATATTTAGAAATTTGAACGTCTATTTTAGTAATAGGCTTCGATAACTTTAACGCGTTGTTTGATTTTTTCATCTTTCCATGGTTGAAATTGCCAAAGACTTAAGTCGTTAAATATGAAAGAAAAAGAAAAAACATCATTAGACGCTTAAACTTAATTCACATTTAAAATTGGTCCAAGTTATTGGGACACCCTATATATACACACTTAGACTGCCAAAGGAAGTCTTTAAGCTTAAAGTCAAATTAATTTATATTTATAGAATTTATAATAATAATAATAATAATAATAATAATAATAATAATAATAAGCAACAGCAGGAAATGTGGCTTTGACGAGGACAAAAACGGAGAGGGTTATGGAGAATGAACACCAAAACTCCTATAGGACTTTCAAATCCAAACCAACCGTAAGCTTGAACATACGAAGCCTGATATTACTGTGGTTGATAAAGTCAACAGGGAGTGCTGTCTTGTTGATGTTGCATGCCCAGGAGATCAGAATCTGGTTAAGAAAGCGATTGAGAAACTCAACAGTTATGCAAACCTCTGAAATAACGCGGTACGTTTGTAGGATATGGGTACTACCATAGTACCCATCGTTACTGATTCGTTAATTTCGATTCGCAAGACTTTGAAAAGTCAGTTGCAATTGGAAGAAACCAAGCGCAATGTTCGAACTCTGCAGAAATCAACATTACTGCCAACATCCTGCTCTCTGTCTGAAATCAACGCAAGATCGATGATATAAGATTGCCAATATAATTTAATACTGTGAGCATAAAGAGTATGGCTATCGTGACTTCTGATTGTAATGATTGGAAGTATCAACATGTATATATTTGTGACTTTGTGAATCAAGTTGAGCCACAGTAAACATCTCATTCGCTACCACATATTTGCTTGTCAGTTGTCTGACCATAACCAATTGGTAGTGGTGGCAGAGGTATCATGGCCAACTATCAAGAGGTTTCTTTTTTTTTAAGTTTGAAGGATGACTCTGTGTTGAGATGTGAAGTGTTTCCACGTGAGTATATGGTAATAATGAACAAACACAGTCGTAGGGGAAAATACTGGTATATTCAGAGAGGTATTTACATCAGAGAGATTAGTAGTAGAACGAACGTAGTAATAGTAATAAAGTCCAACGGTATCTTCCGGTCGAGAAACGGAAGTGTAACTGATCACTACAGAAGTCTCACTCTGCACTGCACTACACTGCTACACTACGATATTTAACAACCCTCCCACGTGGGTCGAATGTGGCACAAGGCCGGTTTAATGTGGGCTCGGCCAAAAAATATGCCCATTTAGAACCCGTATAAACGGGTTCAGGGACTGTCTACCTCCCCGGACGACACTTTGCCCTGCGGCAAAGCCTCGTCCGGGTTCCTCTCTGCCAAAGCAGAGAGTTCGACAGGAGTAGCGCACAGTCAGAGACTGCGTCTCGTACACTGCTACACTACGGTATTTAACAACCCTCCCACGTGGGTCGAATGTGGCACAAGGCCGGTTTAATGTGGGCTCCCCGAGCCCGTAGGCTCGGCCAAAAATATGCCCATTTAGAACCCGTATAAACGGGTTCAGGGACTGTCTACCTCCCCGGACGACACTTTGCCCTGCGGCAAAGCCTCGTCCGGGTTCCTCTCTGCCAAAGCAGAGAGTTCGACAAGAGTCGCGCACACTCAGAGACTGCGTCTCGTACACTGCTACACTACTCACAGTCTCTAGAACTACTGTTCTATTTATAATAATAGGATCAGTCTATTGTGGTTGTGAAGGTGGGTGCGCCCCAACACTCTGTTAGCCCCTTCTCCGACGTAGACGTGTATATGCGTTTTTACCGAGGTGTGTCCTTTTCAGACATTGACGATTAAGCACGTCCAAAACATAACGTTCAAAAAACAGCTATAGGCGTGCTTATACGTCGATCATGATTCTTTTTATACCCTTCTGAGCTTGAAACGAATCGAATTGTCAACTCATACGTCAGGTAGAGGTGTTAGCCACCACTTGGGTACTTCAAGGTGCCTCAGTTTCTTAGTTACTATAATAAAAAACAAATAAAAAAATTCGTCTGAAAATGAAACGTTTTTCCCAAAATAATGTGCAGGGAACGGGTCACATTTAGATATACGGTAACGCCCCCAAATGGATTGGGCTACTCAACTTGAAGCTTCTGGATCACACCTACAATATTATGCGCATTTTTTTTTATCAATGTCTGTCACTATATCACAGACATTTGGCTGCTATGCATGTGCGTGATATACCTTTATCCGAAAGGATTCATGATGACTATATTGTGCTGCCAACTCATTCGACAACAACAATATTAGTAATACAACTATTACTACTAGTGATACTAACAATGTGCAGGATATGTTCTGATTAGACCGAGTGTCGTGGTAAGTATATTGGGCTTCGAATATATGTACCCCAACATCATTTGGCATGCTTATCTCACACTGAATACTACTACTACTACTACTACTACTACTACTGATAATAATGATGTGATGTCAACGAACACTCGTTGCCTCTTTTGTGATGTCAACGAATAGTCGTCACTTTTGAAATGCTCGTCGTAGTAGAGACTTTGTAATCGCAGATACAACTATAGTACGCCGTTGAACAATACTGGTGTCAGGCGCCTTCGAATATCACTCGCACTAATAGTACTTGCTCGATAATACTCACTCGAACAGTAATCCATATAGTGATCTAAATAGAGAAATAGTAGTGAATAGAGTAGAGAATAGTGGTCCGTATAGTATAGAGGATAGACTAGAAATAGTGATCCGAATAGTAATAGAGGATAGACCCGTCAGTAATAGAGGATAGAATAGAAATAACGATCAATTAGACACACGCTACCTCCCATATATGCATTTCCTATGTGGTCATGTGGTCTACTTAATTCAATAATGGGATCGCCTATGTTTGCTCACTGGCGATCTATGTTCAAACTCAAGTGTTGGCAGCGACATTTTATTTCTATATAATAATAATAATAATAATAATAATAATAATAATAATAATAATAATATTGTGCCTGGTATACCCTGATCAGATTGGGTGCCATGATAGGTACATTGTCTTGTTATATATGTACACTAGCCTCATTTGATTGGCATGCCACTCTTTCATTCAAGACGAATAAATAACATTTTGTTTTTTACTTGTCTCTACTCAGATTTTCGCAGATTCTGAAATTCACTCGTTATTTTCATATACATTGCTTTTTAAAGGCATTGTGATATAAAAATATTTGAATTATTTTTACTTAAAAAAAATGTTAGTTTATGACGTAAACCTATTTGAATCTATTCAGAAGTTAACGTGACTTCTGAGTGGAGTTATATATGTAGTTATCATATTAAGTTACGTAGAATTTATATAATACATTATACATAAATAATTAAATAAATTAGAAGAACTACTATGCAATTAGCCAAACTCCAACTATATTTAAGATTTAAAGTTAGCTTTTCCATGTACTACTAATCTTGAACCAGCAGGAGTCGAGTGTTAAATAATTTTTGACACATATCAAGTGACAATAAATACAACACCGACAAAATTAAATGTACAGGTGATACAGCTGGATGTCAGTAAATCGCTTTGTATCGGCCGTATTCAGACTCCATAATGATACACTGTGTATCCTCCATTGACGTTAATACAGGCGTTGATTTGCGCAAGCATACAATCGTATAGCTGGCGAATATCATCCTGCGATACATTGTTCTCTTGCACTTGTTGACGCAATACAGCAGGAGCTGAGGATGGACTAACGGAATGAGTCAGATGTCGTCTCATCATGTCCTACCCGTGTCAAATGAAGCGGCATATCTGGAGATCGTAACCGCCACAGACGTTGTCGAACATCTTGAAGACCATATTGAGTAGCATGGGCCTCATATTGATTCCTGTTATCCTTCTGAAAAAGCATACCGCCTCCCCGTTGGAGGAATGGCAGCAGTATTTAAACTATGCTCAGGGTGTAGATGGCGTCGTTTAACGATGTTAACACAAAGGTGAACAAAAACCACATGGCACCTATGATCGCGACATGCCAAAAAACTGGACCTGTGTATCGTGGGCAAATCCACTTTGGAAGGTATCAACCCCCAGAAACGCATCACACACACAATTGACCAATGCTTTTTTAAGCGAGTTCAAAGCAAGCACGGCAGTAAAATCATAAAACCCAATGGGTTACTGGACGTGTAAGAATTACAAAACAGAAACATTACTCAGGGGAGGGAATAAAGGAAGAATAATCAGGAGGACAGTAGATAGCGATTAACATTGCATTTAAATTTTTGAAGATTAAGGTTGGCTGGAATGCATGGAACTGGAAGAGAGTTCCACAACCAAGAAGTGCGAGAAAAGAAACGTGGCATAGAAATTACGGTTATATCTAGCCAACTCAACTGTAAATTGATGAGATCTTATCGCCAGTCTAGCACTGAGCTTAAATTCATAAAGTCTAGCGACCATAGTGAAGGGTTCATCGGAACAGTTACCATGAAAGTATTTACAGAAAAGTTACAGTGAAGCAACTTTACGGCGGTGGGAAATGAATAAAGCCGAGACGCCAGATCAGGACCAATAATATTACTGATTCTTCTTTGGATTTTATCAAGGAGCTCTAAATAAATAGCAGGAGAACCGGACCATATGTAGCAGCAATATTCTAAGCATGAACTTATAGATATGCAAGGTAGATTCGGGAGAGAAAAATTGTCTAGCACGACAGTGAACCAATTTTTTGATTTAGAAATGAATTCCATATAGAAAATCACGCACTTGCATGAAAACAAAACCTATTCTCATTACTGAACACTACGTAGCACCATTAGACACCCGATGTATAACAAGGACTTCCACAATACCAACAGAGACGGTCTTGGGGTGTAAATATCGCTAGAGGCATGCGCCCCTGCTGTAAATAAACGATTTCCAAAGGCCTGTGTTGACAACGCTAGGGCATCATTTGCTATAATCTGTACTATGGATACCGTGCGGTTTACTAATGCTGTTCTGATAATGTGTCAGTCTTGGCGAATGTCTGGACTGCGTAACCGTCCAGGACCTGGTCTACGAGTGTTATAACGTTGATTTGTTCACTGATGCCAACATCGAAGCATCACAGCAATTCTCCGAAATGGCTATCCAGCCTCTTAAAATTTCACAATCCGAATCCTCCCAGGGGGCATTAATTAACCAAAAGAAGCACGCGTGTGTCCGCGTGTCACCGCATCGACTTGTCTTTCACCACGCTCAATATTAGGATTCACTGTCTAAAGCTCAGACAAACAGTCTGCGTAGCATAAGGACTGTCCTTTTTATACGTCCAACATTTCGCTCTTTCAATATCGCCGGTAGAGAAAACTTATGGAAGCAACATTAAAAATAAAATTATTTGGCGCAAATAAAATTAAATATTATTTTCTTGTTTGTTACCTTGACTTTATGCATTCAAGCATACTACTAGATTGGCAGTTAAGTCTCATCATCTCACAGCTGAACAGCCGAGATGTAATTGTAAATTCTATGCTAATAGTTTCCCCTCGCACACTTCTTGATTGTGGAAGTCTCTTCTGGCTTCTTACTTTCCAGTCAACTTTGACCTTCAAAAATTTAAATACCATGGATAACGGCTCGGAATTGGAGTTTGGAGAGTCGGGTTACGATTTCAGTTGCTTTCGTTATATTTACTTGCGTGCAAATACCCATTGAGAAAAGTATGAATCTACATCTTCTACCCCCAGCTATGGGTTAATTAGTAGGATTTTCAACAGTAAATCATCATTGTTTCGAAAAAAATTTACAATTGAAAAATATTTGATCGTTTTGAGTAATCTGCAAAAGGTTGATAAGCTGTAAAAATAAATCTAACCGTGACTCTGATTTTGACATTGAGCCGATATCACTTTGTTTTCGAATCCGGTCTGGCCTGGCCTGACAATATAAGCCCCTGGGCTGACAATATAAGCCCCTAATCGGAACTCAATACTTTCCGGTAGAGCGACACTTTATCCCTAAAGTCTTTATTTCCCTTTTCGCTACTACTGAACTGCAGGAGGTTGCTTTGAAACTCTCTCTACGGTTGGTTGTCATAAAACTGCTGGTCAATCCAATCCCAGATAAAATCATTTGAATACGTAGGTGATCTAATCAATCGAGCAGAGACCTATTGCGTCTCACCTATACATAGGTGTTACTCCACGTTTAATGTGCTACAATTCCTTCACATAGAAGAAAAACAATAAGCATTTCAGTGCGCCTATATACATGCGGATATACACTGACAAACACATGACAAATATATGCACAAACTAATTCATGTGTAAATCTATCCGCAGTTTCATTAGGTAAACATTATTTGAAATAACGTTCAGTCTTTATCAGAAATTCCAGTTCCTGGTATCTGACTTAGGGGAAAACAGTCTCTTAGCAAACTCAGATCAACGAGACATACAACAGGCTTCTGAAATTTCATACAGGCAATCAGTTGTCAGAATTTGGTCGGAAGAAGTGAATGAAATAAAGCCTCACATTAATCCCTTGGTTTAAAAACATATTCTGAATAGTTTTTTCGTGTTTATTAAATAAAAAGAAATGGCTGCAGTAAGCATATATCAGTATTTTTAGGCTTTTATTTTCCATTAGAGTTCTTTGAGAAAGGACATTGACCCTAAACGAAACACACACTCCTTTTTTTCACTCTCCTCTCCGCCTCTCTTCTACACAATTACAACACATTATTTGAGATATTACTCTAATATTTAAATGTGCACACACATCCAGATTCGCACGCGCGCGCGCACACACACACACACACACATATATATACACATACATTAACTAATCAATATATATTTACACTATTTACATTGTTTGGACTGATGTACTCATCTTTCTTGCCATATTCACGACGTTTCGGCCGTTGTACGCTCCGGTCTTCTTCAGGTGACTGGAATTTCAAACCGAAATCTACCCGGGTATATTGCTCTAGTCCCACGTGCCATGCCTCTTCCCGGTATCCAGTATCAGTTATTTCCCTTTAACTCGGCTCTCCGACATTTTATTCACCTCTGCTATAGCCAGGTAATGAACACAAAACGCTTTAGGTCAAGTCACTGTATTGTTTCAACCAATGCCTTTTTTTCACTGAAGAAATCCGGAGCGTACAACGGCCGCAACGTCGTGAATATGGCAACAAAGATGAGGACAACAATCCGAACAATGTAAATAACCTCATCTCAGAAATATATATATATATATATATATATATATATATATATATATATATATATATATATATATATATAAACGGGAACTTTGACGTGATGTAACCGCAAGTTGTGTTGTAATAGTTTTTTTCTCACACTTCATACCATTGGAAGTTTTTTTTTCCCAGTTTCTTGCTCTCCTGCCAGCTAGAATCTTCAAAAAATTAAATGTAACGTCAATCACCATCGTCTGTCCTCCTGAAAACTGTTTTTTTATTGTCCTTTCGCCTCACCAAAGTCTACTCATGCTCTTCCCCTTCCAGTAACCCCTAGAATCTAACATTCACTTTTAAAAATGCTTCATTAGAAAATGACATATGGAGTTTTCCATGTCATTCTCTGATGAAGCTTTAATAAAAACGAAACATGTTAGATTTATAAAAGTTTGTTCCTTATTCTATCATTGCTAGATTCCGATATATATTTCATTTGCATTTGATCCCAATTTATATATATATATATATATATATATATATATATATATATATATATATGTGTGTGTGTGTGTGTGTGTGTGTGTGTGTGTGTGTTTGTATATATATATATATATATATTAACTGATTTAAAATATGGTGTTTTCGCTACACAGTAATAACCATGTTTCAAAAATGGAAGCTAAAAGCTTCGAATTTAATTTTGTAATTAAATTAAAAATATTTGTTCCATTTCATCCTCAAGCGAATTTTGGAGTAAAATATTTTAAAAATTTACTCAGTTTTAAAAGCACGGCAAAAATTCATAATTCACTGTTTCCAAGGATACAGAGAAATCCACCCATCCAGACAAGGGATGGTAGCGTGTTCATTTTCATTAACTTTTGTTGTATCAGTTATTAGTTACGTTCGAAAAAGGGGTTATGTTTAGGGATGGGTACGGATGTATTTCTCAACGAATTCTGACATCCCCTAAATGCATGTAGTCTGGTTTTTTTAAAAAACTTTATTGTTAACGGCAAAAAATACTTATGGCATTTTTTTCTATTTGTATACTTAAAGATTTTGGGGGGATGTTTAGGTTAGAATATGTTTTATTTAACAACAATTTAAAAAAAATTTCACTTTTAATTTTTAATAGACTATATTTCTCTTTTAAAAACAAGTAAATGTATTAGAATTACTTGCAGTATGTAAAATTATTTTTTCATATCAAGTATAAGTATGTATATTACTAGGTCACATTTAAAAAAAAATTATATATAAATATTATTTAAGTAAAATTTATGACAATGACGGCAAAAAATAGCTAATTTATTTCTCTAATTCAGTAAACTTTTTTATAAACTTAGTAAAATGTAAATGTAATAGAATTACAGTATGTAAAATTATTTTTTCACATCTAATATAAGTATGTATATTACCAGGTCGCACTTTTTTAATTTAATTTTAAAATATTATTTAAGGAAGATTTTTGACAATGACGGCACAAAATAGCTATTTCATTTCTCTGATTCAGTAAATTTTTATTTTTATAAACTTAGTAATATATAGTTTCTCATGTATGCACAAAGGACATGGGTCATTTAATGAGCTACATATTCTAGCTTTTCTTATTTATTTCCATTTTACTGAAGGTGTTTTATTGGATTCTTTTAGGTGCCAGAAGTACTTTGAGAGAGATGTTTGATTTTTATATTTATTTACCCTAAACGAACTTTGATGTTGGTTGAACTTATTTTTTTTTAACTCATTGCTTGTGCAACCTATATATATTTTTATGTTTTCAGGTTGCACAAGCCATGAGTTAAAAAAAGGTTCAACCAACATCAAAAATCAAACGTATATATATATATATATATATATATATATATAAGGCACAGGCACTAATATTCCATGGTTGTAATTTATTACATTGGAATCGTAATCACGATTCAATTCATCAGAGCTACAAATTCAAATTTGTAGGTCTGATGGATTGGGTCGTGATTATAATTCCAATGTAATAACTTATAACCATGAGATATTAGTGCTCGAGCCTTTTATATTATATTCTTGCTCTGTCTTTGACATAAAACTCTACCTGGATTTTATCCTCTTGGAAATATATATATATTTATTGACCACTAATATTGTCAATATTGTCATACATACATACACACACACACACACACACACACACACACACACACACACACACATATATATATATATATATATATATATACAGATTTAATAGGCTGGTTAATAGGCTGGTTAATGAAATTTGAGGTACAAAAAAATGAGAACAATATTGACAATAAAATTGATGATATTTATTATATATTATTAGGCCTTTTGACTAAATTGAAGCACGAAGAAAAATATTTAAAAGTCGGAAGTGTCCTTTTTCAACGAGACAAGAAATAACCAATAAATTGGGACTCACTCTTCCAGTGAATGTTTTTTTTATCGCGCATATGTTGTATTTCTGGAAGAAAATTAATTTTGACTTAATAGTTTGACTTAATAGTTTGTCAGAATTAGGGTTTTGTAGGGTTTGTAGAGGGCTTCCCGTAGAAACTATATTTTCTGAGTAAACCAAGTCCCTAATTAATCCTTTAATATGTGATTTAATTTTGAAAATGTATTTTAACTTCGATCTGCATCTTGTCGGCTATTAATTTAATGGTTACAACATTAACAAGTTCTGGGTTTGAATCTCACCATAGCCGATTTGTCGTGGCTTCATGATAATATCGACGTAGAGAGACGATGCCATCGTGCGGCATCTTTACGCCGTGCCTGAACACCATATCACAGGTTGACTCATGCTGTCAATGGAAGCGGTCGATGGTTGTGTTTGTACGAAGTCAAGAGTCATCGTAACCAAGGTTCGACCGTATTGGTCATGTTGGAATTGTTGGTCACGCCAGATTATCGGCTATTTCCCAGAAACTGTAATCAAGGTCCACTCAGCATAGATGCAGTATAAATCACTGGCTGTCTTTGAGGGTATTGAAGAAACACTAATGTGTCTGAGCAGGCGTCTGTAACAGGGATTGGCTAACCATACTAGCAAACGGGATTACTCTGAAACTAACAGCCAGCATGTTTGAAATTTAGGTTATTTCCACTTCTCCCTTCTCTGTGAGAGTATTGCCGCTTTTAAATTATAAAATGATCGTTTGTTTCTCCAGTTAACCCCCACCGCCTGAAGAAGCACCGATAGTGCTGAAACATAATTGCATTTATGTAGCGGTTTATAAGATTTTTTAACATTTTTACAATAATAATAATAATAATAATAATAATAATAATAATAATAATAACGAAATTAACCAATTACGGGATAATTTGGCTTTAAATTTTTAGCTCTTCTTGCTTATTCTACCTTATTGACTAGTAGTAATTATAAGATTGGCGGATTTAAAATGTTAGGTAACTCCATTTCCAAAGAAATTTGACACCAAACACTCAATCGTTGAAGCATCCTAGCATAGTAAGAGTTGATTAAACCCCCAAAGGCATGAAACTTATTAATTATTAAATGCAGAAAATTGTCCAAAACTTTTGGCCTATAGTGTATATATACGAGGGTAAGTCAAAAAATAATCTGCACTTTTGCCATAACATATCTTTACGTTTGTCCCAATGCCTTTTGCTCGCGAGTGCTTATAGTTGGTACTATTGTGGTCCCATGATGAAGTTTGAGCTTGGTCGCGACAGTTTTCTTGTTGCTGTTACAGTGAAAATATGACCGCTCCTCTAGCAGTGTCCATCAAGGAGGAACGAAGAGCGCTGATCTGGTTTCTCTGGTCGGAAGGTGTGTCGGTAGCTGGAATTCATTAGAGGCTTTTAACAAAATACAGCGACAATGCAGTAGAAGTGTGTATGAATGGGCCGAGAAGTTTAAAAGTGGCCGGACAAGCGTGACTCCCGAAGAAGGAACAGGACACCCCTTCAACCTAAACGACTGACGAGAAGAGTCAGCAAGATCAAGAGAGGATAATAGCTAACCGGCGAGTTATCATGAATGAGGTAGTATATTCTCTGCGGATTCGGATCACTGCTCTTTCTTCCTCCTTGGTGAAAACAGTTAGCGGAGTGGTCATGTTTGCACTGTAACAGCAGCAAGAAAACTTGCGCGATCAAGCTCAAATTTCGATCACGTGACTACAGTAGTACCAAGTATTAGTGCGCATGAGCAGAAGGCAGTGGAACAAATCTGAAGATATGTTATGGCAAAAGCGCGGATAATTTTTTATTTTGGTTATTTTTGTTAAATATGCATAAAAAATAAACGCATAAAAATGTATTTCGAAGTATTACTTGATTTTTGGTTTTTAAAAATTGCTTCGCCTAAAAGAAAGTCTGTAAATTTTCAGCTAAAAAAAAAAAAAAGAAAAAATGCTCTGTTCATATTAGTTGGATGCAAAAATTTCCAGCATTTTTAAAGACTTTTTTAATACATTCCAATTTATCGCATCATTACCCCCTAATCAAAATACTAGGTTGGTATAAATGATTTCCGTTTTTGTTTATCAGCTTTATTCTTTAAAAAATACAGTACAATTACATTTCATTATGTTACATATTCACCATTATTTGCAATGACTTCTGCCACTTATCAATCAGCCTTTCAATATCTTTCGAGTGAAATCCCGCAGAATTTGATGTGAAAACGTTTTCTACGAACTCTTTATTCTGGTTTACATGGGAGAAAATATTCCTCATCAAAGCGTTTTGCAGCAATCGAAAAAGCTAATAATCGTTTGGTGCAAGATTATGTCAGTTTGGTGGTTGGGGGTAGAATAGACTAACCGAGTTTCAAAAGTTTTTCTTGTGTTATTTTTTAGCTTCAGGGTGTGAACAACATGTTTTTTCTCGTGTTCCTATTCGTAGTCAGCCATGATCTTGTCTTTTACAAGTTTTAAAAAGTGTACACACACACACACACACACACACACACACACACACAAACACACACACACACTCACACACACACACACACACACACACACACACACACACACACAGAGAGAAGGGTTGAGTAAACCTGAAAGACACTTCTATGATTTTCCTAACATTGTGTAAACGATAGTGCTCGGAACTTTCGTGACAGCCTAATATAATTAAAATTCTACAAATAAATAAATATTTAACTTCTGTAAGCAAATTGTAATCAGAAAAAATTGTCTTTTTGTCAGCACTGTTTCTCCGCCAGGTTTCGTGGGCGGAAGTAAGATCAAATAAAAATACTGCTCCTTGACACTGGGCAAAACAAAAAAAAAATAACAAAAACAAAAAAAACAAAACAAACAACAACAACAACAAAGCAAAAAACAATAACGAATGCAACTATAAAAAAATTCCATTTATCCTAAAAAAACATAGCTAAGCATATCTTGCTCTCTTAAGGAAAAAATGAAAGCCGTGCATTTTTTTAAAGTTAATTTTCATTAGAAAATATTTAATTCCAGGCAAATCTTTTAAATGCTTGCTTGGCTGGTTAATTATTTTTATTGGTCACATTTGATTCAAATTGAGGGCGGATTGTAATACCCATAAAATTTCAGAACGAGTTTCACAAATAAAAACGGCTATGGACAATATTCAAATACAAAAACTGCACGCAATATTAAATTAAAATTAAAATTTAAGGATTTGCATTTACTGAAAAAAAACTTCATTAACCTCACACTTCCAATAGCAAAATCAAGAAAAATGTATCTAGAAGTATAAATGTTGAATTTAAGATGGTAACTTTTTACAGTGTATGAAACAAAAAGTAAGGAAGGAAACTCCTATCATTACGAGAAAGAGCTATAACAATTAGGGAATTTGAGAAGTTTAATTTCTTGAAAAATTATTTTAAGAGACAGACTTTGTAAATTGCAGTCGACAGTAATGGTGTTTGGCAAATGAATGCCGAATGTTTCCCGTTAATTTCACCATAACCATTACATTTTTCTGTGTCAGATCCTTTCAGGACGTTGGTGATCATGGCTCACCACAATTTCCTGTCTTTTTTATCTCTTAATCAACTTTTTCTTTTTGTTATTTCTCTTAAGCCTTGTTCTGCCATCCATTTACTCAAGCTGCTTGGTAGATTATGCATTGTTTCCGTTTGACCCCCACTGACTTCAATCTGTCCTGTGAGTGTCACACTTTCCAAGCTCTCTTTCTTCATTATGTGTCCTTGAAATTTCCACTTTTTTTTTCTGATGTTAAGTATAAGTGTCCCTTTTGTTTCCATTTTCTATAAAACTTCAATGTTCGCTCCATGGTATTCTCGGAATCTTTCTGTAGAACCAAATTTCTGTTGCTTCATGTCTCTTTTTCATCTGTGATGATATTGTTTAGCGTTCATAGCTATATGGTAGGATGGATATCACGTAATAGTTCAGTACTCTTTTCTTTGTTTCTAACGAAATTTTCCTGTTTCTTAATACTTTGCTTAGTTTTATGGAAGGCATCTTTCTCTATCCCAATGTTGCTTTCGGATTTCAGTGACGCATTTTTTTGTTCTCTGTTAAAACACTTCCCAGATATTTAAATTGTTGCATATGTTTGATTTTGGCACCTCCAATGCGCTAAGGATATTTATCGCAAACCATTACTCAATAATTCAATAGGATGCTTAAAGCAGCCTGTTCGTTAACAAGGTTGTCTTGTAAATCTTTCCCAAGTATAAATTGATTATCATTAGATGCCTTACATAGGTCCTTGTGCTTAACCAAACTAAGTTTAGTGGACGCATCGTTACTTCGTGCTATTAGACTTTACTGTGGAGTATTGAATTCAAAGTTGTCCTTCCCCTAGACTTTTTTCAGCCAAGACTAGAAAGCTCACCCTGTCCTGCTATTTCACCCGTAACGGTATGAGAAGACGATGGCAATATATACAAGGACATAAATCAAAGATCAGAAATGTCCATTGCTCAAATCCGACCATTGAATATCGGAAGGTAACAAGCTCACTTTATACTTTGGCTAGAGTAAATGTCGCAAGCCTTTCGCTATTGCTATTTCCATGGCAAACATTCTGACGAGTTACGTTCATTAGTTCTACCAGTTCAAACCTCCACAGCTAAGACCCACTATACCGTGTACACTGGGACGAATGATCCCCATTTCCTTTGTATTCCACTAGGGTCGATATACATATTTCCAAAATCTGTATTTCTTAACTCCTCCTCTTACGTTCATACAACATCATTCAGTAACCCTCTACCTTGTCACCCTGTAATTTTACTGAAAGTGAGAGACACGTCCTTTAATCACTTCATCCCTGACCCTCTTTGATCAAGCTACCTTACTAGATATGATAAACTTAGTATGGGTAATTCAACGAAATACTGACAAATACCCAACGTTTTTGTTTTTGGAAGACTTGTAGCTACATTTTTAATCATGTCTCACACCCATAAACCAGAGCAAATTAAAGCCACCAGGATATATTATTCTCAATGTTCAACCATATAGTTTTCTTTAAGGCAAATAAATTATTCAGCTCATTAATTTATATATATATATATATATATATATATATATATATATATATATATATATATATATATACTAAAACATAGTTATCTGATACGCTATATTTATGGGTAAAAGTGGCCTATATCAAGGATAAGGCGTGTGTTAATATAAAAGAGAATACAGAATCAGTCAACACCGTAATCGTCAGGCTACCATATATATATATATATATATATATATATATATATATATATATATATATATGTAACCTGTTCTCTTTCTAGCTGAATAACTTAAAGGGTTTTTCTGTGATTCTTACGACAAATGGCATGAAGAAGGCTAAACGTCTTATCTGAAAACCTGGGAAAATGAAACTCAATTAGTTTAGTGCATTTTTAGATATTAAACATTTTGTGGGATGTACAAATATACTGTATAGCGATTTGAACAATTTTGCTGTTACATACATATGTGCATATGTGATAAAAATATAATTTTCAGATATATAGTATATTTATGGCTAAAACTTTACAATATCAGGTATAGATCGTGTGTAAATATAAAATGAACATTGAAGTTAGTCGACGCCAGGGGCGACAGTCTGATTTATATTTGAACGCAATCTTCTGGCTAATGCTGAAGTTTGCGTTCAAGCAGAAAACAGATTGTCGCCGCTCGGTGTTTATGTCAGTGTCCCCTTTCTAGTATCTTTTTTTTGTTCCCGTTTTCCTTAAAAGTTCCTCGTTGCTCTGTCAATATTCCCCGTAACCATTTCTAGTACCACATTTCTGTTACCTTAAGTCTCCTTTTCATCTGCGAGTAAACTGTCCAACATTCACTACTATACAAGAAAATTGATATTCCGTAGCACTTTCTGGGGTTCCAGTGAACATTTAATGTTTTTAGTTTCTTTTTTATGACAGTCACTGATGAACAATCTTTTCAAATATGAAAAAGATAATTGAAGCAACAGAAATGTGGTTCTACAGAAGGATGCTGAGAATACTATGGACGGAATATGCAAGCAACAATGAAGTTTTAGAGAAAAAGGAAACAAAATGGAAACTTATACTTATCAGAAAATGACAGTTGAAATTTCTGGAAATGGTAATGAAAAAAAGGGGTTTGGAAAATCTAATGCACACAGTACAAATTGAAGGGAAGAGACGGAGGAAAACAACACATAAACTATTTAGTGAGCAGTTTAGTAAATGTATGGCAGAACAAGAAGAAAAAATATTAAGAGGTTACAAAAGACAGGATGTCGTGGAGAGCCATGATCGTCAACGTTCTGAAAGGATACGGCAGATAGAAGAAGGTAATGGTTATGGTGAAATAAACCGTTTCCATACAGGAAACATTCGGCATTCATTTGCAGCATTACTGTCAGTTGAAATTTACAAAATGTTTCACATTAATAGTTTCTCAGTTCCCCTAAGTGCTATAGCTCTTTCTCGTAATGATAGGAGTTTTTTTCTCAATATTTTGTTTAGTTACCATCTTAAATTTAACATTATTTTCTCTTCTAGATACATTTTTGTTGTTATTGCGAAGAAGACGATAGGATTTCTCGAGGCAAATGTAAGTGATATTCGCAATCATATTGGATGCATGTGCATAGGGAACGAGTTCAGTGAATATACAAAAATTGAAAGGGTCGTAAGGCAAAGATGCGTCTTCTCACCCGACCTGTTCAATCTATACAGCGAAGCAATTCTGAGAGTTGGAAACCCTATCGGGATTTAGCATTGGCGGCCACAATCTTAACGACATAAAATAGGCAGATGACACAGTACTGATAGCAGACACGGAAAAGAAATTACAAAATCTCCTACAGAAGGCAGCGACGGAGAGTGAGAAGAAAGGACTAAGAATAAACTACAAGAAAACAAAGTGCATGGCCATTAGTAAAAGGGTGAGTCCGAAATGTTATTTGAAGCTCGGGAACACTCGAATCAAGCATACGCGGAAATTTAAATATCTGGGAAGCGTCTTGACAGAGGACGGTAAGTGCGACACTGAGATCCGTAAACGTATTGGGATAGCCAAGGACACATTCCAAAAGCTGCGAAACAGGAGGATTTCTTTGGTAACAAAGAAAAGAATACTGATCTGTTACGTGACATCTGTCCTTCTTTACGGCAGCGAATATTGGACGATTTCCTCAAAGATGAAGAAGAGACTCAATGCGACAGAGATATGGTTCTACAGAAGGATGCTAAGGATATCATGGTTTATACTTAATATCAGGAAGAGGCAGCTGAAGTTTCTCGGACACATAATGAGGAAAGAGGGCCTGGAGAATCTGATACTCACGGGTCGAATAGAGGGAAAGAGAGACGAGGAAAAACAAAGCGTGACATACCTGGCTGACTTAAGCAAGTGGATGACAGAAAAAGCAGAGGGAAGGAACTTCTTGAGAGCTACAAGGGATAGAGGGAAGTGGAGAGCCATAATCGCCTAAGTATTGAAAGGACATGGCGCATAAAAAGAAAAGATTGAAGACCGGTGTTGTGTGATGGATCAGTAATGTTACCAGACGAGTGGGTTATCCTGATGTTTCCAATAGGAAGAGCTTGATTGCCTGGAATTATCAACACCAGTATCTAGTACCTGTTGTGCGATTGAATGCTTATAAAATCAGTGAATAACAAGTCCCGAATTTTATTCGCTCCAATTCATGGACCGGGCGAGAGTCTAAGGTAAAACCGTGTTTCGCGCTGGAACGCGAGACAAGCGTACGATCTAGAAAATAAGCTAATGTCCAAGTGACTATGAGAGTACAGCAAATGATAAGATAACAGGCGAGACCCATTCATCACGTGACGTCTAGATAGCATTCTTGAGGGCAAATATTCGGCGCCGGAAAAAAAATGTACACACGAAAGAAAACATTGCAAAAGAAAAAAAAAATGAAATTCCACAGTAAAGGAAATTGTGGTAAAGGCGAAAAATATCTCTGTGTAGCCAACTGTACGGAAAAACGAAAAAATAAGGTCTGCAATTTGATATCCAGTGACAAAATAGAACAAAAATAGTCAGGATCAGCGGGCACTTACTGTAGAGCAGTGATCATCAATGTCCCATATACTAGTGGCAAAAAGTTTGGTGTCATCTTTTATTTGTTAAAATAAAAACACCTTAAAATAAGATATTTTTGTATTTTTTAAAGTAAAATTTTCAGTAACTACGGTAGATTTACTTTTATATTGGCAAAAACCCATTTAACTTAAAAATAAATTATCATGCAACAGCCTCATATTTTGTTTTCGTCAATAAAACTAGCACCTTCATTAATTAATGGTTTACAAGTTCTTTGAATTCTTTCCAACAGTTTTTGAAAAACATAGTAGACTTTCCCAAGCATTCTTCAAGCACAGAAAAAGCTCACTCTCACGCTTTGTGTATTCTCTTCGAACTTTCTTATCCAATTCATCCCATACTAATTCAATGGAAGAGAGGTCAGGAGATCGAGGTGGCCAAGTCATACTTTCTAAATGTTCTTCCATTTTTTTTGGCTCGAGGTTTTGAAATAATTTAGAAGAGTGTTTTGGATCGTTGTCGTGAAAGTTTTTCCAATTATGCGTAAACCAGATAATATATCATGTCTTTGCAAAATCGAATGCTATCATTATTTTTCATGATGCCCTTAAACTGAATCAAATCTCCAGCCCTTCTGGTAATTTCAAACAGTCTACTGAGGGGGTTAACTGCGAAAACTAAATATAATGTTTCGCACACAAAATATTCATAATGTATTGTTGACGGATGAATCCAAATTTGAACTTTTTGGTAGTAGGTGGAGCGTGGAGAAAGACTGAAACACAAAAGCAAATACACTGTAATTAATGAAATTTTATCTTTCATTAAAAAACTAAAACTAAAAATGTATCTCATTTTAAAGTATTCTTTTAAGAAATACAGGGTAACCCTAAACTTATTTTCCCTTTTAAATTTTTCATTTAGGTGTCATGTAAGGGTCTCTGTTATAGACTGCTGATAAATTAGTAAAATAAGTTTGTGTCTTTCAAAGAAGATCAAATTTACTACTGTAGTAACTATCTACGAACCTGGTGTACTAATGGCCATTTGCTTATACTTCATCATCGACAATCACAAAATACCGCTAATAACAGTACGATAATGCACGGTAATAGTACATTCCATTTTCCACATCCGTAAAAGGATTTTTATTTGAAAAATAAAGTTTGTAAGTAATCCTAAATTGTGCTACTTGCGAACAATTTAGAATTTACTTTTTATCTTTCGTAACGAGTGATATGCTAGATTCCTGCTCATGGTATCAGGCTGAGTGATAAATAATTTCCGGTTTTGTTCATCAAATTTATTCCCCCAAAACTAAAGTGAAATTATATTTTATTCAATTATATATTCACCATTCTTTGCAATGATTTGTTGCCATTTTTTGGTAGCTCTTCGATACCTGTCGAATAAAATTCCACAGGTTTTGAGGTGAAAATATTTTGACAAAAACTTGAAACTGTTTTTTTTTTTTTTTTTATTAGAGAAAGTTTTCTCTGTCAAAACGTTTTGCAACGACTGTAAAAAGCAATGATAGCTTGTTGCAATGTCAGTTTAATATGGCGGGCTGTGTAAACCATTAGGTTAAGCCATAAATAATTTCCATGTTTTCCTATCAGTTTTATTCTTGTCGAAAATTCCTTTCGACTCAAAGGGTAAATCAGAAGCCGGTCATGTACAGTAAGTGTTGCGAAACACTGCCTAGTCTCGCTACCCAAATTCAGTCAGGGATCAATTAATGATGAGAGAAGAAGGAAATCCACGGAACGGCTCTGTTCTCATAAAGTCCCTTTGAAAACAAAAAATAAAATAAAATAAAAATAAAAATATGGTGAGAAAGGAGAGAATGCAGGCCTTAAATAACAAGGTGGCAGACCTGTTCAACCCACCCCTTCCGGTAAAAAGATTACAAAAACCAGTGCACGGAGCAGCCTCGCTTTGAAAACAAGCCAGGGCAAATACTCCGCTTCCCACATCTGACCGCAACCCAACACACGCAGGTAATTTCACTTATTTTTCCACATATTTTTAAAAGCTAAAGTACAATAAAATTTTATTCAATTACGCATAAGGCGACCTTTAGATAAGACGAGGTAAAAAAATTGCAAATTTTTTATTAATGTATCCTATACCTGTGGTATAGGATGACTGCTTATTGATTATATAATGATGATGCTATAGGATATGTTGTCATTTGCTGTATCCTAAGAAATTCAAAATAAACGAAATAAAACCGATTCTATATCATGTTTTTCCTAGACACTTCCTCTAAAAGGAAAACCATTATTTCACCATGTGATGTCTTGTGAATACTGATTCTTCTTCTTCCTCTTTTTTTCCTATATCTAAACAGTTACAAACAGCCTGGTGTACTAATGGCCATTTGCTTATACTTCATCAACAATCATAAAATACCGCTAATAACAGTACGATAATGCACGGTAATAGTACATTCCACTTTCCACATCCGTAAAAGGATTTTTATTTGAAAAATAAAGTTTTTATATAATCCTAAATTGTGTTATTATTTAACACCAAAATGATAATGAGAAATGAATATTATGTTATCCTAAATGTTCTTGTTGTCGTAAATAATACTACCATGATGATTATTGAAAGTTTAGCGAAAGATAAAGCTTGTAAACGTAATCATAACTCGATGTTCACATTTTCTCAGCTGAGCTTGCATGGACACAAGTTGATTTCATTGATATGGAATTATTCTACGAATAGGCCTTTTATTATGAAGTTATACCAGTAATATATAAAATAGAAATGGTTTTATTACTTTTATTATCAGTTTATTTGAAACCCACTTTTTAAGGGTGGCTTTTGGGGTTTAAAGGTCGTCTTATACGCGGAAATATACGGTATATATTCACCACTATATTCAATGACTTTTTGCCACTTATCAGGCAGCTCTTCGATATATTTTTGAGTAAAAGTCTCTAGGTTTTCAGGTGAGAAAGTTTTCGACGTACTCTTGAATCTGAGAATTTTTTTCTTTTAAGCGTTTTCCAGTAATCGAAAACGTTAATAATCGTTTGGTGTAAGCTCAGGTGAATATGGCAGGTGGTGTTGAACAGATCAATAGAGTTCCCAATGGTTCCCCTGCGTTATTCTTACTGTAAGCGGCCTTGAGTTGTCATGGAGGAGAGCAACATTTTCTCTACTGACGGTCGCAGTTACGACCGAACTTTTATGGATACGTTGCAGCCGGCGGACGTTTAAATGTGCATTTAGTGTTTTATTGCACTTCAAGAACTCTAATTGAATAATAACTTGATGATTTCACAGCGCCCTTAAAGTTACCTTTTTTTCCATAGTGCTCAGATTTTGTGGTCTGCTGTAGAGATTAATCCTTGTTAATCCACTGCCATTTGCGTTGAACATTGTTGTAAGCAACCCATTTTTCCTCACCTGTTATCATATATTAAAGGAACAATTAATTAGGCAGATACATTCGTCATTACAATAGGTTCCCAAAAACTGAAATTACTTATGACTCAACAATATTAAAAAATGTTAAATATTGTTAAGTTTGTTTTTATATTTGATTTTTTTTAGATGAAGAACTTTGATGAGGAATTATAGATGAACATCTGAAAAGTCTTCTAGATGGACACGTTGTTTTAATCATTTCACCCCGAGCAAGGCAATAAAGCCACTAAGACGCAAGAGGATTACTGAATGTAAAAGAATATGAGAAAAAAGAAACCATTATTAAAGAGAGAAAACAATAAAAGAAGATAAAGAATGAAACCTGCATTAATGCAAAAAAAGATCTAGAAGAATGGCTGTTCAAGACAACTTTCATTTCGGTATTTGATAAATAAGATTGAATCAGATCAGAAATTCGTCCAAAATGACATAACCGTTCAACTTGGGAAGAAGACCAGCATTCTAAACACTGTCAAACGCCTTCGAGATATCCAAGATATCTATGTTCTAGCTTCATTATTCTTATTTAAAGCTTCATATACTCTTTCATTAATAATCGTTCACAGCAGCTTACCCAGAGAAGTGAAAGCCGTATTGCTTGTCTGAAAAAAAAAAGAAGATCCAGCGAGGTGAAATGCTTAACCAATTCGCTGTTGATTCGAGTCTATAGTACTTTGCCAAAAAGAGGTAGAAAGCTAATAAGCCGCTAGTTAGAAAAATCAGACAGTTCGTCGTGTTCTTAAAAAATGGAAATACAGAAGAGGATTTCTAACAAGCAGGAAAGCAAGAATCATTTATTAGTTGAGAGAGAACAGGAGTCAGTTGAGGAGCAAAAGTCTTAAGTTACAGAGATACTATTGTATACACATGTTTTGTGGGGATTCATCTTAGCAGAAAACATGGACGGAATTATATACATACCACACACTAGAAACGCAATTATAAGCGGAAAGTCAGCCAACGATACTTCAGATGAGTCAAGGATAGAATTGGAAGATGTATAAGAGAGCTGAAAAGATGCTTTAATTTTGAAAAATTAAAATATATTAAGGCGGTTACAATTTTCAGGCAATATATCTCAGTTCGATTCTATTTATTTGAACATCACTACCTATTCATCTCTGTTTATATCTACCTGCTCATCATTTAATCCAACTGTGTTGACATCTTTTATGTCTATATATATACATACATACATATATATATATATATATATATATATATATATATATATATATATATATATATATATTCGTTTGTCTATATAGCATGGATTCTTATTGAACATAGAATAAGCTGCGCTAGGTCTAGTTTCGCCCAACGCCATAAATTTCTGTAAAACCAAAACGTTAGCCTATAAAACTCGAGTTATGTTCTTAAAAAGCGACGTCAGATCAAGACTTTAATATGGACGACGTGCATGGAGCCAAACTTCCCCAGTTTAAAATATCAGCTGTATACAACCTCGCTCTCATAGCAATGGTTAAAATGACTTCGAGCAAATGAAGCTTTTAAGTCGTGGCGAAGACCATCCTTCTTTGAAGGAACTTGTGAACTGGACCTACAGAATCGCAAACAAAGATCTGTAGCAAATAACAGAAACCGCATCTCGTGCGGACTGTCAACAGCACCAGCTATTAAAATGCATATCGCATGTAACTGAAAGCGAAATAATGACCTAATGAAGAAGTTTATACAAAAAGTTGGGAAGGAAACACAAATTAATACTGGAAAGAGTGATAACATTTTGAAAATCTGCTTTAAATAAATTTATAAATTTAAACTTCTCAGTCAATGAATGCCTAATGTTTCATTATATGGAAATGGTTAATATTTCCATTACCAATACGATTGTATCAACTTATTTATCTCTGTCGAATCTTATCTAGACTATATTTTATATTAATTTGCATATCTATTAATCTAAATCAATTCTTAAATCACATTTCCCCTATCTATGATCACTGTTTATTTCTATCTATCTATCTATCTATCTATCTATCTATCTATCTATATTAGATTTAAAATGGTGTATTGCTGCCATACTTGGGCTGGAGATGTTCAATCCTTTGTTTCCTACATTAATATTCAAAATGTTTTACGCATTCTTGTGCCAGTAACTTATTTTTTGTTTCTATCTATCTATCTATCTATCTATCTATCTATCTATCTATCTATCTATCTATCTATCTATCTATCTATCTATGCCAATCCAAATCCTGTCTAATGTCCCTCTCCGTATATCTATATCATTGAACAAAATGGCACATTTTATTTTTTCATTTTCATTCAAACTGTGATTATTATACGGCCGTACGCATTCGCGTGTGTTTACGCAGATGTTCAGTAGACGGCTGTCTTATATAATATTCGTAAACATCTACAAATGTCAGATATTTAGGTCGTGGCACGGCCTTAAGTAGGTCATCAGCTGAAGAGGCTCGCTGGAAGACACGAAATCCCATGCTTAACAGCAACAACACTGACGCAGGCACATATATGAGCATACGCACACATATACACACTCACACGCATACAAACATATACACACGTGGGCACATACGTATATGGACGCAAACGCACAGAGACTCGCACACGTGTAAAATGTGTCCATTAAGACACGGGATCTATTTTTGATTTATTCATCTAAAAGAATTCTTGAAATATGTTATGTCGATATTCGAAAGGAGAGGCACGCGTGTGCGTGCACACGCACACACACACACACATTCACAAATACAAACACACGAAGACATGGAAACACAATTACAGCAGCGCATATACACACAAACACACATGAACACAGATTCGTAATTTGCATATGCACATTGACATAGATACAGGCATATATGCGTATAGATTCATAATTGAGTACACATACACACATAGACTAGAAACTTTGTAAAAATGGCTTCGTGAAGTCTTGGTCTATTTCCGATTTATTCTCTGTGGAAATCAATAATTTTTAATCCAGATGCATACAATTACTTCTGTGGGTACGATTCTTAGAGCCTGATCACGTGAAATTTGAAATAACATTTTATTTTGGTGTTTTTTTCTTTTATGTGACAGCTTCCGGTCTTTTTTATGTGACAACTTCCGGTCTTTTTTTGTTGATTCTCAAGATATCTTTTGACTCTTTAGTATCCCTCTTTGTCTCTGTTTTGCCATCAATTCACACAAACTCATTGTTTTTCTCTGTTTCTCTTGCTTTCACTATTTTTTACAGTAAGGTTCACTCTGTACAAAGCCCGGGGGCCACTCTAGGTAGAGGGTTACATTAAAGGGTAGTTTATAAGGATATGAGGGGATGATAACGGTTAACTTAAGACTTAAACAGGTTACGATTCTAGTGATCGAAGAAACACCCTCTTGGGAATCTGTTCCACAGAGCAGTGGTTCGTTTGAAGATGCTGTTCGAGTGGAACTTCTCACCGATAGAATACGAAGGGGATGTAGGTGGTTTGCTACTATGTAAGTGGAATAGTGGGTCCTAGCCGTGAAAGTTAGACCTGGCGGAACCAAGGGATATAGTTCGTCCAAACACTTTCCATGGGAGTAGCGATAGAGCAGTGAGAGACTCGCCACATCCCGCCTGTGCATGTGTGTGCGTATGTATGTGTGTATGTGTGTGTGTGTGTGTGTGTGAGAGAGAGAGAGAGAGAGACAGAGAGAGAGAGAGAGAGATGGGTGGAAATGTCCCGTGAGTATTAATTATCCAGAACCTCTTTCCTTATTATGTACCCCAGTAATTTTAGCCGTCCTTTCCCGATTGTAAATATCCGTTTCGGCGGAGTTTCTCTTTATCCGTAAAGTTTCCATTTTGTTTGTATGATCTGTCCATTATATCTTCAATGTTCGTCGGTCGGACCACATTTCTGTCGCTTCAATTTTCTTCTTTACCTGCGAGAATATTGTCCAGCATTGCATTAAAATACAGAATATTTATGAATGAAAACTTTTATCAGCATTTTGCTTAGCACATAAATACGCGTGCGCATACGGACATATGTAATGTGTGTGTGTGGCGATAAAGAGAGAGAGAGAGCGAACGAGAGAGAGAGAGAGCGAACGAGAGAGAGAGAGAGAGAGATGAATACAAATTAATGGTTTTAACTACTTAAATTTTTGAATATATCCCAGTAAATATTTTAAGAGAACACTTTATGAACACCTTCCTTATGGCCCGTTCTCGTTGGTATCAACCACATCCTAGATAATCGCGCTCCAGTGAGATTATCCATAAATGTTGGACGCTATCCTGTTTTTGCTTTGCAGACAAAATACCAGCACATAATGTCTAACCATCGTTCTACACTTTCATGTAGCCGATTTTTTTTTCAGAGGGACCATCTCAAATCGGTTTTTACTTAGGTCATCATTTTCTTTCTTTTCGACTGTTTGCAACCTATTTAACCCATAGCGACGGGAAGAAGATTTATAGCTTTGCTGCTAAGAAAGTTGGGTCACTGTCTCGTTCACTCAAATCTATCGTGCACATTTATAAGCCTACCATTCGATGACGTAGGAATGTGCAATATATATATATATATATATATATATATATATATATAGAAAAGAACTTAAAAATCCATATTCGGTAATACGACTGAAGATAACGTGAAACTCGAGTTGCGACTAGGGCCATCTTTTCATGGGAATTAACATTGTCAAACGTTTTTGCTCAATCTAGGTAATCTAGGCTTTGAGCACTTTACTGAATAGGTACGTGTTTGCTTTTAGGTTTTTTTCTTTTTCTTTTTTCTTATTGTTGTCCTTGTTCAAGATTTTCTCTTGATTAAGGCTACTTTTTTGGCAAGTTGTCCGTTAGCTCCACCAACGGTTTTGGTTTTTCTTTAATATAGCAATTTTCCATGCGTAGCTTAGATGTGGCACAAGGCCGAAAGTATTGGGCACCCAGTGAGGATCGAACTCACAACTCATTCGTAACTGTTTTAGCGAGACACGCTTGCTAATCATTACACCGCCTCGGGGTGCCTTATTTCTTTAATATATATATATATATATATATATATATATATATATATATATATATATATATATATATATATATATATATATATATATATATATATATATATATATATATATATATATATATATATATATATATATATATATATATATATATATATATATATATATATATATATATATATATATATATATATAATGGGTGTGATAAATTGTCGTCTAAATTTCGCGAAAATGAAAATAACACTGACATCTCATTTTAACAGATATATTTACCAAAATTACACAAAAATATCGTGAGATACTAAAGAGTAAATTTATTCAATAAAATAGACATTGGCTTCAACCACGGCCTCCAGACGACTTCGGAATCTTCTGCAACACTTATGGACTGTCTTCTTGGTGAATGTTGCCATAATCCTTGTCTTCAGTTCATCTTTTTTGTTGGTCTCTCGTTTAACTGCGCTTCACACATAATTATCAAGGGGGTTGCAGTCTGGGGAGATAGGAGGCCAGATGTAGGGGGTGACGTGGTCGCAGAAATTGTCTAACAGTCATCACTATGTTCTCCTGCTTGTGTTGCCAGACACAGGGTTTTCCAGCATCCACCCTTTTAAACCCGGAGCAGCACTAACACCTGACACTAAAGGCACTTGATGTAGGCCTACGTGTTGAGACTGAGGCCCTCACCAACAAATTCGGGAGTTCTTTTCTTATCAGAAAGATCAGAATGAGTTTTTCGAGCTGGGGTACCTTCGTAATCACCATTAGACTCATCCAACTCTTTCCGAATCCTCTACACTGTCCTCAGATTGATGCCCAAACACTCTGAAATGTTTGTGTTGGCGCCATTTCCAAATTTCTGGTGGAGTGAATTGCGTCACGGTGCTCTTTTTCTCACAGACGGTGCTCAACTGATTCTACTAGACTGTGCAGTCGGCAAAATAAAAAACAAACAACGTGCATACACGAAATTAAAAACATAAAATGGCGACAATTTAGCCATCGCACCCTATATATATATCTGTGTGTGTGTGTGTGTGTGTGTGTGTGTGTGTGTGTGTGTGTGTGTGTGTGTGTGTGTGTGTGTTTATGTCTGTGTGTATTTTGCTACTCGGATTTTACACCTGTACTCGTTGATCCAAGATTTCCGTTTAAAGTAAGCAATGGAATGACGAAAATAAAAGATAAGAAATAAAGTTAAAGGGATAGATAGATAGATAGATAGATAGATAGATAGACAGACAGACAGAACGAAAGAGAGGAGGGATATAGATTGAGAAGGGACTAGAATAAAAAAAGATAATGAAAGCGAAGAAGAAGAAAAAACTGGAGAAAAGAGGAAAAAAGTGAAATGAACGAGGAAATGAAAAGAGGAAGAAGAGTCACTAAAGGAGAAAGAAGGAACGACAAAAGAAGAAATCAAAAATAGGGAAAGAAAGCGGGAACAATAGATGAAGAGATGAAAAAGTTAAAAGGAAACGAAGAGAAAGATTATGAAAAAAAGAAGAGTAAAATAAGGAAGAAGTCGAGAAAAAAGAGAAAGAAAAAGTATAAGAATATAAGAAATGGAAGAAAAGTAAAAAGACAGAATGAAAGAACGAAATAGAAGAGTTGATAACGAGGAAAGTACAAGAAAGAAGAAATCAGAGAGAAATAAAAAAAGCGAAAGTTTAGAAGAAAAGGAAATAGTAAAAGGGACATTATAAAAGAAAGGGGTAAAGAAATATAAAAAAGTGAGAGAGAGAATGAAAGAAAATGAAGAACAGGAAGCGATGAAAGAAAAAAAAGAAAAAGAAAAGAAGAAAAAGAAATAAAGAAAGAGAGAAAATGAAGAAAAAGTAGTGATAAAAGAAAAAAAGATAAAGAGGAAATAGTAGAAAAAGGAAAAAAGAAAGAAAGAAAGGTAGCCAAAGTAGGAATTTGAAAGAAGAAAATAGCGAAAATAAAGAGGTGGCTAACAAATCGAGAGAATTAAAGATGACGTCAGAAAGAAAGAAATAAAGAAAGAAAGAAAGAAAGAATAAAAGAGAATATTTCTCAACACCATTTTGTTTTTTCGATTGCGACAAGTATGTTTAGGGCCAGACGATGTTAACTTCTCACTGTAGGAAGAATGTGGGCGTTAGACGCAAGGAACTCTTTAAAAGAAAGAATTTTTTTTATAATGGGAATAGTCATATGATAAACAAAAGGAAAAAAATATTGACAGTCAAAATGGAAGGTTTTACAGAATTAGAATAAATTTAAAATGAAAGAAATATTTGAAGAAGAAAGAAAGAGTGCGAAAAAGAAAGTTATGAAAGAATGAAAAGTATTATATGAAAGATAGCTGTATTAAAAGGAAAAACAAACAATAAAGAAAGAAGAAATGAAGAAAAAAGGCGAAAAATAAAAGAAAGATAAAAAAATAAAGAAAGACTAAAAGAGAGAAAGGAAACTTGACAAAAAGAAAAAGGCATGAATAAAAAAGGAGAAAGGAAGGAAAATATAAGATGATGAAAAGAAAGAAAATAGAGAAGGAGGAGAAACAGAAAGAAGAAAATATTAAAAAAGTAAAAGAAATGGAAGAAGAAAGATGCAAAAAGAAAAAAGAGAAAGATGAAAAGGAAAAGGAAATAGAGAAGGAAAACCGAAAGAAAGATCGAAAAAGTTGAAAAAGGAGAATGAAGGAAAAATCTTGGAAACAGAGGGGAAGAATAATAGTAGATAAAAAGGGAAGAAATAAAGACGAAAAGGAAGAATGAATCAAATCGTGGAATTAAAGAAAGAAAGAAAGATAGTGAAGAAAGAAGAAAGAATAATAGATGGAAATGAAAAATGAAGAAAGAACGAAAAAGAAGGAGGAATAAAAGAGAGATAGAATGAAAGTTGGGAAAGAAAAAGTCACGAGGAAAGAAAGACGAAAAAGAGAAGAAAAATATGAAAAATAGAAAGAAAGAAAAAATAGAAAGCAAAAAAAAATAGAAAGAACAAAATAACGACAGTAAACAAGAAAAAGAGAGGAAAGAAAAAGGAAAGAAGAAAACAAAGAAGAAGGAAAATGGAAGAAAGACAGCAGAAAACGAAAATTGACAAAGAATAAACTCAAGGAGGGAAAGGAGTGATAATGTGGAATTTCATCACTCAAGAAATATGAACGAAATTGAAAATGAACAGAAACGTGAAAAAGATAAAGAAAGAGAAAAGAAAGAAAAAAAAGGAGAAAAAAAAAGGTAACAAATGGGACCAAAAATAAAAGCACCAACGAATAAAAAAAGATTAAAAGAAAGATTATGAATAGGATGGTGTGGAGTGGTAAAAAAAAACCATATATATATATATATATATATATATATATATATATATATATATATATATATATATATATATATGAGGAGATAGGTTTGCATAGCGCCCAGTTCACACTCCTCCTTGGTCTTTCGAACAGGAGTAGCGTTGTTTTCAGTTTACGATTGGGTTTTTGATTCCTTAATCTACTTTCACTCTATACTTCTAATGTCTCCGACTGAAATCTGAAATTATCTTTCCTGCATAGCCCCAAGTACTTGACATCTTGCCATTTCTTACGCAAATACAACTTCACACAGTAACCCACTTCCTTGTGTGGCTCTCTGGCCTTGTACCTTGTATTGAGTGAACATTAGTATATATATATATATATATATATGTGTGTGTGTGTGTGTGTGTGTGTGTGTGTGTGTGTGTGTGTGTGTGTGTGTGTGAATGAAAAGATTGAGCTAGTTAGCTAGCTAGAAACAGACAAAGATGAGATAGATAGATAGATAGATAGATAGATAAGAACATATTGAGATAGATAGATAGAAACTGGATAAGGTGAGATAGATAGATAGATAGATAGATAGATAGATAGATAGATAGATAGATAGATAGATAGATAGATAGTTAGATATGGGCAGATTTGTTAAAGAGAGTGTGAAAGAATGAAGGGAGGAATATTGATTGAAAAAGAAGAAGAATACAACGAGGAAAGTGAAGAAGAAGAAGAAGAAGAAGAAGAAGAAGAAGAAGAAGAAGAAGAAGAAGAAGAAGAAGAAGACTCTTGGCGAAAAGTGGAAAAGGGTAATATCAATTTTCAATAAAGTTTTAAAAATAGTGGAAGGAAGGAAAGAAGGAACTAAAAGACGTGCGTCTGTGTGTTTGCGTGTGTATGTGAAAGAGAGAGAGAGAGAGAGGGAGTGAGAGAGAGAGTGTGTGTGTGCGAGAGAGAGAGAGGGTTATTGGAACGCGAGTGCTGTTGATGAAGAAAGCGGAAAGGGTTGCAAGATAAGGGAAACTGTAGAGGCCGAGTTGAGAAAGATTTTCTGCTGATTTCGGCAAAAGGTTCTGCGACACGTGTCGCTAAGAAACGGTCGGGAAACAACCGCCCAACTAACAGTGCATTCCTTTGTAAGCAGTCTTCGCTTTCGCCATCGTCAGCGCTTTTACACATTAGTAATCACAGCTGGTTGAGAGGTCGCAAAACTGGAGGAAGACAAAAAAAATGAAGGCGGGAAAGGTGGTGCTAGTGGGGTGTCACAGAGAGAGTGAACGAGCGCGCGTGCGCGCGCGCGCGAGAGAGAGAGAGAGAGAGAAGGAAGAGCAAGGAGAAAATGGGTGATGGGAATGTTTCCACATGGCTATGATGATGATGACGATGCTGATAGTTGAACCTCCAGTGGCAGAAGAAGCAAAAACAAGGAAAGCGAACGTTGGATTCGTGGGTGTTGGTGGCCCTGGCCTAGCACTGACGAGTCCCAGGAAATAAAGAATATTTGACTTACCAGAATCAACTTTTTTTCATTCCTTACTTTCATTCAATTTACAGAATTTTCACCGCCCTAACTGCCTTTCTTTCTTTCTTTCTTTCTTTCTTTCTTTCTTTCTTTCTTTCTTTCTTTCTTTCACGATTAAGCGTCCTTTCTTTCATTCGTTAATTCTTTCTTTATTTCCTTTCTTGTTACTTTTCTCTTACACTATTTATATTTTAATCAAATTTTCTTCCTTTCTTTTTTGCTTCGTTTATAATATTTAAATCAAGCTTTCTCTCTTTCTTTTTGTTACTTTTACAATATTTTGATCAAAACTTCTTTCTTTATTTCTTACTTTTACAATATTCTAGTCACGTTTTTTTATTTCTTTTTTCTTTATTTCTTTTTCTTACTTTTTCAATAATTGTATCAAATTTTCTTTGTTTCTTTTTATCTTTTGTTCAAATTTTCTTTCTTTTTGTTACTTTTACAATATTTTAATCAAATCGTTCCTTTTTTCCTTGCAATATATATTTATATATATATATATATATATAATCAAATTTTCTTTCTTTATTTTTTGTTGTTCTTTCTCTGTTTCTTTCTGCTTCTTCTTTAATACTCAGTTACTTTTTTCTTTCACTCGTTTGCATTCTCTCTTTTACTTGGTCGCTTTCCTTTTCTTTTTGTTACTTTTTCTCGTAATATTTATCACATTTTTACCAAATTCTTCATCCATGCTTTTCCATAAATAAAGATACTTTTCCAACATTTTTTCTCAAGTAAAAAGTAAGAACAACGTAACTGAGCAATGACATTTTTTTTCCTCTTATGTTCACCGTCCAGCTTCGGTCAGTCCAAAAAATCGAGCTGGGATAATTACGTGAGCTCAACCCTTACGATAAAGACCGGGGTGACACACAAAGATAGGCTTTCAAGCGCTCACATTTATAGATTGAACAGCTTGGAATGCTAAGGTCATTTTAAGAAATGTGCACGTATGTTAAAGAGGAACTATTGTAAGAAAAACGAATAGAAGAGAACAGAAATATATATATATATATATATATATATATATATATATATATATATATATATATATATATATACACAGACACACACACTATATATATATGTGTGTGTACCTGTGTGTGTACGGGTGTTTAAGTGTTCAGATTAAAATGCTTTTACTGATTTTAAGCCTGTACACGAACATGCGCTTGCATGTAATTATCTCCCCTCCCCCAGTAACTTTCTTTACTTATATATATATATATTTTTATTTTTTAAATTATTTTATTTAAAAGATATTTTTGATGGATACTCATATTCGTGTAGAAGTTATGCTTTTTAATTAAACATTATTTTTTTTTTTTATCTAACTACATCTACCGACCTCTATTAAGGGAAATCTTGTCAGAAAAATGTGCATACTTCGGCATCCCCAATTGGAAACCGTCACTGGATCAGACATGCCTAACCGCTCGGCCACGTAAGACTTACGTTCAAAGCCCGAATAGTTCTTTTAAACACACATTCTCGTGTCGATTCTCGATACATCTATATTTGCTCTGTTTAGTATCCTAACGTAAACAAAGACAATTTATTTTAGGAAATCCGACATAATTTTATTTCTAATTTATTTTGTTTAAAGGTTATTTTTTATGGCTACTCATATTAGAGTAGAAGCCCTGTTCTTTAGTTAAACAGTATTTTTACAACAGGCCGGTAGATGTAGTTGGATAAAAAATATTATTTAATTAAGACAGAGCTTCTACTCGAATATAAGTATTCATCAAAAATAATGTTTAAGCAAAATAAATTAAAAATAAAAATATGTTGGATTTAATCCATTTCCTGATATATATATATATATATATATATATATATATACAAACATAGCAGAAGAAAAAGCGAGTGCATGCGCGTACACACACGCTTGCACGCGCGTATGTGTGCGCGCGTACATCCTTACAATAAATTTCCAAGCTTCAAATCGGGACACATTTATATTTTATTAAATGTTTATTTTTCTTGTAGAATGAAATGTATTTCTATGATCCAACAACCCTTAAATTTCAGGGTGGGAACAAAAATAAATAAATTACGACTATTGTTAGCTTATAATAGCGGGACAGTCCGGGACGTAATGTCAGTCAATGTATATAAATGACTGCCGGCAATAGAATAGAATAGACAACAGAATACCTGTAATTGTAAAAACAAACAAACAATCAACCCCACCCCCCCAAAAAAACGGAACGTTAAAAACCACAATAGTTCTACAATCACTCACTCAATCAATCAATTTATCTAACTTGGTCTGTGGTTATATAAATATTGACCTTTTAACATTACAGTTCACAGGACGTGCGAAAAAGTACTGCGTTTTAACAGAATTTATTTATTTTATTGTACTGTTTGTTTAGGTAGAGATGGACGGTTCGGCTCTCAATATCCTGATAGATAAGTAGATAAATTATACATAAATAGTTGAGGTTTGGTTAGGGTGGTTAATTCTAATAATATATGAACGCTTGTCGGTTTATTTAATGCTAAATATGTTAAAATGAATTAAAAGAAAGGTAGATATAGGTCATGTTCACAATAGACTGGAAAAGTTTCGATTAAAACGCAATTCTGTAAGTTTCGACATAGAAGGAGGGTACTTTTGTGAAGGTCTTACCCGTTGCAGGTGATACAGTCGTATTATGTAAAGCTTCGCCAACAACGGATATATATATATATATATATATATATATATATATATATATATATAATTATTTATTTGAATATTACAACATAAATATGTTATAAAATCACGACAAAAGTAGCCATTTTGTTTCAACACTTCTAGTGTCTTATCAAGTGACGATGTAGAATATAGAATAAATGGTTTTAAAAGTTTCAAATTAATCAACGATCCTTAGCCAGGAGTAAACGCTGTTACATAAGCTAGAATGACCAATCAAAATACAAGTATAGGATGATTCGAAAAATTTGACAACTAAGCAAGGTTATCATATATATTAAAAGATTTATAAAATTTGAAATTAAAATTAAAAGTAAAAAATTAAAATTACCTATTTAGAAATCTAAATCAAATCTCTATTAAGTTTTAAATTGTAGAATTACCAAGGAGAAAAAATGTGAAAATATAAAAATAAAAGATATATATGCTATTTAATTTGTATTTTCTTTGAAATTATGTTGAAAGGGATGTTCAGAATCCCAGACATAAATGTATACATTTTAGTTTCATTTCAACATGTTAGTCGCCTCTCACGCGAAATCATTCGAACGCACTTGGGTATATATATATATATATATATATATATATATATATATATATATATATATATATATATATATATATATATTGAGCCGTTCTGTGCTACGTATAGTGGCTTTATTTCGGGAGAAATGGTTTATTGGACATGTGAGCCGAAAGCTTAGATCGATGATCAACATAATAAAAAAAATATCCAAATATGGGACAGTTTTTGACTTATTTTCTCCCGAAACTAAAGCCACTATACGACACTTAGAACGGCTCATGGTCAAACAGACATTCATTATATTTAACAATATGTGTTTGATTAATGATCTGCTACTTATAAAACTAAACTTATATATATATGGTGGACGTCGTATTCGACGTATGAGGGTCAAGCAGTTCAGTTCCTAGGAACCAACAGCTCAGACAAGCGCACATGTGATTTGATTATAGTGGTGAAGGCTTTGTTCAGAACCAACCACACTTTTTGAAGGGCCGAATACAGGGCCTCTGGTGCACTACGTGCCACAAGGTCGCCCCAAAATCCCACCACAAGTTTTGAATTCAGAGTTGTCCTTCTCCTAGACCAGTTGCCATCTAAGGCTATAGAACCCACTTTATTTACCCATGGAGGGAGAAGAAGAGGATTAATATCTTTCTCAAGGGTATTAGCATGCAAGTGAATGTAATGGATTCGACTAGAATTCGAACTCGGCTCTCCGATTCCTCAATCCGAGGCGCTATTTATATATATATCCCACCTTGAGGCAGTTGGATATCTAATCACACTGATGAGTTGTGATACAGCGAAACAATCTGTCTGTGGATGGCGATATATATATATATATATATATATATATATATATATATATATATATATACGCGAATTCAGCCGGTTTTCGATTCTAGCCAGAGGCAACCGGACGTCTAGCCACACTGATGAGCTGTGATACAGCGAAACAGTCTGTCTGTGGATGACAATATATATATATATATATATATATAGAGAGAGAGAGAGAGAGAGAGAGAAAGAGAGAGAAAGAGAGAGAGAAAGAGAGAGAGAGAGAGAGAGATGTTATGTTACGTTAGGTTAAGTTGTTTCATTTAAGGATATAAGGCATTGTTGGGTTATTTAAATGTCGAATATAAGTATTCTATAACAAAAATCTGAATGAATTAATAAAGATTAGGTCCTCTTTATACACAGCCCTGCAAGTATCCACTCATAAAATTATCCCTTTTATGGGGTCTTACCCCTGTGTAGGTAACGCAGTCAGCTTATTATAACCTATATACGATATAAGATAAATATATAGGTAGATAGATAAAAAGTGACATAAAGTGAGCGAAAAAGAAAGAAAGAAAGAAAAAAGTTAAAAAGGAAGAAAAAGATGGCAACAATAAAAAAGAAAGAAAAGAAGAAAGGAAGAAAGCAAAAGAAAGAAAGAAAAAGAAAGAAAAAAGAAAAAGAGGGAGAAAGAAAGAAAAAGAAAAAAGAAAGAAAAGAAAAGAAGATAAAAGAAAGAAACAAGGGAAAAGAAAGGAAGATAAAGGAAAGAAAAAAGAAAAAATAAAGAAAGAAAAAAGAAAGAAAGGGAGAAAGAAAGCGAGTAAGAAGAAAGAAAAAGAAGTAAAAAAAGAAAGAAAGAAAGAAAAAGAAGGAAGGAAATAAAAAGAAAGAAAGATGGTTGACTTAGTGATGGAAATGATTGCAGTTATGTAATGTAGGAGATGAAAAGTAGGAAGAACAAAAGTAACATGAATTTAAAGAAAGGTAGATATCGGCCCTGTTCACAACAGACTGAAAAAGGTTCGGTTAATACACAATGCAGAAAGTTTCGACAAAGAAGAAGGGCACTTTTCTGCAGGTTTACCCTTAAGGTAAATAAACTATCAAAAATCTGAATAAAAAGAAAGGAAAGAAAAATAGGAAATTATAAAAATTACAATAACGCAACTCAGTTTTTTAGATGTGAAAAAGAAAGAGTGATTTTTTTTTATTGTGTCTTCGATCGATGGAGATGGAGAAAGAGATGAAGAGGAACGCAGTGAAAAGAAAATAAGAGGGAGAAAGTACCCGAAGAGAAAGAGAGACAAAGTGAAAGGTAATGAGATCAGAGAGAAGCCAAAAGTAGAGAGAAGAGAAGAGAGAGAGAGAGAGAGAGAGAGAGAGAGAGAGAGAGAGAGAGAGAGAGAGAGAGAGAGAGAGAGAGAGAGAATGACGAAAAGATAGAAACCGAGGAGAGTTATTAAGACCAGAAAAAGAGAGGACTAAGAAGAAGAGGCAAAGTCGGGAAAGATTTCTGTTTTGACTATTAAATTGTTTCTGAAAAAAAAATTATTTTTTTCTTTCACAATAAACTTCCTTTTTGTTGCTTCTCTTCTCTTTAATCTTCCATTATACTCTATTCTCTTTGCTTTATTCTTGTATTCTTTCTTTCTTTCTTTCTTCTTTCCTTCTCTCTTTTTCTTTCTCGCATTCTTTCTTTCTCGCATTCTTTCTTTCTTTCTTTCTTTCTTAAAAAATCACTGTTATCGACATTTACAATTTTAAAAAATCCTTAACAACTTCCCCTTTTTCATCTGATCACCATTCTCTTTCCAGCCAAAACTCATTCACTATTAACAGGTTAATATAAAAATATCTAACCACTTTCAACCTTTTCTTCTACATTCCTTTTTTTATTTGTTTTCTTTCACAGAAAAAAAAATCATTCACTTTGCCTTTCTTTCTTTTTCTTTTTACTTCATATCGTTTTCCTTGTTTTTCCTTCTTCCTCGTTTTCTTTTGCTTTTTCACATTTTTTATTGAATAAATTTTGGGGAGGTTTAAATTAGCCTTGAAAGATTTCTTGAGTTTTCAACCTCCACCTCAAATGCGTTTGTACGACGATATATGAGCTTGTGTAGCCACACACGCGCACACACACGCACACATACATGCGTGCACACACACACACACACGCATACACAAGCACACACACACACGCATACACAAGCACGCACACACACACACACACACACACACAAACTCAAACACACGCGCGTGCGTCTGTGTGTAAATTCTGCAGGCCTTCTCCTACTCGTTCTCGTAATCATCATCAGCATTATCGTCGTCATCATAGGTTTATGCTGTTTTTGCTAAACCCGAACCAGATGCTTGCATCCCCGCTGCCCTGTCCCTACACCGCTGCGTCCAACCATCATTGCATGTAGAACTGGGCGGTGGACACGCATACATTCAGACAAACGCACACTCTCTCTCTCACACACACACACACGTAGTAGGGGAAAAGAGGGAGGGTCCGCCATTGACTTCTGCACTGAGAGCACCAGAGTAGCAACTTCTAGGCACGACTAGTCGATCTTCGGCTGTTCTTGTAGAAACGCTTCCTCCCGCGTACGACTAACAAGTTGTTTTTTTCTCGAATTTCAGCACATCTCTGTTTCCTTTTGGCTCATTCCTTCAGAAAATTCCTTTTCTATTCACCCCCACTTGTATTCTTTCTTTCTTTCTTTCTTTCTTTCTTTCTTTGATAACATCTTCGTCGCGTAGGTGGGGTTTGGGACGACTGTCGCCAAGTTTTCCAGCACAAAACTAGAATTATTTATTCATTTATTTATTTAATTTAATTTCCTTAATCTAAACATTTTCGTACAAAGCTGAATTGGTTTTTCGAAAAATGACCGCTCTAAATTTGAAAAACAAATTCGATGTTCAATTTTGACCATAAAAAGAAAAAAAAAATCTTCTTCAATATTCAATGAGGGTTTAAAAATACTTCGGGAAATTGCGAAATGACAATGCTTAGGCCCATTTGATCATGAAGTATGAGAGCGAACACTGTGCTTTTAGACCAGAAGAAAGTATTGCTATTTAATGATTATACATTTTTAAAAATTTAATATAAGCACACAATTGTATTATTGTTGTTTTATGATATAAAAAAATGTATGGTAATGTGTGATTACATGGTAATTGTTTGGTAATATTAAAAATCGCTCTAGGGAAATAGTTTTCATATATTTCGATATTTTCTGTCTAGTTTAATTTAGCAGATTGATTTTTTTTAAAAGCTCAAGCCGATATAATAATGGCGATTATTTAAGAGAGAAGAAAACGTTTTATTGCATAAAATGTTCTTTTCCAAAAAGACAGATTTGAATTGAAAATTAAACAATCTGCACAATTCAGTTCTTTCTACTCCAAGAATTTAAGCAGGAAATTTCCTAATAGTTTATTTATTTACTGGTCCTCTACTCGTCGAAATTGCAGTTGAATGGTGCCGTAGTGGATATGTCACTTGCCTGCTTGCGTCCATGTTCAACATTTGCATCAGGGTTCACTGAACCCCCCATATATATATTGTCACCCACAGACAGACTGTTTCGCTGTATCACAGCTCGTCAGTGTGGCTGGACGTCCGGTTGTCTCTAGCTAGGACCGAAACCCTGCTGAATTGGCGTCAATCAGATATTCTACCTTTAAGCCGTTGGCGCACGACAGGGATTTAAGCGTATTTATTTCTAGATAAACACGCAGTGACTGAGAGAACTCGAATCGTTTTAACGAATATATATATATATATATATATATATATATATATATATATATATATATATATATATATATATATATATATATATATATATATATATATATATATAATTTAAAAGTGGATACTAAGGTGTCAACACCAGGTGGTGACAGTCTGTTTCATGCTTGAAGGCAATCTTTAGGCGTGAAGATTGCATTCAATTATGAAACAGTGTGTCGCCGCTTGGTTCTCTCTTCAGTGTCCACTTTTAAATTTTAGATTTATATTTTATGTTTACACACGCTCTGTCTCTGATATTGAGCACTTTGACCCGTAAATATAGAAAACTTTAAAACTATATATTTTTTGTATATATAGTGAAACCTCGGTTCTCGAACGTCTTCGATGACTTTAATACGCTGTTTGGTTGTTAATCTTTCCATGGTTGAAATTGCCAAAGAAGAAACCTCAACAGAATGCAGAAAGCACTGGACGGCCGTTGGGACAGTTGGTATGACGTTTGCCTGATAACGTAACTGTCCGGGTTTCAATTTTCGGTAGTGGATGCGCACTGCTGATGAGTCCCAAATATAGGACGAAACGGCCGTCCAGTGCTTTCTGAATTCTGTTGAGGTTTCTTCTAGACTCGATGGATTACTTAATCATAATTATCTCAAATCCTCCTAATTTCTATCACTTGTATATCCTTGCTTGAACCGGCTTCAATGCTATGTATACACCTTGTACTGATCATTTGGATTTCTCTATATTCGCTATGTTTTCTTCCAAGAAGATAATGCAACCCCAGCAACATTCAGTAAGTTTCTAGGTACTCCGTTAATCCCCGCATTCGCCAGATTTACATAACGTTGACCATGTACGCGATATGTTGTAGATCTCATTGCATTCCCTGTAGCCACAACCCAGAAACATCTCAATCTCAGCTAAGTTATGTTCAGTCGCAGAACTTAGCTGAATAAGTACACCCACGCAAAACAGAGTCTTGCCCGGTCATTTGAACAGGACTAGATGTTTAACCGTTATTTACTGTTTAGGACTGGGTTTCCGGTTCCTTCTAAAAAAACTAACTCAACTCTATACTTCTCCGTCTGAATTCTGAAATTTTATTCACTAATTATTTTTTTTTTTTACCTCAATACAAGAAGATAGTGTTGCCTATCGTCCGATTCACATTCCTACCTGGTCTTTTGAACAGGAGTAGATGTTTATCCCTTATTTCCGGTTTAGTATCGGTTTTCCGGTTCTTTCTAAAAATCTTTTCATTTTTCTTCACTCTCAGTAGCCCCCCCCTTTGCGTATTAATGGCGTTGTTACCTTGTTTGGGGTGAATTGATAGAATTAAATTACGTTTTGCCAAAGACTGGAAATCATTTTCAGTCAATAAGGTGGTTAAGACAAAACATGGCGTATCATTAGAAAAGAAAGTAGGTCTGTGGCAAGGGATCGTCTTCTTACATAGCACATTACTTGAGTGATTTGGAATCTCTACGAATCCCTATCCCTTGTAGCTCTAATCAATGTCTACCCTTATTTGTTCATGTTCTGATAGGTTTGCCTATCACCTGTTCACATCACTCCCCGGCCTTTTGAACAGGAGTAGAGGATTATCACTTGTTTCATGTTTAGAATTAGGTTTTCTGTTCCTTCTAAAATCTTTTTTTTTTCTCGTTAACTTCCAGTAGCCCCTTGCATCTCAGTGGCATTATTGCCTTGCTTGGGGTGAAATGATTAAAATAGATACTAAAATAAAATAGTGAATTGGACTTAATGCTTAGTGATTTTAAAGAATTCCGAGTTTTAAGCTTTAACTAATTGCTTAAAATGCTCAACGAACCAGCAATGATTAATTAACCTTTTCATTTAACTTTATTCATTAAGCATTAATTAGTTCTCCCCTTCTGAAATGCGCACATTGTGCTCATTTTGTTCTCCGTTCTGTATTTTCTTCATTGTCCTCTTTTTTTTTTGTCTACACACAGCAGTGGAAAAATGGCGCTGAAAGTGTTAATAAAGAATCAATTTGTGTTTGAAGATTTAGCTCAATGGTAAGCGTAATGGTATTGACGTTCCTTAAGTTTCAGTTTATAAACCAAAGACAAAACGAATGCCCGTTTTCCCATCCGTCGTTGGAGTGTACGATTTATTAAGCATCGTCACAACAGAGCATTAGTGGTAATATAGCCTTGCTGGAGGTGAATCGATTTTTTTTAAGCTTATCACCCCAAGCAAGGCTGGAAGCCACTAGCACGCAAGGGGTTACAGAAGATTTGGAGCGAGAGCAGATAGGAATGAAAGGTGAAAGGATGTGGAGAAGGGAAGTGGATAGATCAAGCCAACTGGAGATGTCGATTGACGTTACACTTAAATAGTTGGAGATTGTATTTGTCAGGGAAACAAAAAGATTCTAGCACATTGTAAACTTCATATTGCGTCTCGTAACCGTAATTGTTAATACAGAGGGAAGCGCTGTAAATTCTTAGGTAGTAGTTTCTAATTCTTGGTACGTCAGTGTATCTAAGAAACTTGAACTATCTACAGGAATACAGCGAAAAGTTTGAGGAATTTGACCCCCCAAAATACAATAAAAATACATCTCGTTTCCACTAATTCTATTCAAGTTGTTCTTCTTTTGTAGTGGTTTTCCAAGATTACAAGTATGTAAATGAATAAAACTATTCATAGTTTTTTTTTGATTTTGGGGTCTGCAAAAAAAATTATTTATTAGAACACACCAACAATACACTGGCCACATGATTTCAAATCTATAGCCTTTAGGATACGACTATTGAGCTAAATCTGCGTGCGAATATATAATGGCATCACTATGGGAATATATTTAAGCCAAGTCTGGTACAAGGCTACATTTCTAGCGCGTTTAGTAAAAAAAATAACTAAATATAGAGCAAAATGTTTTCTACTGGTTTAAGTCACGACTGCTTCTTTATTCATTCCAAGCAGGATTTTTTTCGATGATTTTAGTAAAATTAAATGTTACTTATCCCTGTCCCTAGATGGTCCTGACACGTCTGCAGGATTATCTCAAGCTCAGTAGTAAAAGAAACCGCGGCAGATTCCAAAAGACATGGCGTAGAACGGTGATGCTAGAACACTTGCAAACGGCTCCCAACACAGCGGCTGACAGACAGAGGTGGCTTTCTGTCGTCAGTATCTCAAGTGCCACACGGTTCGGAAAGACTGACTGACTATCCTCACACACCTGATGTTCCCATATGCTTATAATATGTTAATGTGTTATGTCATATCGGCGAGATAACTGGTTAATCACTTCAGAACGTTTATAGCTTACACTACGAATTGTCTTGAATTACTGTTCGATTTACTACAAGAGTAAGAAGACAAAGAAGTTTATCTTATCAACTGCTCCTTTCATTATTTCGTTCACCAGCTACGAGTTGTCTTGAATCATTATTCAATCCATTTCCAGAGGAAGAAACCCAGATTTGACAGAAAATATAGAAAGCCACCAGAAACATATGTATGACTTTTAATTTTGCACGTCGTTATTTTGAAATGCCCGGATGTTGTTTAGTAGGTGTTGGTTGCACTATATTCATCAGCAGGAGGCATAAATATTGCCACTTGGTATAAAATGCATAGAACTGCAATTAGTTGGGGGCTCTCCTTCTGGATTCTTCTGGGAGGATTGGCAGAGGAGAAGAAGGTGGGGGGAGGGCGTCGGAGTAGATGCTGCAGTTGTATCTGTTCCGTACCGGAGGCTATCTCTTCTCCATAGGGCACCTCCTCAGCCACTCCAGGATAAAGAAATTTCCAGCGAGGTATCTCTTCAGCTGCTCTAGAACAAAAAGAAATGTCCAGCGAGATATTTCCTCAGCTGCTCTAAGACAATTAAATATCCAGCGGTATATCTCGACATCTACTCTAGGACAAATAAATTTCCAGCGAAATATCTCGTCAGCTGCTTCAGGACAAAGCAATTTCCAACGAAATATTTCGTCAGCTGCTCTAGGAGAAAGAAATTTCCAGCGAGTTATCCCGTCAGCTACTACAGGACAGGATAGAAAAATTTCAGTAGACAAAATTATGTTCTACCTCAAGTCTCTACTTGGATAATATTATTTTAATTTTTTTTTAAATAGAGTAATTCAGATATAAGTATAAATTTATAGATTGACCGGTGAATATTAATTTTCTTACAAGGTTGTTCAGTTAGCCGGCGACCAGATATCAGAAGTTGACTTCGAATATATATATATATGTATATATATATATGTATATATATATATGTATATATATATATGTATATATATATATGTATATATATATATGTATATATATATATATATATATGTATATATATATATATATATATGTATATATATATATATATATATGTATATATATATATATATATATATATATATATATATATGTATATATATATATATATATATATATATATATATATATATATATATATATATATATATGTATAGCCTGTCTAGTAAAAAAGCCAAAAAAAAAAAATGGAAAAAAGTAAAAAAGCAGAAAATTTATTATTATTGTTTTATCTTTCAGGAATAATTGATCTTGAATAACCTTGAATAAATTTCTTGAATATTCATGACCTTGAATAATCTTTCGACTTTCGCGTAATTCCTTAACTTTGATTGGTTCTTTTATGATTGATTAATTGCTGCTCTATCATGTGACTCGTGATTTAAATGTTATTTGCAGACAACTTTCATCTTTCGTTCTACTCTTCACATATGGCTAAACAATTCACTGATTTTGAGCATCAAGTTATCGTACTTTTCAAAGATCATCCGACGTGGGGATTGACGAAATCTGCCGAAATTCTTCCTGAATTTTTCAGTCACATCAATCGTCACTAGTTTTCAACGGTTGTCTCACGTCTCTTTCTGAATTTACCACTTTTTTAATGGGCACTCTCTGTACATACCCATGCACTATTTTTTGCATCTTATACCCAAAATATTAAATTATAATTATAATCATTTTTAAATGTTGAATCAATATACTATATAGCGCTGCTCCCATGAGACCCAGAATTTTTTAAAACAACAGTATTGAAAAGTTCATAGCTATTAGTACCTGACGATTGTACACACATGAAACTCTGAGTCGTACAACTGCCGTAGATAACATGTATATTTATTAATATATACTTATTTATATATATTTATTAATATATACTTATATATATATATATATATATATATATATATATATATATATATATATATATATAGCTCTGTTACATTACTGTTTTGATTACACCAATAGTTAAATAAATATTTATTTGCAAATCTGTACATGAACGTAATCGCACGCTTGTATGGTTGCTGAGATCTATCTATCTATCTATCTATCTACCTATATATATATATATGTATTTACACACATATTATATATATATATATATATATATATATATATATATATATATATATATATATATATATATATATATATATATAAATAATATCAGTGGTCAATATATATATATATATATATATATATATATATTATAAATTAATTGATTTAAAATATGGGTTTTTCGCTACACAGTGATAACCATGTTTCAGAAATGGAAGCTAAAGACTTCGAATTTAATTTTGTTATTAAACCAAAGAATTTATAATATTAATGCTCTGTAAATTTACATTGAGCACTATTGTGTAAAAATAAAAATATCTATAAGAACACCGGATTTACTTCACAACATGGAAGACTTCAAGCTCATACGTAAATATAAGAATCTACTAATCTCCGCGTACTCCTAACCATGTCCTGAAGAAGGTCTATTTGACCGAAACGTCTGACGTCGACAGAATAACAAAAGCAAAAACAAAATAAAAAAACAGCAAACTCACATATTCGGATTTTGCTTTGTCTTTTCCACATTTTCATCATATATATATATACATATATATATATATATATATATATATATATATATATATATATATATATATATATATATATATATATATATGAATTTCCAAGAGGATAGAATCCAGATAGAAATCAATGTTCAGGGCAGAGTAAGAATATAATATAAAAGGCTGAAACACTAATATTCCATGGTTATAATTTATTACATTGAAATCGTAATCACGACGGTCTGATGAGGCGGGTATTAAAAACTTACCTGCTGAAATAAATTTATTACCGGATTTTTCGATGATGTGTTAAGTTTTCTCCTTTGATGTTTATCATATTGCTCTGTATACAATATATTGAGCTCTCTTCATGGATCTATCTTTTTAATATTATATATATATATATATATATATATATATATATATATATATATATATATATATGTATGTATATCGCGCATTTTCTGAAGGAACATGACACAAAAATAATGATGATTGTGTTATTGATTATTTACGAGTATGTCTGCATGACAATAACGTGCGTGAGAATTGTAGCAAGATCAAGCTTTGATTGTGTGACCCAAAATTTCTTTCTTTACGTAATGTAATATAAAGAACGTCTATTCCTTCGAAATACTTTCAGCCAGTGCCTTATTGACGTATCCCCTAGCTCTGGCGGTGGTGTAGGTGGATATGCTAATAGGCTTTTGCGATTTTCCCTGTTTTAAGCCCAGAGGCTTCTGATAATACACAATTACAAATGGCAGAGTGTCAAGTAGCCGACATCCAATTTTGCTTCATTTGTTTTATAAAATAAAATCTCAGTACCAAAGAAAATAAAGTTTGTCGTCAAATATCTAAATACATTCACATCATTCCCTCACTTTCACTATTTAACTCACTCTCTAAATGTCTCTCTCTCTCTCTCAGTCAGTTCAAATCTATCTATCTATCTATCTATTTGAAGGGTTTGTTTGGCTATTGAAATAATTATATATCTGTCTCCGATGTTGAACTCAAAGGCAAGACAGTGTTTCGGGTCCTGGATTTCAAGGTAAGCTGGCGTATTGGCTCTGTTTACTTCCCGCTAGAAATCAGAACAGTTGTACACTTGTAAAATCAGCAATGCTTCTATGATATATCTACGTCGAACATATCTATATCACTGTAAAGTATGCTACGGTGGAGTAGGGGATAGCAGCTCGGATTGAGGAATTGGAGAGCCGAGTTCGAATTTCAGTCGAATCCATTACATTAACTTACGTACTGATACCCTTGGGAAAGGTCTGAATCCTCGTCTTCTCCCCCCCCCCCAGCTATAGATAAATAACCGGACAGACCGAGATCTATAGCCTTGGATGGCACTTGGCCTACCGCAGAAAGAAATGGCAATTCCCTTACTGTGGGAAATAATCTGTCTCGACTGATTGAGATATGCTATAAACTTTAGTCATTTTCTCACCGTCTTAATGTAGCTCCCCTGTGCTATTTTTATAAATACTTCCATGGCAATTATTCTGGTGAGCTTTCCCCTTTGGTACTTAGAATTTGAGCGACCTACTAGATTGGTTGCAATGTCTCATCATTTTAAAATGATGAGATCAGTTGAAATATCTAGATGTAACGGTAAGTTCTATGCAGTGCTGGATTTAACTATAGACTTAGCAGGCAGAAATATATGGGACCTCCAGCCAAGGTGTAACTGTCATAGACCTTTCTTGCACATACTGTCATAATGCATTGTAGACCCTAAATAAACCTTCAGTAATTTTAAATACCCGTCATCATACTTGGCTTTACTCAAATTGTTTAATTTAATACTCTTCCATTTTCCTCTACTCGTGAGAATGTGGGATTTGGAGCGGCCTCACAAGTGGAATAGCCTAGGGCATGGGTATCCAAACGTTTTTCAAAGAGGGCAAGATTTGACGAGGTGAATATGTATGAAGGTCAACCATTCTACTTCGCATTCTTTGGACAATTAACATTAAATGCAAATGAACTATCTTATGAAAATTTTATTTCGAATAGTATATTTTCATTTCTTTACATGGATGACAAATTTAAACAGGTCTTACCAAAATCACTCAGCCTGCCATATCTGAAGCCCATATAAGATAAAATATGTGTGATAAAAAAGTACTTCTACGGAGCTATACTATGTCTCAGGTAAATCTTAAACATTACATATTATTGGTATTTAATCTCGTCTGTCAACTTTTAAGTTAAAAACATACGAATAGGAACATAACATTGACATTCATCTTATTAAGAAGTAGAAAACATAAAGTGACACAAATCCAAGTGTCCAATTATATTTATAACTGATTTTGACCAACAGAAAACAAATTTAATTCACTAAGATTTTAGAATTTATTCATTTCAGATGACCAAAACAAATAACTTGCCTGCATTAATATGAAGGGTGATACTGGGATCTGGACTATAGTATGTAGGCTAAGTCTGGTTCAAATGCAGTGATTTTAGAAACTGGCTGGAAAATGCCAAGGTCAGGGTCACACCGCCAGAGGGCGACCACACAGTGCTGCTGCCATCATTTGGTAAAACATGAAATTGCATTTCTTAGGTGTGTACTTTGCATACTCTGAGTGACAATACTGTCGGACCGTAAATGATACATTCATGTGATAGGTCCTGATCTGGCATCTCGTCTACAGTGATTTTCTCACAGACGTTCTGTCTTTTTACAGATATTTTCAGGGCAACGGCTCTAACCAGCTACTTTAACTGGTACCCCAACTGCATGAATTTAAGCGTGAATTTTCATGGCATCTTGGTCCCACCCTTTCACAGTCGAAACAGTTAAATGTAACCGCTTCTTATACTCCAACTGCTTCTTCTTTCTTACTTCCCGAAAGTGGAGCTCCCTTCCTCCAACTTGCTTCCCTCATAGCTATAATCTTCAAATATTCAAATGTAATGTCAATCGACATCTTCTGATGCCTTGATGCCGACCCCCGTCCTTCTCTATATCCTTTCCCCAAACACCCCTCTTTACTCTTGCTCTCACTCTTTGTAACTCTTTGCGGGCCGTAATTGGCCCCCGGGCCGGACTTTGGAAATGCCTTGCGTAGGGCCCTCTTTTCATCTAAATCCGACCCTAGTTCTAGTCTAACAGTTTCTTATCAGTGCCTTTTCTATAAATATTTTCATGGCAAATGTCTTGATGTTTCCTCTTTGGTAGCAAGACTTTACGAATTTAAGCGCAGTACTAGATTGGCAGCTAGGTTTCATTATTTTACATTCGAAATGGCTAGATGTAACCGCAAGTTTTATGCTAATAGTTTCTTCTATCGCACTTCTCGCTTGTGGAACTTTCTTCCGGCTTCTTGCTTTCCAGTCAGATTTGATCTTCAATAATTTAAATGTAATGTCAATCATTATCTTTTGCCTTCTTAATTCCTGTTCTTTTATTGTCCCTCTCCTTAATAATGTTTTTCTTTTTCTCTTATTTTTTTGTACGTAGTAATCTCTTACGTTTTAATGATTTCATTGTCTTGCTTGGGGCGAAATGATTAAAAATATATATATATATATATATATATATATATATATGTGTGTGTATTTAGGCAGCAATCCTTCTTTCAAGCACATTTCATTAAAAACGACTGACAAGGTGCTTTTATTTAGTTTTTTATATAATTTCTCGTGCGATCTAATAAAGTTTTTCTTTTCAGAGGATAAATTATACAAAAATTGTCCGAATGTTCTTTTCCGAGCGCTTTCGGCTATACTTTTAGCCATTATCAAGGATTATATTTCAACTGTTAGAATTAGAAATAGTTTGTGTGTGTTTTATAAAGTGATTCATTTATATATATATATTTATAATTAAGTAATTCATTGAATTACTTAATTATAATTATCAAATCCTCCTAA
>OZ038513.1:28307553-28332553 GCA_964036315.1 Acanthosepion esculentum
CGAGACACGCGTGTTAACCATTACACCACGTCGAAGTGCCCCAGTCGGTTATGTCTGTGCTGGTTTTCTAAGTATAGTTTACATGTGGCACAAGGCCGAAAGTCTGGGACACTCACTATTCAGTTGTAATTGAACTAGTCTAGGGAGACTAGCTTGTTAGCCATTAAACTACGTCAAAGTGCACCTAATGACTTTCTAAGCGCAGCACAAGGCTGAAGGTGTGGGGCCACACAGTGAGGATCGGACTCATTACTCAGTCGTAATTGGTCTATCGAGATAAACTTGTTAACCATTATACCACGTCGATGTGACCAACCACTTTATCGTTAAATATCATTTTAGGTAATTTTTTTTATAACGTTCTATCTCTATGAACACGTTTTTTTTTAAATTATTTAAATCACTTTTCTCCCCCACATATCCGCATAAACTATGCATCTTACTCTGTAACGCTCTACACTGAGTGGCACCCGAGCCTTGTACAGGGTGAACATCACTGTAAAAGAAACATTCTTATTTTTCTGTAAACCAAAAGTCAATTCAGCAAATGATGAAAAAACACGAAATCTGCATTTTACAAACTGAGATAACTTTTTCATGCCATGTCCCCTCAAGACCCAGATAATCTTGGCACTCCACGGCACCATTTTTATTTAATTTGTGTGAATTGCCATGAATTCTTAGGAAAGATAGTGGAGTAATTTCCTGTTTCCCTTTTCTACGGTTTTTGAAATTTATAGCCCTTCTGGAGAGCCCACTCGATCCTACAATTTAATCCATAGACAGTGAATTTGGGTACTGACGGGTTCACGCCTTTCCCAAACGTGAAGTGAACGCAACATACGAGACTGGAATTTGAACTCGGTTTGCCGATTCCATTTTCTGCGCCTGTAACTGTTACGCTAACTCCATAACTACGAGCTGATTATTAACCAAGGAAAAGCAACAGGCAGGTTTTTAATATGTATTTATATAAATTCATCAAGTCAGGAAATTTAAGTAGTACAGGATTTAGCCTTGGTGAAATCATAAACCGGGGTCCTCGGACTTTTTCCTTCTGGGCACGCTTTCATCTTGCTCGACTCTGCTGGCATATCCTTGGAAAAGATATTGCATAAAATGTATGGATACCATAGAATAGATAACAGACAAATAGAATTTGTTTATAATTTTATTTAATAAATTGTTCCGCATTTAATGCGATATATCTTGGCTCTTTACAACAAGCAAATAAATTCTAGGAACTGTTTCAGAGATACACATATATCATCTACAGTTAAGTATTACATAGAATTTGGTTCTAATCGGACACATTGCTGAAGAACCTTGATTCTGTCTGTAATTGTACAAAAAGGGCAAAAACCTTTGCACACATTTGGAAGAAACAGCTGGATATGATTTCACCAAAACTTTAGTATAGGAGATATTTTTATGGCTTATCAACTTTTTTGACGTTATTTAAAGCCGAAACATATTTTGGATTGTAAAAATTATTTTGAAGATAATAATAATTTCCTGATACATATCTTACTATTTAACCCATAGCTGAGAGGAGAAGAGGTGGATTCGTAGAGGTGGAGGGACAGCTGAAATGAAAGATAATGACACCATTTAATTAGTCATGAATCGTGTCCTTCTTTTGATATAATTTTTTAAAAACTAATTAGTACATATTTCTCTGCTTGTAAATCTGTAAAGCGTGTGTGAGGTATTTATATCAGCGAGAAATAAATATTATTTTTATTTTATAAGCCATTTTTATTTCCCTTCGGGGTAAACGTCAATGAGTGGTGTGTGCGGGAAAAAGAACAAAAGCAATTTATTTTCTTTGATATGAATATATCGACAACGTATTGATCGATTTTAAGAAGTTCGGTTATATAATCGATTACAGCTTTACTAGCAGAATCTAATTGCAGAATTTATTTTATTTTGTTAATATTTTGGGTTGGAAACAAAATTTCTGCACAACTTTATATATATTTTTTATGAAAAGTTGTGTGGGAAGTTTGTTTCCGACAAAGTATATTGGAGGAACTAAGGCATTTTGCAGAAATATCGCTGCAAATTTCTCACGAGGCAAACTTTTAGTAACTTCCCTAAACTCTATTTTCTGTGACTTTGAACAGTTTGGATGCTAAGATCTCTTTGGATATTTGCTATTGTCAAAGCAGCTATTCTACCAATGCGTCCTTCGACACTTTCTAGACTACTCGCCAGCCAAGATTAGAGAACTTAATCTTCCTTGCTGTCTAAACCATAGCTGGGTAGAGAAGAGATAGGTTTCTGCCTTGCTTGATGCTAAAAGTGAACATAACAAATTCGGGCGGAATTCGAACTCGGTTCGGAAATTTATCTTTTTTTTTTGTTTGTAACCTGTTAACCGTTACACTTTCAAATGCCATACTTGACAAATAAATATTTACTTCCTAAATTTTAGACAGCTATATTTAATAGTCAGTCATTTTGACCAGTGACTGACAGATACCTTTTTAAATAGTTACTTGAAACTGGTGGGACAAGTTCGCCTGAAACGATTTCCCATTTTGGCCTCGGAGTTTGAGAAGAAAAATATTTTTCTAGTTATCTACGGGATCTAAAAGAATTAAGAAAATCTGCTTTAATTATTTAAAAATTTACGAACTACAGCTTAATCTGAGAGAGATAGATAGATAGATAAAGAGAAAGAGAGAGAGAGAGAGAATCACAAACAAATGTGCATGTTTGTGTGTGTTATTTTCAACGTTATTTTTAGTAGATACCCATATCTGAGTAGACGCTCCGTTTATTCCGTCTCCCCGTCTGAATATTCGAGAAATCTTACTAAAGACGCTTCGCTCCCCCCCCCCACATTTTGTGGTAGAAACCGTCGTTTGACACGACGTCCTTTGACACGACGTCCTTTGACCACTCGGCTGCGAAGAGCTTCTTAAGCATGCACGGTTCTATCTGCCTTTAAAATTAATGAAAATATGTTGGATTAATAAATAAAAATCCATTAATTCTTTATATATATATATATATATATACACATATACACACATATATATATATATATATATATGTGTGTATGTGTGTGTATGCGTGTGTGCGCGCTCGATATATATATTTATATGTACTATATATATATATGTACTATATATATATGTATATATATATATATATATATGTAACGTAAATCATTCAAACGAAAAACAAATACTGAAGATAATTAGCTTCAGTATTTGTTTTTCGTTTGAATGATTTACGTTACATAAATTGAATACGCACTACATAATTGATATATATATATATGTGTGTGTGTGTGTGTCTATGACCCTGTACTATGTTTTTTTCATATGCATAGACACCTATAATAAAGTTTAATTTATAAATTGACAAAATTATCAAAAATGCTATAATAGAGCAATTATAACAATATACTTTGATAAAAGTTATATGACGGAAGAGTTATTCTTACCATAGAGATCTTAGTAACCACAGCATAAGGATTTAATTAAGGTCGAGAACAGGCATTTTTTTTTTCACTTAAAGAAAGCACTACGAATTCTCTTACGTATGCTATGAATTACTTATAAATTGTTTCTTTCTGTGGAGGACAGCGGATAAATGAAACCGCGGAAGTCGAAAACTAGGAATCTTGGGAAGCACTGTAATATTCAGCGTGGTATATTTATTTTTTGGTCACTATTATTATAACTTTGGAAAATTCAGCTGAGGAAAGCTTTGGAATCGGTGTTGGAACGAACGAAATTAAATAAATAAACTAGAAATGTACGCAAGAACTTGATTATAAGGAAGACGTGATTTATAAACTAGTAATTTTGTTTCCCCAGAATGCTTAGTCAGGGCAGGCGTACCAATTTGTTGTCGGTAAGTAGGTACAAGCACCTAACTGCACCTTAGTCTGGAATAAATAGATATATGAAAATACACATACAGACACGCATTCACACACGATCACACTTTTGACTTTATATATTTTTAATAACTTTTTTTTACCTGAGATTCATTTTCGAGGTCTTGAGCTATTCCTAATCATTATATAAGATATTTGAAATTGTTTTTTTTTTTTAATAATAGATGATATATAAGTTTAGGTAGTAATTTCAAACCGGCGTGCCGAGGCAAACTGGTGTGTCGTCTGAAGATCGTAGGTGTGTAGCGAATTTTTTTAAAGGACATTAATTAAAAATATAGAATTTTAAGTAATATCTCACTTCAAAGAAGTAAACATGTTTGCAATTCAATTTGTTTGGATGAATCCAATGATATCAGTTTTAAAACCCTAACTTTTAGTTTTGAGTAGACTTGTATGTAAAAAAGAAATCATACAACAATTCTTATTCTGTCAACTACGGTGGAGTAATGGATAGCGGCTCGGATTGAGGAATCCATTGTCAAATCCATGGTAAAGGTATGAACCCTCATCTCTCCCTCCCAAGCTATGGGCAAATAGCAGGACAGACTGGGTTCTATAGCCTTGGTTGGCCGTCAAGCTCAGGTATCTCAACTGGTCTACCGCAGAAAGAAATGACAACTTACTGCGGGAAAATACTGCGTCAGTCATGTATCGAAAGATACATGATCGCCTAAGTGTGTATCACGCATGGCACATAACCGACTGACTGACTCCAAACAACAACAAAGGGACAAGATATTTTCGATTTGATAGATAATTACTTCAATTGTCATAACTTGTTTGGGGTTCCTTGGAGTCGCGTCTATGCCCGCAAGAAAACAAAACAAAAAAAAAACCGTCAAGCTCAGAAATCATGAAATGTTAAATTATAATAAGCATAAAAATAAGTCTTTTTTTAATTATTATTTTTTTTATTACATATTATAATAAATTGTTTTTTGTGTGTTAAATATATAAAAAAAATATATTCTTTTTTAAACTCTTATTTGATCATGATATCAGCGAATTATTTTTTTTAATGGCTTTATCATTTTGTTTATAATCTGATTATGGTAGAATATATATATATATATATATATATATTCTAACATAATCAGATATAATAATCATTTTATATATATATATATATATATATATATATATATATATATATATATATATATATATATATATATATATATATATGTAACGTAAATCATTCAAACGAAAAACAAATACTGAAGCTAATTATACGGCGAGAATCACTCTCACAAACAATATTTACTAATAAAATACAATCAACTTCGAATCCGTTAATGAATGGTGTGATCCTTGTTCATAAATTCCGGGTTTATCAGGTCTTAATCGATATATATATATATATATATATATATATATATATATATATATATATATATATATATATACTAGCTTAAAAGCCGCCATATTGGGTGGCATTTAAGCTAGCTTCTATGGGGGGCTCTTGATTGGGGCTTCGTCAGGAAAGGTAGGGAAGAGTAGATTTGATAGTTAAACAATAGACTATCGAAGAACTCAAAACTGATCGCTGCATTTCAGTATTGCATTAATATTTAAGCTTGCCTTTTAAAAGTTCAACGATAATTCTTCTGACGCAACTTATTTGATGTACGTAGGTTCTTACTTTCCGTACAAACAATTATTTTTATTTCAAGGGTGGTTTTCGCAGGATTTCGCAATTAATTTCGATGATTCCTAAATTTATTTCCAAGTTATGAAAATTGCTATCGTAAAGATATTCGTCGCAAAAAATCACCTAAAAATCGCCGAAAACTATCGCAGTAATGAAAACTTTTGAATCCAAAACTTCAGGATTGCGGGTTCAGATCCGGTCCAGAATGTTTTTAATTTGCTCACGGAGTTGGCCTGATTTCTAAAATGGTGTATGTTGGGCTACGGTCTCTTGGAGTAAAGTTGAAAAAGTGTGACATAGTGCGGGACACAGTGACATTAACATTTATTATATATATATATATATATATATATATATATATAACTTCATGACTTAGCTTGACGAACGGAGATCTAGGAAAGGGCCTGTCCATGCCTGCTGCAGTTTCGCTATTGGCTGACCAGCCCGATGCGGGACAATTATACCCAGCTGCAGCGACTACAAAAGAGTGTTTGATCAGCGACTGATACTGATACAATACATATATGTGCGTGTGTTATATGCGAGTGTATGTAAGTGTGTCTACAGATATGAGTGTATATATGCATGTATACAAATATATCGGTACGCGCGCACAGACATACACATTTATACCTATATTATTTTTTAATCGGTTTCACCTTTTAGTAAAGCCATTAAGGCACAAGGGGTTACTGAATGTGGAAGAATTGCGAATAGAAACATTAATATATATAAATAGACTTTTCCCAAATTAAAGCCCGCACATGATAGATAGAAATGTCAAGAATAAATTATATAAATAAAGGATTTTATTTACTATAATACGTACGTGTGTGTGTATGTGTATATTCGTGCGAGTGTATGCGTGAGAGAGAGAGAGAGAGAGAGAGAGAGAGAGAGGAAAAGAAAGACTGACAAAGAGAAAGAGTGAACATGAGAGAGAGAGAGAGAGAGAGAGAGAGAGAGAGAGAGAAAGACCGTGTGAACCTGGATGTGTGTTCTCCGGCTGCTGAATCCATCGTATCAACAAACCGCACAAACTTGCTGACTGGGCAAAGATATCGCGAGCACTTAACGAGAGAAATGTGCTGACGCCAAAAACAAAGATTTGCTGAATCAGCTAAAAGACGGCTGGCACCAGAAACAGCAGGAGCAGCAAAGGCGCCTTGGAGTGGGGTAATGGTTCGAAAAAAAAATTACTCTGCTTGACCATTACTGTTGTTGAGTAATGAGTTCAATCCGCAGTAGGTGCGCCAAGCCCTAAGCTAACGGAATAACAAGAAACGTTATCTATATTTTTTATTTAATTTCTCAATAGCGAATGAATATTTTTATGATCATGCATTTTAATTTCTATCAATTTTTTAACTTCGACAATCTAAGTAAGAAATGTCAAATCAATTTCATTTATTTTTTCTTTTAAATAATCCATGATTGAATATATATATATATATATATATATATAAGTGAACATAGAAGCCAACACTTAGAGGAGAAGGTCTGTTTCATGCTAGATGCAATCATCACTGTTCACTTTTATATTTACACACGCTCTATCTCTGATATTGAACACTTTATCCCATAAATATAGCACACTTTAAGACTATATTTCTTCATATATATATATATATATATATATATATATATATATATATATATATATATTCGATTATGGATTATTTAAAAGAGACTGTATTATTATAATACAGGCTCGAATAAAGATGACAATATTGAAAAAAGAAATAGAAAAAAGGCTAAAAAGCAAACTTAGTAAAATGCTCCAAGCCGTGATTGCCTTAGCCGAGCAAAAAACGCTTACCAACGTTAAATTCTATTAAAGGACGGCTCAAGTCGTGACTCGAGTGTTACGCAACGCGATCTTCAAACGACTTATACTTCTCTCTCTCTGTCTCTCTCAATATGTGTGTGTAACGCAATGTGTATTCATACATATTTCTGTGCATATATCGCACAGATACTACACTTTGATCCTAGAGAGAGGTCCGAATAGTCCACTATGATACAATACTTGACACTCGTCAAAACGCATCAATATCCGAGGCCATCTATATAAAAATGACTGAATTTACTTTTTGGATACGAAAATGTAGCTAGCAGATACAGATTCGCAGAAGTTACAACGTGAGACGTGTTTTCGTTAAATATGCAATTCAAATCTTACCCTGTTAGGCAGGCTCCGTGACCAAACTGGTAGTAGGATACTTTGTCTCAAAAAGTGGTTTTCCTGATGGAATAAAAAGGACGCAGTTTCGATTACTGTCAGAGGCACACTTTATTTCTTAATTTAGGCCGGTTGTTATTTATTTCATTGTTTACTGAAAAAAAACAACATAAAACCAAGGATAGCAAATCAATTACGTGTATCTACTAAAATTAATGTCCACAGTAATCATATATATAATGCTCTGTAAATTTACATTGAGCACTATTGTGTAAAAATAAAAATATCTATAAGAACATCGGATTTTATATCTTACTGTTCTTTCTTTATATATATATATATGTGTATGAGTGTGAGTGAATTTCTATCTATTTCAGTCAGTGAATACCTGTTTGTCAATTTCTCCCATTGAGTTAACTTGACTGTTTTCCCGCTGAGATTTTACAACACTATATAACTGTAGCACGTGCACGTATGAAGGTTAGGCCCGTGTTCATCTTCTGGTGTCCAGGAAGCGAATCCCAGAAGCTCTTCCATTTCCGTTTTAATGTCTTCAGATTATGACTTTTGTGTAAAAAAAAAAAAAAAAAAAAAAAAAACGCTCCCTGAAACAAAAACAAAAAAATGACTGAGATTTTTTCGTCTCTATTATCTGTACATTTTTTTAATATTTTTTTTTGCCTGCTATCTAAGGTCTACTTATACACTCGTTATCTCCTCGCTTTATACCTATCTTTCCACACGCATACACACACTTGCCTATCATTCAACATTAAGCTTCGCTTTGTCTTTCTAAAATCTATGGCTCTCAAGAACCCAGTATTAGATTATGAGCAATGCTTTTCTAGACAAGCATATAAATCATCACTCCCAAGTTACCATTATCTATCTATCTATCTATCAGTCTTTTTTATTTTCTTTCTTTCTATCTGTATGTTAGTAGTTTTTATTTTCTCCTCCCCCTCTATCTATCTCTCTCTCTCTCTCTCATTTATTCTTTCTCCCCCCCCTCTCTCTCTCGGTTACCATCAAATCTCGTCTGATAACCAAAGTTAAGCAGTGTCGAGCCCGGCCAGTACTTTGATGGGGGACTGTTTGGGAATACCAAGTACTATAAGCGACCCTGTACAATTCCAAATATGTTTTTGGCTTTTAATATATTTCTGAAATTTCTTTGGACGAGACACTGTATAAATATAGCACACCTAATCCATTGAGACCCGATTCATTGCACTAACGGGTTAGGTCTGGAGTACACCTTGCCGCCTGCAGCAATGTGAGGTTGGATATTTTTTTCCTTTATCCACACCTAAGTGTATAATCAAATACAATACTATCTTCGGTCAAAATATGAAAATCACCTTCGTAAAAATTTGTTCATCTAATAATCACTTTTATATTCAGAGTAGTTTAAACATACCCAGTGTGAAGTAACGGTTGACCATTATTACAAAATACAGAGTTCTATCCTCTTAATAATTGTGGCCTTGTGCCAAACTAAGTTTAATAAATAACATCTTAGAAATATGCCTGCCTGCGTGGCATATTAAGGTCAACGAAAACAACATTTTTTGGCGAATACCTTACAGATTGGAAATTGATTGGCTAGTCTAGAAAAAGTGAAAAGTAGATTTGAGAAAAGCCATGCATGGCAAACGGATATATTTCCGGTAAAATAGACGATAAAATGATCTTTCCAGGTGAAATCAGATTTTTTTTCTTTTTTTTTTCAGCAAGGTGTGCCCTTCCTGTCTTCATATGGGCGTGTGCCAGTAATTAATTAAGATTTAATATTATGAAAAGACGTTCCCATTGTGCTAGCGAAATAGATTTTCCACGGAAAAACGAAAATACTTACGCGTGGTCTGAACCAAATACAGTAAAATGTATCTATTCAGATGTACTTTGGCAAGCATATACATGTCTTTTTTTTCTGCGAATACAGGTTCGATCCTTGCCGAGAGATACTTTTTCTTGCAGAAAACATTCAACCATCTAGGCCGGTAGACGTTAATTTTACTGAAACACGTGTAAATTATAAATTAAAATAACGTTTATCAAAATAAGAGATATTGTGGGATTGAAAAACTCATATTAACTACTTAAATATGTATGTACAGTTTAACCCGGATATAAGAGACCCGGATATAAGAGTAACCCGGATATAAGAGAGATTTTCTCTGGTCCCAAATTAGAGCCATACTTACCTAAACAAAATAGACCAAAACCGGATATAAGAGAAACCCCGGATGTAAGAGACTTCTTCTCCGGTCCCGACAACTCTCTTATATCCGGGTTACATTGTATGTATTGTTTCAAGTTTTCAGTTTCAAATAGTGCACACACACGCACGCACGCACACACACACACACACACACACAGTGTAACCCGGATAAAAGAGAGTTGTCGGGACAGGAGAAGGGGTCTCTTATATCCGGGTTTCTCTTATATCCGGGTTTGGTCTATTTTGTTTTATTAACACAGGCTCTAATTTGGGACCAGAGAGAAAAAAATCTTATATCCGGGTTTCTCTTATATCCGGGTTACACTGTATACATATTTCTTAAGAATTAATGGATTTTAAATTTATAATTCGGCATAGTTTTATTAATTTAAACGTTATTTTTAATGGATACTCGTACTTGAGTAGACGCTCCGTTTATTTTTTTTTAATTCTTATTTATAAAGGTTTTTTTCATTCCTTCTATCTCTCTATTCACTTTTTGATGATATGCGATAGATAACGAGAGAGACACAGGAGAAAGAAAGAAAGAAAAAAGAAAGAAAGAAAGAAAAAAGAAAAAGAAATATTAATTTAGATAAAGGAAGCTAAGTGAGCGAGGAAAATATTTCAAATACAAACACGTGACTTTTTTTCACAAATGGTTAGAAGATGATCAAGTATGAAAGTGTAGAAAAATAGACATTGCAGCACATGATTCATTTTTCTTTTAGCCCAGAAATAAATATTTTACGACCGAAGCCCTCACTTTTTTTTTCTAACTAACTTTTTCTAACTAGAATTTTTTGCAGCACGTTTTTTGCTGTCGCGAATTGAAATCCTAGGCACAGTCTTTATTGTTGAAATTATCGCGATTAATTAATTTTTTCGAGATTTACAAACTCTACGTTTTGTTCAATTTCGTAAACCAATCGATTAAATTTGAATAAGCTGATTTGTTTGGAAAAATACTTTGACAAAAACCCTACTTCACGCTTTTTTTTTTCTTTAATTCAATTTAATTTTAGGACTTCATGGTAAACCATATTTTTAAATAAAATTTATTTTTTTTCCTTTTTAACAGCGAAGAATAAATTTTAAGTGAACATGCAACATACAACTGGCCATGTGTAAATATTTATTTCTGGAACCAAATTCCAACTTTTTGAAGTGTTTGACCTCGTGATTTGTTTAGTTTTCGCTAACGCAGGGCGAACTGGAAACTGGATTCTTGTATATATAAAAACTTAAAGAAAAGATATGCATAATACAATATTGCATTTTTATTAAATAAGTATTTGTTATTTTAATCATTAAATTGTTGTTTTTTTTATAATAGTGGGAGTATTTTGTATGGTAAATAATAAAACATTAAATTTTTCGAAAAAAATTAATGAAAATTTATTGTACTAAGCCACGCACCCTAGAAAAACTAACCGTACCCTCTTATCTATTTGCACTTTCCCCAAAGTTCGGTTCGATTCGATCAGTCAATATATGGCTATTTTAGAGGGTTTAAGACGGACGGATGGACCGACTAACAGAAGTCACAGAATCTTATATATAGTTTACGTCTAAAAAGAAAGAATAAAAGAAAAGTCATTATAATTTATAATATTATTCTTGGTTCATTTCTTGATTCTTGTTTTATGTTCTTCTCCCAATGAAAATCTAAGACAGCTGATGATGATAATTAAAGATTAAAAATAATGACAAACAGTTCTTGAAATAAAAAAAATAAAAAAAATGGCGTAAAAATCGGAAGTGGAGACGAAGATTTCCGGATGGGAGACGTCAGACAGAATAAAAAGAAAAGAATAATAATGTAAGAGACGGAAAAACTGAGGTGAATAAGATTTGGAACATGTTTAAACGCTGGGCATTTTGACATGATTATGTCGTCATAGATTCTAGGTTTGAGCTGTCATACGCTGCAGATTTTATAAAGAAAGACATATGGAGATTTGGATTATATGTCAATGTTTAAGGGTTTGAAAGAAATACGAAACCGCAGCAACGAAGACAGTAACAATCAAAATATTTTTATCAAGGTATTTGAGCCTGTAAAATCAGTGAGCCTTCGGTTTGTGAATAGAAATAAAGTGACCACATCAGGAATTTTGAAGAGAAAATTAGTAGGGAGATGGGTTCAATTAGTAAATTTCGATCTTAATTCGAGATGTTATCCGTCCATCTTTCAGCAAATTAACCATCACCGTTTTTGCCATTAACAGATTAGATTGAAAGAACAGGATCTAACAACTATGAAAACGTCATAAAAACCCCTACCACCCAACACAAAATTTCTATATTTAGTGTTGATCTAGGGATCGAAATGTATAATAATTCGGAAAAAAAGCTAAAATCAACAGTAACAAAAATAAGTATTCACCATTTAAAAATAACTCAAAAATATTTCTCTGGTTAGATGTTTATTCATGTTATATACGGTGCTTATACATTAATTAATAGTAGGGAGATATTAAATGTTTTCAAATATCTTAATTTCTTTAAGAGAAAAAATATACAGATTTTGGTTTATATTTCCTTTTGTACTTCAAGTTATATTATGGGGATTTTAGACTGAGCAGTAGGTTTGCACAAGGCTTGAATTTACGCTTTCTTTACATCTATCTATCTATCTATCTATCTATCTATCAGGCTCTTATTTCAAAGAAAAACATGCCAAGAAAAATAATCGATTTTTTGGCTACGCTTTAGGAATTTAATAATAAGGATGCTTGTGTAGGGGTGTTTGGAGGATGAATAAAGTATGAATTTTAATTGTATTATTAATTGTGTGTACATGCGTACATAAATCATAGTTTGTACTATATAAAATTAATTAATGACGTTCAAAACAATTATTCTCGTTATGTATTTGTGTGTGACTATATATATATATAATATCTGTGTACACCACCGATTTTCCGGCTTATCCATTTTCCGGACAAGCAGAAGTCACGAAATTACAATTCAATAATACACCTCTGACCCACTAATTATGCTTGCATCTCTCGAATCACCACATCATCACCATCTGTTAGAAACCTATGTTAAACTATTGCTAACTGGAAATTGTATGTGAATTAAATTGCGTGAGTTTGACATCTGCGTAAAATTCAAAGGGCTGCTCGAATTTTTTCGTGCCAGAAAATCGGTAACGAATTGGCGATCATAGGTCTCCACAATTTCCTGTCCTCTTAGTAATTTTTTTTTATCTCTTCTAGACCCTGTTACCTCCGTCTATTTACACAAGCTCGTTATGTAGATTATGCGCTGTTTTCTTCTGCTCCTCTTGCCTTCAAAAGGTCCTGTGAACATCATCTCTAATTCTACTAAGCTGTAACGTTCAAGATGTAATACGTTGCACAGAGTTATTTCCCTTGGACTAGTTTAGCTTGGGTTAAGAATTGATGTTATCGTTATTAATAGATTTAGATCAGGCGTGATTGTTTCAGCAAATATACATAGAGTTGTCTCCCATTAAACGTAATTTTTCATTCTGCCTATTTCAATTACTCGCGCTCATATCTAGAAATTTAAAAAAAATAATGAATTTAAGTTGATCTGTAAAAGAAAAAACAACGATGCTGTTAATTCGGATAAATCAATAATATGGTTTAAAGTGTTTTCTTAAAGCGAAAAAGGCGAAAGTTCTTGACTTAATAAGGATATTTTTCAGCGTGCCCACGTCGCTACCGAATGTGACACAAGGTCAAAGTTTAAAGTGGGTTTAACGGCAGTACCATAGGAAAATTGCCCGAGCCCTCTCGGCACTTTCCCTTTTAGGGACGCCTCAGGCACCGGGCAATAAATCCAGCCCCCTTCCGAAGGAGAGGTACTGCCTGTGACGCTCTCTGTAGCCGAGCAGTAACGCACATCGGATCAAACGGTGGTTTCTCCTACAAAGGAGACGCAGCTTTGAACCTTGCCTGAGAACACATTCCCATTAATAAAATTTTTCAAATGCACAGGCCTATAGATGTAATGCTTACTGTTTCAAATAAAAATAAAAATTGGGCGTCTATTTCAAATTCGAGTATCCACTATAATATTTTCCTTACCGGTAGCATGACTTGGAGTTTCATGCACAACACAATCTTCAGGTGCTGTGTTAAGACTGACCGTTACATAATTTAGATTTTGTTAAATATATCTGGTTATCGCATTGATGAGGTCGTCCATATTTTATATGGGGATTGTTGTTTTTTTGAATTTTTTATTTAAAATAAGTCGTACTGCCGGTGAGGAAAAATGTATATTTATTAATATATATATTTTTTTCATTTATTAATCCGAAAGATTTTATTACTTAAATGTTATTTATAGTGGATACCCATAGGCGCTCTGTTAATTTATCAAACAGTATATTTGTTTATTTTTGTCTACCGGCCTGAATATTTGAGAAAGGAAAACTTAGAAAAATATGTGCTCTCTCCGGCAGGATTCGAATCTGCGTTCCCCGAGGAAATAAATAAATAGTGTTTCATATTTTTGTTATAGATTCTCAAGAAAAAATAATGTATAAGTCCATTTTCATCATGCGTTTAGGTTTTATTCCAATTCTCACCATCACTTTTTAAAACAATAAACATTGCCAAAGAATGAAAATAGTTAAAAAGAGGTGTCATGGGAAAAAAATCGTCCTTTTGACACTGTCTTATTGGTGGTGGTGGGGGAGAGGTTTATCCATGTTTTTCATTTTTTTTAATGTATGGGTGTGTTGATCCCCATATTAAAAGAGATAGATTCTACAATTATAAAAAACCCATTTCAGTCTTTATACTTTTTTTATTACACATTTTTAATAGCTGTTCTTACAAAATCATTACTATTTAATAATGTTTTATTCGAAATTTGGTGAATCAGAAACAAATCCTCTCTAAACACAGAGAAAAAATAAAGAAAAATCAATGAAAAACATGTCGAAATAAAATATGTATTTTGACAGATTTTATCGAGAGTTGTATGAATCTGTGTTGGCTTCTACGATAGTCGACAACTAAAGGGGCTTGATAAGAGTTTATGTATTCGACTGTGTCCAGCTGTTGCCTTTAAATTGTCGATAGCAAATATTTCTAGTAAAACGTTTTATTTGAAAGTGGGACGAATTAGGTGTATGTGGTTAGGGTGGACTGAAATAGTTCAAACGATTCGCACACTTGGCGAAGCGGGCTGTAAGAACGAAGAAGAAAATAAAATGAGAAAGGATAAAGAAATAATAAAAATAATAAAAGAATATGAAAGAAAAAATGAATAAGTAAGGTAGCAGTGAAAGAAATGGCGAAAAGAAATGAAAGTGAAACAAAGGGGGGGAGAGAGAGAGAGAGAGAGAAATGGGTAAAAGTGGAATAAGGGAAGGAAAAAAATGATAAGGGACAAAACATGAATAGACTGAGGTAGAGATAGAAATGAACAGACTGAGGTATGAAAGATTATGAACAAACTGAGGTAGATATATACATGAACAGACTGAGAGAGATGGAAAGACACATACATAGATATAAATGTGTACGTAGATAGATATGAATAGATTGAAGTAGAGATAGATAGGTACATAGATATAAACAGACTGAGGTAGAGATAGATATGAACAAACTGAGATAGATAGATATGAACTAATTATGGGATAGATAAATAGCCAAGTAGATACGAACATAGACATTTGTGAACATATATATGAAATAGAAATAAAATAGAAAAGAGGTGTGGGTGGTCTTACGGTATGGCTAATAGATATGATGCATTTGTCATACTCGAATTTCGGTTGAGATATTTACATTCACTTTCGCCCAAAAGATATGAAATCCAGCCCTGGGTTAGACGGCAGAATGGACTAACTTTCGTTTGCCATCAACATAGAAGGACAACTCTGTATTCAAAACTGTATGTGGCTCTGGTGAGGTACACACTTGAGCTGTAACTAAGGTCACTAGTTGCAGTATAAAGCACATGCTGGTTGAAAAACACAAATGGGCCGAGCAAATGGTCCCGCTCGGAAACGTGTAGCCATGCTGAAGTTGAGAAATCGCACAAATTTGCAGTGCGCCTTTAAGTCGAAACATCTCTGATGATATGGTTATAACTGTGTTATAATTCCAACAAGCGAATTGGAAAGTAAGACTACAGTGGCGCGTTGAATTTTCCTGTTACCATCTCACCACGTTGTACGAAGTGTAGGTTAGGATCAGGACATTTTCTGTGGCAAGATCAAAGTCAAAGGAGCTGAAAACTTTTTGTCACCATTGATACGTTCGCTTTGGGGTTCCACTATTTAATACTAATATTCATTTTATGGAAGGCGCAAGAACCACTCAAGGTAGAAGGTTACTGAATGAGGTGTGTAATATGAGCAAGAAGAGGAAGTAGAAAGTGACAATTATGAGGATATAGAGGATATATACCGATGAAGATTGTAGTGTTCAGGGAAGCAGCCACGTGAGAATCTGTTCCACACAGTAGCGGTTCTTGGGGGGAAAAAAGCTGTGTAAATGGGACATTCTTTTTTTTTTTTTTTTTTTTATCAATGAGGGGAATTCAACCCTACGGATGTAACTAGGCGGCCTTTGACTGTAAAGGTCTGAAATCGAGGCACGACAGAATGGTTGTCGTCTGAGCATTAAGCCGACCTTCTGTCAAATATGCCTTTGCGGGGAGGTGGATATTATGCCCTCTCTCTCGCTCAGCTCTCCGTTAGGCGGCGGGTATTGTCGTGAGAAAGAATAGCACACATGTGGAACGCATCGAGTGTCTGGAGTGGATGCGTGTACAGAAGTAAGTGTTTATGAGAGAACACGTTGGCTGACGATGTAAAAGAAAATAAAAGAAAAACATCAAAATATTCTTTACATCCGTAAACATTATTAACAAAAAAAATAAAGGGCAACTATAGAGCTTTGTGAGTGATGGGGCCTCTGCGAGTAGGCGTACCCTCCTTCCTATCCACCGCTGCCAGTTATAGTAGACGAAGGGGGAAGATTTTGGAAAGAGAAAGCACACAGACTGCACATTTTTTAAACATAATTTCACCCAAAGTAAAGCAATAAAGCCACTAAGACGCAAAGGGTTACTGAGTGTTATGAGAAAAAACTATCAGCATTTTAGAATGTTTTTATTTAGAGTTCAGCATTAAATTAATTAAAATTGCGTACAAAATATTTAGATTTCGATATTAAACAACCCGTAGATGTTGATATGCTGCTAAAACATCATCCAACTACGTATTCATTTTTCTTGTATTAACGTTTAACCCTTTTATTACGCTTTTTTACACTTTGTCTAGGTGTTTTTATGCAGTTTTTTTTCTCTCTGTCTGACAACAAAATATCTATTATATCTATAGATTATAAATATCTATAGATTATAAATCCCAAATCCTTTTTAAACAGCTTGATTTTAATGTTTTTATTTTATTTTAATTCTTTTTCTAGTTGTTGTGGAAGAAGTGATAGTTGAAGAAGAAGTCAAGTCCAAGAAAACAAAAGAGATTGAAGTAGACTCCTCAGTACAAAAGGGATGCTTCTTCAATGCAAAGCTATATAATGACGGAGATACATGGTGGCCAGCGGAATGCTCAGTTTGTACCTGTACAAACGGCGAAGCCTCTTGTCAGTTCATCGCTGGTTGTCAAACTAGTAAGTATTTTATTTCTTTTCCATTACAATTCATCTCCGTTATCCCTTACATAAAAAAATGACTTTTGTCTATATCTGTGAGATGAAGTATTATGATTATTTATATTATTTACAATATTCGGACTGTTATCCTCATCTTCACTGCCATATTCACAACGACACATCGATAAAGGCGTTGGTTAGATCCAGTGACTAGACCCAAAGTGTTGTGAGTTCAATACCAGGTTACAGCAGTGGTGAATCAAAACTTGGAGACTTGACTTAAAGGGAAATAACTGAGACATCAGGAAGGGGCATGGCACCTGGAACTAGGACAATCTAGTCCGGTGGAACCAGAACAATCTACCCCGGTGGACGAAATAAAGTGTTTGGTTCGAAATTCCACTCATCTGAAGAAGGCCGGAGCGTACAACGGCCTAAACATTGTGCATATGGCAATGAAGATGAGGATAACAGTCTGAATAATGTAAATAATAAAAAATTGCGGCTGCAATAAATAAATAAATAAATAGGTTCGCTTATCTTCCCCGTTTTTTTTTTTTTTTTTTTTTTTCAACAGGATTAGAAGTTTATGCCTTGTTTGCTGTTTAGAAGTGAGTTCTCGGTCTTTCTCCTAAAGACTTCTAATTCATTTTCACTTCCAGTAATTGATAATCGTCGTAGTGGTATTCTCGCCTTGCTTGGGGTGAAATGATTAAAAAAAAAATAAAATAAAATAACGAATTGGTTTTAATGCTCAGTTATTTCAAATAATCCTGTGTTTTAAGCCTTACTTAATTCAGAATGCAACCGCATAGATTAATTAAGCTTTTTACTTAACTTTATTCATTAAGCATTAATTAGTTCTCCCTTTCTGAAATGCGCACCCTGACTTCATTTTGTTCTCTGCAAACTGCTATGACTGAGCTCTGATTTTCAGGGATACGATGCTATTTAGCTCATTATCCTCTTCTTTGTCTATAGAGAGCGAATATATTAGTACTGAAAGTGTTAATGCAGAATCAATTTGCGCTTGAAGATTTAGCTCAGTGGTAAGCGTAATGGTATTGACGTTCGTTAAGTTTCAGTTTATAAACCAAAGGCAAAACGAATGCCCGTCTTCCCATCCGTCGGTGGAGTATGCGATTTATTAAGAATCGGCCTCAACATAGCGGCACGCTTGGGGATCGAACTCGTATCACTGGAAACTTGGTCCACGAGACGGCCTGGTTAACCATTGCGCTACGGTAGGCGCATTTATTAAAAATTTACTTAGTTGAATTTAGTCTTCCTGAATGGCATAGTACTTAGGGTTATAACAGAGATAGAAGTTAGTACACTATGCAAGGTTCTACAGCAGGTTTTCAATGTAGATATTTATACGTTCAGTTTATGTCTGGATGGGGCCAATGAGAATCGACCGCCTTACTCTAGCAAATATATATATATATATATATATATATATATATATATATATATGTTTAGTTGGGTTGATGTGAGTTTGTGACCCTGGGTTTCACGCTATTCACAAACTTACATCAATCCAACTAAATATGTTAGAGCTATCACTGATATTGAGCGCTTTCCAATAAGTTCCGCGCATCTATAATATATCAATAATATATATATATAAAATTACATATAATATATATAAAGCAACTTGTCAGCAGTCAATATACCACATAACACCCTTGAGCGCTTAGCCTTGGAGCGGGTAGAATGGAGATCAACGTGTCTTAGTGGACTCAGCAGTTTTCAATCTGCTTGTCTGAAGGATCTTCAAGAAGCGAGAGCAAGATCTAAAAGGTCAGCCAATCTAACAGTGATCTCATTTCACAATCCTCACTCTTGCTCCATATGTGGCCTCCTTTGTAAATCACTAGCGGGTCTTAAATGCCACTTAAGATTATCGCATGAAATTTCATAACTGAATCAACTAAGCTGTCAGATCCTCATACGTCGAAACCGACAGGAGAGTCCATTATATATATATATATATATATATATATATATATATATATATATACGCCAGGGACAGTTCGTGCGTTTAATTGTAGGGACGCAAGCTGGTGCAGCTGGTAGAGACTCTGAAATGAAATTATGCGAATAGGTTCAATAGGAGTAGACAGTTTCATATATTGCCCGGTTTACGTTACTCTCGGCTGCCTGAACTCTGAAATTTTATTTACTATCTATCTATTTACTTATTTCTTTTTCCTCAGTAGGAGTAGATAGATTCGTCTATCGCCCGGCTCACGTTCCTCCTGGCTTTTTGAAGGAGTGTAGAAGTTGATTCCTTGTTTCTTGTTTAGGTTTGGGTTTCCGGTTTCTTCTAGAATCTTTTAATTCACTTTCATTCCCAGCAGCCCCTTCCGTCTTAGTGTCATTATCGCATTGCTTGGGGTGAATTGATTAAAAAAAGCTTCTTCGATCATTGATGTCTTTATTGTGATCATGCTGTTAGAAAATCTTCGATTCCAACCATTTCGAAATCCAGTCCCATCTCCAGTCATCCTGGCTATCGATAGGAAACAAAGAGTGAGTAAATCTCCAACAAGTCTCCCTCATTGTAATGCAGAATTATCTATAATCTTAGAGATTTTAAAGTCGATTAGTAATTTTATGGATAAATTCAAACGTTTCAATATGTTTATTATTCGCTAAATTAATATTGTTTTTTTTTCTTTTCTTTTTTTGCTTTTCCAGGTCTCTCCATGTCGGTAAGCCTTGATTTGAAACAGAGAATGAATTTTTCAATTTTTTTTTATCTTCCAATTAATCGATATCATGCATGTGGTTACTAGTTATCTCTTTCACGTGGCATGATCAAAGGCACCAACGGAAAGATCAATATCTATCGTATATACTCGTGTATAAGGCGACTTCATGTATAATACGACCCTTGAATTTTTAGTGAAAAACAAGATTTTTTTTACCCGGCTTCTGGTCAATACTAGTAGGCCTACTGTTGTCGAATATTGTAGTACTGAGTATCACCCAGGACATATTGTATAGCAAATAAATGGTCTTCATTCTTTTTTGAACAAAGCTATCCCAAAATGTTGAGCGTCCCGGTATGTCAATAAACTACATCTGGCAGCAAGTCCTCTGATTGGGAGGTTTTGAGGAGGGTGGAAGCACCTGTTAATTGCTGTTGTTCCCAGTCCTCCCTGACCCGGGATTGTAGCACCTGTTAAGCTGTGGTCAAATAATTAACCCCCAAACTGTAGTCGAAACACTATGAAATTATAAAAATAGATTTTTATAGTAATACCGCAATACATTTTTGAAAAAAGAAAAAAAAAATATTACCAGCAATATATTTAAAAAAAAAATACCAGAAATATACTCTTGACAAGAACACTCTTTGCAAAAATGCGTCAATGAAACCTGATCTACAAACTGATTTTTTTTTACAAAGAATACATATTCTATTCATACGAATCTATCCTAAAAGTCTTGTCGGCATTGAGGTTGATATGCTGTAAAACAAAATAAACCAAACCAAACCAAAATGGTGAGAAAAAACACTTACCGTAAAATATCTGATTTAGATACTTATTATTGTTTTCCTTCATGCCTGCCTACGGTAGCTCTTTACCCTGGACTTGCATCTTACGTAACCTAATTTTCATCACTTTTGTCTCTACGTGAAGAGCAAAACCTCGTCCGTTATGCATGCCGCTTAAAGTTAAAACAAAATATCTCACATAAATGAAGAATTAATAGGAAATAATATTTTTCCTATCTCAAATTTGCATTCATCTTCGTTTCGCACTGCTGAGCTATTGCCATTCCAATGGCAACCTTTCTGTCAGGATTTCCGGTACATAATTCAAGGTATTCCACAAGTAAAGTCAATTAAAATGTACTCCTTACACATATGTTGATTTAACTAGAAACTGTTATTTAATGCATGGAAATGCATGAGTTTTAACCCATACAGAAAAAAATCTACCTGTGTTTTATGCAAACAGCCATCGAAAATGCATGATTTTTTCATCTTCAAACGACAAAAAAATTAAATGTGCAAGCATTAGACTCGAATATATACGGTATTAGTGTAAAAATATTTATTAACATTTTAGTTTGCTAGGAGCTAGTCTGTTAGCCCCCCCCCAATAAATAAATAAAATAAATATATAAAATAAATAAATACTTGTCAAATTAAGAATAACTAAAACAGAGGTCTATATTTCCCTGAAGTCAAATATATTAGTTGCTTGGCTAACTCCGTATTTAATCTCGAACCATCAGCTTCAGTTTGACACTTTTCGTTATTTATAGGACAATAAAAATTTCGATTCCCACTTTTAAAACAGTTTAGAAATTATTGCATTTGACATACACAGGATTAACAATAAAGATGAAAGAATATTAAATAGGTCAGAAAAAATTAATTACAAGACGAATACAAAGAAACTCTTTCTCCATTTTAGACACGATTAACCCTTATATTGACTCTTATATATATGTCACTGGCAAACAAAGAACTCACGAATCTTAATAGAATCCTCACTGAGACTACATTTATCATTTACATGTCAGTATTCTGGCAAAGCATGAATCCAGTTCTCTTTGAATTTGTTCCGATCATAGGCTATCTTGAACATGATATTTTAAGTGAAATAAAAAGCGTTAGAAACTTTTACGCACGTTTAAAGGTTTTAGACGACGGACAAAAACACGAAGATGAATCGTTATTTCTTAGTATGCAGAGATAATTTTCAAAATGGCGAACTTCTGGATATGTTCCAGGTCGGTCCTGCCGGACACTGGAAAATAAAGAACTTAAGTCATTTAAAAGCCTGGAGCGAATAAAACTTGACTATATTTGATATTAAAGCATGTGATATTTTCAAAACTAACGCCGCATGCAAAGTTATATATATATATATATATATATATATATAACATCCGTTTATCTCTCCTTGGGTAGCGCCCAGTTTGGTTAAAATTCAATCCTTTCGTGTTGAGACTGGAGTGTCATCTCTAGGGAATAGCCCTGAACGATGGTATATTGAGGCCATGCGCTGCCCAGACTACATACCCTCCACCTCTTTCGGCTGTACCGACAAGATCCAGAGGAAACAGAGCGCATTTACATTTGGAGCTGGTTTGACTGCAGGAATTGCCGGATAGTAGTTAGTGTTTACAGCCAACCGCCTTCGGGCGCGTGTTGAACATTGGTTTAAACGATCGGAATCAGGTCCTAAAAGAATGAACACGTAAAAGTTGTTTACCTTCAGAGCATGCTGTCTGGAATCTGTACTAATTTTTCTTTCTAGACCATAACACAATATTTTATTTGTTTTCATTACCCGTCACATCTACTCACGACGATCTTGTTTATTGCTTTTTCAGGCAGAGTTACCTCCCGTAGGAACCGTTTTCCGAAGAGTAAGTATCACTTTATACACCGATGGCGAAATAGTTATCCGCACGGAAAATGAGCATTTTTAGGCAGTTTAAACTTGTCCCCACTATCACCCTCAGCTCTGACAACTTTTGGAACATATATAATATACGTATATAAACATTATATACATTACGTGTTTTAAAAGCTCTCTCAAAATTAACGTTTTTGTTTTTTTTTTAAATATATGAAACGTTAGGTAAACAAATACACCAGAAAGCAAGACAAATTATAAAATAGTCGTACAAATATAAAAAAAAGTTCGTTAAATTTTAAAAAAAGATAGCAGTAAAAAAATGAAAATTTAGGATTTATAACCTAAAATACACGGAGAATTTGAAATTATTATTTTATAACATGTAACAAAATACACGGAAAGAAACAATGCAGTTATTGATAATAGAGTTGAAATTAATGCATGCAAGATTTCACAGGTTCTAGTACCACTCCTTCGTAGTCAGGCTATGAAACCGGGGGCACTAATGCACCATGAAAGACAGCAAGGTATACCCCAATCTAACAGAAAATAAATTATGAATTATTTTTATAATTAAAAAACTTTATTTTTAAAAAGCTAGCAAAACAAAAGCACATGACTTCCATGTCTAAGTCAAGTTTTTGTCATTTGATATTTTAAGCTGGATGCTAAATTCCTTAATCTTTAAGAAGGAGTGGATAATCCTATCTCTTTTGTCTTCAATGGATCTAAAACAGTCATTATCGGCCTTTCTAAAAAATAATAGATTCTTCATAAATCTCTTTAAATGAAAACTGTGCCGCTAATCTTCTTAGAAATTGCTGAACCATATTTTCATATTTTGAAATTTCATGATTAATTTTTCCTTATTAAAATTTAAAGTTCGTCTCAGAGTTTGTTATTCTACAAGTGCCGCTCTGAAGTATAAATTGTTGAGAAACACTTGTTTGAACTGAAACCGTTTCTTACGTAAATTGTGACCATATAATTTAACGTTAAACTGCATCCAACAGCAAGGCCTCTAATCAGGAGGTATTGAGGAAGCGTGGAACCACCTCTTAATTGCTGGTGTTCCCAGGTCCACCCTGACCCGGGGTGGTAGCACCTGTTGGGGGTCCCAGCTATGGGAAAATAGTGAATTTCCAGATCTTTTCCAGCACATTGAAACAATGATGTTGTCAGATATACGTTTTTGAAACAATGATGTTGCCAGTTTTTGAAACAATGATGTTGCCAGCTATACGTTTTTGATATATTTAGTAAATACTGGATCTGGCATTAAATAACCCATAGTGGTTGATATGCCATAAAACCCTAAACAAACAAACATATCATTTAAAGTTTTTTTTTTTTTAAGCTTTTCACCCCAGGCAAGGCTCGAAGCCACTAGCACGCTAGGGGTTACAGAGGATTTGGAGCGAGAGCAGATAGGAGTGTTAGAGGAAAGGATGTGGAGAAGGATAGAGGATAGATCAAGGCAACTGGAGATATCGATTGACGTTACACTTGAATAGTTGGAGATTATAGTTGTCAGGGAAACAGGAATGTGGAAGGGAGTTCCATAGGCGTGAGGTGCGAAAAATATGAAGCTATTGGAGTAGAAGAGACGTCTACATTTAACAGTTTCAACAGTGAAAGGGTGGGAACGGGATGCCAGCCTCGTAGGACGCTGGAATTCATGGAGCCTGGGAACCAGCGATAGCAGCTCATCGGAGCAATTACCATGGAAGTATTTATAAAAGAGACAGAGAGAGGCGACGGTGCGTCTGTGAGAGCGAGACTGCAGACGAGAAGCCAGATCAGGGCCAATTACATTGCATACCCGTCTCTGGATCTTATCAAGAACCCTGAGGCAAACAGAAGGGGCTCCAGATCATATATGGCAGCAATACTCCATGCAAGGGCGGATGGTTGATTTGTAAATTTGGAGGATCGATTCCGGGGAGAAGAATTACTTAAAGTTCCATCCTTTTGGTTGGAGGACATTGGCTGTTGTTGAGAGAGGTGGGGTCTGC
>OZ038513.1:28337553-28365053 GCA_964036315.1 Acanthosepion esculentum
GAAATCCTAACAATATTTAGTATTGTTGAAGTTATCGCTTCCTCTGCCCATTCGAAACTCTCCCTACTGTGTTTATATTAACAGTGGCTACTACTGCTCATCATATTTTACCAGAATGAAATATATACATAAAAACAATATTGTATTAATAATATTTATTAAATAAATATTTTTTTATTTTAATCATTAAATTGTTTTTTAAAATAGTGGGGGTATTTTGTATGACAAATTTTAACACTTTTAATTTAAAAAAATATAACGAAAATTGATTGTACCAAGCTACTCACTCTATTAAAAGAAAATGTACTAGTAAATCAAACTGTATTAATAAAAACTCTAACCCCTTACATATCTACACTTAACCCCAAAATTTTGTTTCGATCGATCAATGTATAGCTATTTTAGAGGGTGTGTCAGACGGACGGACAAACGGAGAATTTTATATATAAATAGTAGGCATCCATTGATTTTACTGAATAATAATTTCATAGAAAGCTATATATATATATATATATATATATATATATATATATACATATATATATATATATATATATATATATATATATATATATATATATATATATATATATGTACAAGGCCTGAACATAAAGTATTTAGAGTCTTCAGCAGCATGTCCTCAAAGCCAGTGAACTCTGCTTATTCTTTGACTTCAATGTTGGAGATAAAGTCACTTTCAGAATGTTGAAAATATTGCTGACACAGAGCTAGTGGAAACGCTCAAAGAGTCGCAGGCGTTGATGATAGGTGACTCAGGACTCGAAAACGTACAGGAAGATGGTCATTACAATGGCTCTGGACATAATGATCTTATCTCCAGGCGTTTGCTGTCACAGACTCGTTTATATAATCTGCACGGTTTGCTTTCCCCAGTTTGTTGTTAAGTTCTTTGTCGATCTTGGCGTCTGGTGGAATGAAGCATCTTAAGTAGAGGAATTGTATGTTGTTTAAAATGTGTTATATTTATGAAGGATGGGGAAGTGTGCTCAATATCGGATAGTGAATGAGTGGAACATTGTGGATATAGACATCAACAGTGAATAGAGACTGGCACTTTTCAGCTTTGAAGCCTTGCTAAGATAAGCAAGAACAGAGAGACAGACTGGAGTAGCTTGAGAGAGATAAATTATGAACAAAAGGAGATAGATAGATAAATAAATAAATAGAAACAGACTGAGGTGGATAGATAATGATCAAAATGAGATAGATAGGTAGGAACAGATTGAGATAGATAGACAGTAGATAGATTGATATAAACAGACTGATAGAGAAAGATGAATACATATAGATAGATTGTTGTGACCAAGTAATGGTTAAGAAATAACAAAGCAAGAGGTTGCAGATAAATAGTATATTAAACAGTAATTACAACAGATGTGTGTTACACGACTTTGGAGTGTGTGTCGGTTGACGAGCGTTCAGTCTATATCATTATTGCCCCCGCGGCTTACTTTTCCTACTAACTTAATAGTAAGTGGAAGAGTCCGCAATAGCCTCATTAGAGGGAAGGCACCACAACATACATAAAGAACAAAATGAAATAGCTCGATAGATAATGGACCGACTGAGGCAAATATATATCTACACAGCTCGGCAGCTAGATCTGGAAATATTAAAATAGCTATGAATAGACCGAGATAGATAAAATAGACAGATAGATAGATATTAATAGATTTATACACACACACACACACACACACACACACACACACACACACACACATATATATATATATATATATATATATATATATATATATATATATATATATATATATATATGACAGTCATCACCCAGTGCCGACAGTCTGTTTCATGCTTATATGCAATCGTTAGGTCTTGGCGTATAAGCATGGGACTGTCACCACTCGGTATTGACTTCAATGTTCACTTTTATATTTACATACGCTCTATCCCTGATATTGAGCACTTTAACCCATAAATATAGCATACCTTAAAATATCTTTTATCATATATATATATATATATAATATAGAAAAAACAACTGAAAAGTTGCAAATTAAAAAAATTGAATGTTTTTTTGTGAAAGTATTTAATTATCTTTATATATATATATATATATATATGTATATATATATATATATATATATGTATATATATATATATATATATATATGTATATATATATATATATATATATATATATATATATATATATATATATATATTTGAGATTTCAGATCGGCCCCGATCTTTCATCAGAAATGACTGTTTTCAGAAGTTTGTTTACATTAAAGCTATGAACAGACTGAGATAGATAGATAGATAGATAGATAGATAGATATAGCTGTGAATTATGCAACAAAGTGTGGGGAGTTGAACAGATTGATATATATGAAGAGTTCACTTTTCATGAAATATTTTTAGAACCAGTTTAATAGCCATATTATTTTTTTAAAGTCTCCTCATTATATCTGAATCACACTTGTTGAACCGAAATATCGATTTAAATGTATAAAAAGATTCCCAATCCGATAACTACCGCTACAATTATTCAGATTTGATTTCTTACATACCATCGACCCCAACAACTTTTCCCCTAACGTTTCCCGCTAACTTTTAACAGAAATATTATCGGTACGATTTCTTTTCTCTATTTTTCTGGACTGCTCCTTCGCCATCTTTTTAAAATTTTATTTTTCTGTCCCTTTTCCAGAATGCCGATACAGCCTTTCAACAATACTATGCTCAAGCATATGGTGACAAAGCTGGTGGTAACAATTTCGCATACGGACCTAATTACCTCCAGGCCCAAGTGGTGAGTAATAGCAATCAATTCAAATATCGTTTTCCTTAAAATTCTTTCAAAATACACTCTTCATTTAGCTGCATATTTAAAATAATATGAGAGGTAAAAATAACGTAAATTATGTTATTTTATTTAGCAAGTTTCAAATAACAGAACAATTCTATTTCTACTACGTCATCAAAAGAAACTTCAATTTGCCGACACATCAAGGATTGTTTACTGTTGCGTATTACTTATGCTTGTGTTTCGCTAAGATAACAGTTAATTCACGTTTTCTTTCTTCTTTTTATTTTATTTTAGGGAGCTATTGGAGCTCGAGGACCCCCTGGTACTCAAGGACCTCCCGTAAGTATCAGAAGAAGCAATAAATACAGTCACAAAGTCATTAAAATAAAACTGTAGAGAACTCTAGATTTCCAACCGAATTTGAAACTACGACTCTTGTTCTAAAAAAAACCATATAATGTTCGATCACAAGTTCTGTAACACATTATGGTCGTAAGGGCATACGTACCGCCTCCACAATAGCAGTGGTGTTTCCTGGGCAAGACAGCCTGACGGAGCCCAACCCTCTCCAGGCTGGTTTGAATTCAGAATTTTACTTCTTCTAGACTAGTCGCCAACCAAGGCTCTAAAAGGGAGTATGTCCTGCTATTTACCCATAGCTTAGAGGAAAACAGATGGATCTATACCTTTCCCAAGGGTATTTGAACTCGGCTCTCCGATTTCTCAATCTGAGCCATTATCCATTGCTACACTGTGCTTCTAAATATGTTTATTTTTAAAATTATAAAAATATATATAAAATTTCATTTTCTATATGGATAAACAGAATTAGAAGACGTACTAGGATTTAATACTGGTGCATATAATCTTAACCACCTAGATATGCGGATGACATTATAGCAGACCCAGAAGGAAAATTAAAAGAACTCTTAGATGAGACAAGGATAGAAGGAAAGCAAGAAGAAATGATTGAATAAAATTGTAAAAAGACTGAATGTATGATTGTCAATAAAAGAGGCATCCGAAATTATGAGTATCGGGGGACATCAAAATCAAGCAGGTACAGAATTTTAACTGTCTGGGTCGACTAATATCAGATAACGGAAATGTGGCCCAGAAATTCGAAACCTCATTGGAATAGCGAGATATGCCTTCTAGGAATTTAAGCACAGTAAAAAGTACTAAACATATAATAGTCATTTCTAATCTCCAATATCGCAGTGAATTCTTGACACTCTCTTAGCAGATGAAGAAGATACTTGAAGCGACAGAGATGCGGAAGGATCTAATTTTGTAATGCAATGAAACAACGACACCATCATTATAGCAGAATTGTAAACTTCATAGTACCCTATACAGATCAAATAAGATTACGTGGAAGTAAAAGGCGAAGATTTTTTCATTGGTACACCCAGTTATGATCTTGTGGGCCAACAACGAAACATGGCCTATAGAATGGAACAAATGAAGACATGGTTGCGAATGGTCAACAGGGCCAAGGCGATTTCAAAACGTCCGACAAAGGCGTAACAATGGAAGAAGAATACCCAATATTCGACGGAGATTTTCATGAGAAAGAAACACAACACGAAGGTCTCGTACACGGAAAGAGCAAAGAAATCCCGAAAACAAAACAATGTATTTTAAAAAAATCAATTTACCAAGCAAGGCGATAATGCCACTAAGACGCAAGGAGATACTGGGAGTGAAGGAGAAAACCTTAGAAGGAACCGAAAACTCAATCCTAAACAGGAAACACGGGATAAACCTCTACTCTTGCTTAAAATATCAGACCAGTGAGGGGTATGAACCGGATGATAGGCGCAGCATAAGGTCTACAATATCCTTAACTTTCTGGGAGATGAATCGATGTATTTACATATCAGAAGAAGGGAGCAATATAAAAGTCTATATGAAGTAGCAAGAGTCAGTTGTACCCTAGGTCACTTTGGGAAGATGTATCAAGCGACTTGTGAATAGCAGCGAATATACTGTAGTTTAACACATGACAACAAATTGAAAATCACTATTAACCTGAATCGATTGACAAAGAATTATTTTCTAAAAGGATTATCTCCCTTGGAGCTGTACGTATAACTGACCATCGATTAAAAATTAACCCCCACCTCCACAAAACAAAATATACGCAAATAATAGAAGAGAAAAGGATAGTTACTAAAGATTTAGAATTTTCTTAAATAGTTTTTTTTCTAAGGGCCTTCTTTGCCAGCACACAATCAGGTATCCATAAGTTTAATTTGAGTTTATCTTGACAAAAGATTCCGACGCCTGTTCTAATTATCTCTCATTTTTTATTTTATTTTTTAATTTTTTAACATTTTTTAGCATTTATCTTAAGCTGTTTATTTATTTTGCTAGGGACCTCAAGGTATGAGAGGAATTTCTGGAGAGTCCGGAGAGCCTGGACCCCCGGTAAGTCTGTCTATCTATCTATCTATCTATCTATCTATCTATCTATCTATCTATTTCAGTCTAGTTCTTTCTTTCTTTTTTTTTATTTCAATCTATCTATCTATCTATCTATCTATCTATCTATCTATCTATCTATCTATCTATCTATCTAACTATTTCAGTCTATTTCTTTCTTTCTTTATTTCAATCTAGCTATCTATCTATCTATTTCAGTCTATTTCTTTCTTTCTTTATTTCAATCTATCTATCTATCTATTTCAGTCTATTTCTTTCTTTCTTTATTTCAATCTATCTATCTATCTATTTCAGTCTATTTCTTTCTTTCTTTATTTATTTCAGTCTATTCCTATCTATCTATCTATCTATCTGTCTATCTATTTCAGTCTATTTCTTTCTTTCTTTCTTTCTTTATTTCAGTCTATTCCTATCTATCTATCTATCTATCTATCTATCTATCTATCTATCTATCTATCTATCTATCTATCTGTGCTTGTATCAATTCGTACTAATATTATTTACCATACACAATTTTAGGGACAACCTGGTATCCGTGGGCCAGGAGGACCACCTGGTTTGAAAGGACCTGATGTAAGTATAAGGGATTTCATTAGCATGAATTCATATAACAAAAATATTATTGAATTTTCTATTTTCAAATCAATTTTAATTTAAACCATTTCTTCGATTTTAAATCAAATTTTGGTATTTATCATTTTAGGGTGAACATGGACGAGATGGAAACTCTGGTACTCGTGGATTGCCAGGACTTCCCGTAAGTTATTGTATTTATTTTTAAAAATTATATTTACTAAATATCATGTGAATTTATCTCTTTGATTTCTTCATAGAATATTTAAGTAGTGAGTATTCCGTTTCATTAGTGTGTTCCTTTTCTTCATAAGACTAATCTATTTAGTAATCTATTTAATCTATCTATCTATCTATCTATCTATCTATCTATCTATCTATCTATCTGTCTATCTATCTAATAGCATACTGTAGTAAAAAATAAAATTAATTATTCACTTATTCCTACTCTGAGTTCCGCGTAGATTACATTGTAAAATTCTATTGTATTCTTTATAGAATATAAATTTAGTTAATAGATTTAAATAATGGATTAATACTAAGAGAAATATATTTTTTCTAAATAGAATCTGTTTATTTATTTTTTCTTTTTCTTTTGTAGGGACCACGTGGTCCACCTGGAATCCCTGGACTACCCGGACCAAAGGGACATAGAGTACGTATCTTTCTCTTAAAAGTGTCTAGTTATGGAAAATATAATAATTTTTAGAAAGTTTTCCTTTCTCAGAACGTCTCCCAAATAATTTATGCAGCACTTAATTGCAGATTAGAGTGTAACGCCGCACCCCCCCCAAAGCTAAAATGTATCTGTTCCACAGTGGGATGGGGCGGGGGTACACATTTTTACCACGTGCAACTACATCTTGCTGTCCAAGAGAAAAAGGAAAGCAGACGATGACACTATCTAAAATAAAATCTCCAAAAAATGCATTTTCTCTAAATTTCTAATACTCTTAGTTAATCGTCGTTATTTGTTTATTTAAATTTTTATGTTTGACAGACATTTTTTTATGAATAAAAAGCAAATTTTCATATTCATTTCTTTATAAATTGATAAATGATAAACATTGAATTGTATTAGTTGGTTCGCATTTTTAGAATATTGTAAATATAAAATTATTATTGTAATCTAATGCAGGGCTTCTCAGCCTTACTTGTACCGTGCACCCCTTTCACCATTTATCTGAATGACGCCCTCTCCTTTTCAAGGTGACAGGCCAGATAGGCCAAATTCTATAATTGCTCTCCACACTCAATAAACTTACTGTGGTCACAATTCACCCCTGAAAATCCAAAATTCAACCTTTGGGAGTGAATTTCACCCCTTTTGAGAACCCCTGATCTAATGAATAAATACGGCTTAATATTTTTTGTTGGAAATTCCCAAAGAAAATGTATTAAATTCACTCTTATATGTTTGGGTTTTATTAAAATACTAATTATCGCTTTTTAAAAGCAACAAACATTGCCAAGGGCATGAAGGTAGTTAAAATAATAGCTGTTCCATGGCGGGAGGGGGACGTCTTTTTGATACACCGTTTTACTGCGGCCATGAAAAATAAAGATTGTCCTTTGATTGTTACTCAAATACCGCAGACTACCAATGTCTGTAACTAAACTAATGTCATAGTACAGTGATATTAAATATAATTATAAGTGGGGCTCATATATGCCAGAAGGTCACTTCATGTCATTAAGTCTTCGTAGTGTAGTGATCAATCAACGACGCTCCAGTGCGCATGCGCAACGCTGCGTGTTTCTGTGGCTTAGAGGTTCGGGTCATTCATATACCGATCCATCAATTCTAATTTCTATCTTGTAGTTAGTTCAACAACGTGTTAATCAAAATTAACAGTTTTCTTTTTTTCTGAATTTTACAGGGATTTTCTGGTTTCTCTGGCAAGCCTGGACAACCTGGTCTTGATGGACCCAAGGTAAGAAAAATCAATATAGAGCGATGTTGTTATTGTTGTTTTCCTATCTTACATAGAAGCAATCCTGGTTGCATAAGTTGCTTTATACTCTTGCATTCACGTATTCGTTTGTTGCATAAAACAGCGAATAGCATTCGATTATTTTAAACGTATCTCCAGTTCATTGTGAAGGTAGTTAAAACGATTCACAAACGATTCCAGTTTCAAACTACATTTTTTACCACTGCTTTCGAACTATCTTCCAGATAATGTAAATTTAATAAATTAAGCAGTTTTATTTTGATTATTCGTAATTTGAGAATTACAGTAATTTGGCGTTGATGAAAGCTTAAAATGAGGAATTACATATCAGTCTCGTTTTACTTGATCGATTAAAGTGATGTAAAAGAAAGTAAGCATAAAAGACTGATAAAGACATCTACAAGTCAAGTGAGAAACGACTGCCAAAATGCGCGATTTTAAGTAGTTTAAGGAACGAGTTGATGACTGGAATTTAGGGCTGTTTTTTTTTTAGTAAAGAGAATCTCAGAGAAAGCTATAATTGGTTAGAAAAATATTTCTGTGTCCAGCGTTGATTGGTAAGTAACCAGTGTTAAAGATAAAAACCACTTTGTCTCGTTGTTGCATAGTCAAGAGTTTTCTATTTAAAATGTACAGGCATTTATTATCATATGATTATCACTTTTGCATATTTGACAATTACTTATTTGTTTGTGTTTTTGCTCTAACTTAGGGAGCAATGGGTGATATGGGACCCATTGGAACATCTGGTCAACCTGGAAACCGTGGTGCCCCAGGAGAGAGAGGAAGATCTGGAGCTCCTGGACCAACTGTAAGTAAATGAACGTGTTATATACATAAAATAGCACTTTTAAATTTGTTAAATTAAGAGAAATTCAGCTGATGAAATCTCATAATTGGTTTCATAAAATTAGCTAAAACATCTATTTCAGAACTCTATGAAAAGTCAGTCTTCTCGGAACAGCGATGTTTCTGAGACATCAAATATTGCGTGTAGCAAGTTGATTTTCAGCTGATCATCTTTGAAGCTGAGATGAAAGGGAATAATAATAATAATAATAATAATAATAATAATAATAATAAATTAAAGATTGAATAAGCTCATGGCGACAATAAAATATCCGTAGAAATTCCCCTCTGGCATCGTTAAATATTTGAGCTTAACAATTTTAATAATATAATGCAATAACACTCAAAATATGATTGTTGGTCGTTATTTTAAGAAGTGGGTACAAATGAAAAGATTTAAAATTGACAACTTTTTCCATTTCACTGAAACAGTCGTTAAATACTTCTATTTTCCCTTCTTTATTTTTCTTTTATTTTCTCACTGAAATCAACTAGTGTCATTTTTCCTCGATCTACACGATCAAAACAGAATTGTCCATTAATTATAAGCTATTAGCAGGAGTCGTTATTTCTTATTTCCTTGTAGCTAAATCCCCGTCTTACGAACACTTCTCTTAATAACAATTTTAAAATAATCCAGCAGACGGTGTTATTTTATTTAATTTATGGAAACTGAATTTTTGGCGATTGCCTTACTCAGTTTCCGTCATTCGATACAGTGCGTCTGAAAAATGGCGATTTTATCGCAGTCGCAATCGCTCTCGGCCTTTTGGTCTGGGGTTCAATGACCAGCTAAGACAAGCTTTGTGTCTGAACCCACGTTGGGTAAATTTTGACCATGGCCCAAGTGGAAACGCTCGGGTTCCCCACGTTAAATAACTGACCTTGTGTCACATCCTAAACCCGGAGGGGGGCAAGTGAATACCTCGCACTTGGCCTTTTGGCTTAGATCAAAGTCTAGTATCTGTTCTTATCAGCTTAATCCGATTCTCTCTCTCCACTTCTTTCTTTCTTTTTTTCTTTCTTTTGCTCAATGAAACCAAGTTTTCTTTTCCCATCTTTTCACGTGGTCAAAACGCGGAATAGTTTATTTATATGAGGTATTGGCAGGGCGTAGCTGCTAGCGATAATAATAATGTCGTGACATTTGAAACTTAATAATAATGTGGATTGAATTCGTGATTAACCCAATCTTTATTTACGACGTTGTGTAGTGTAACAGTTCTTGGTCTGGAAAATGGAATCGGCATGGCGAGTACATATTCCGGCCTAGCCTGAGAAAGGCATGAATCCATCCATTTTCTCTAAGTTCTGGATTAAATATCAGGGTACTCTCTAGCCTTGATCAACAACCAAACTAAGAAAAAGAAAACTGAATTCCAAACTGCATGGAGACTCTTTCACTTTCGATAGCAATCAGATTAGCCCTGTATTAAAACTTCCGTAAATAAAAGGGTAGACTGTGCTCTTTATCCTTGGCAGAGCAACCAGGCAAAGTCAACTCAGAATTCACTAACCCGCCTGAAGAGGAGTGGGCTCATTCAAGCTATCTTGCCCTAGACGCACTCATTGCTGTATATGGAGATTCCTACGACCCTCATGGGTAATGTAGATTGCATGGAAAAAAGTTTGTTTTGATATATCGCAAAAGGAGAGCAAGGTGAAAGCGATGAGCTTATGGCCTCTTAAATATCTGCGAATACATTAGATAAATAACAAGAATAATTCTATTTGATCTAATAAGAAAACTACACCTGGCAGCAAGGACTCTGATCGGGATATTGGAGGTTTTGAGGAGCTTAGAACCATCTCTGAATTGCTGTTGTTCCCAGGTCTACCCTGACCCGGGGTAGTAGCACCTATTAGGGTCCCAACTATGGACAAACAGTGAGCCTCTAAACAAAAATCAACAGTACATTTTTTATAAAATGCGCAACAATAAATTTTATGATCTACAAAATATATATTAAAAAAGCATACGTTTGCCCTGCAAGTATAAAATTATTTACAAAATATTTACGTTTCGGTATTAAATAAGCCATAGCGGTTGATATGTCGCTAAACAAAATCAACCAACCAACAACTTAAGAAGAAAAAAACAAACAAACAAACCTTTGACGAAGTTTTACGTGTATTATTTCTTTATTCATTTCGTAGGGTCTTCGTGGTGTAGATGGTCTTCCAGGCAACAATGGACCCACAGGTAGCGTGGGAAAATCTGGACCACCAGGATTCCCTGGTACTCCTGGACCAAAGGTAAGAGTTTATTATCTATTTGCTTAATTTTTAAATTATAAATTCTTAAATATTTTCTGTTCTAAAAACCTTGATAGTTTAAAATAATTCAGAAGTGGTTTCCAGCGACTATACGACGAAGATACTAAAGTCTAAATAATTCAGTGAATAATGATATTACTCTATTTTTGGAAATGCAAACAATATTAAACATAATAAGAAAAATTGAGAATAATTTGGCTTAGAGCGGGGATCAAAATAAAGATGAAGATACTCGTCCAGACATAGAATAATGAAAATCGTTTATTTAGCATTTTTAGATAACATTTAAGAAATTAATATGTCGTTGGTTAGAGTCAACTCATTATTCATTATTGCCTATTTTTTCTTAAGGGAGAGGCTGGCGCTCATGGACCTAAGGGCGCTGTCGGACCCCAAGGACCTCGTGGAGATAATGGTGTACCCGGTTCTTCTGGTGAAGCTGGAACTCCTGGACCTCGTGGACTTGACGGATCCCCTGGAGAGAAAGGTGCACGTGTAAGTAGTTTTAAATATTTTAAGTTCATTCATAATTTCGAAGCATCACTTAAAAACATTATCCTCTAGTAATATACTAAACAATAAATCCAACACCACATCAGATGCTGGGAATTATGAAAAAAACCCTGTAGTGTAGGAAGAGTTGTTTTGGTGCAACATATGGAAATCTAAAAGCTCACTTCTACGAACATAAGAGAAACCTACACTGAGACAATCCTTTAAACTCGTTCGTAATACAGAAAAACATAACAGGCCATGAATTCGATTTTATATATGCCACCTTAATTAGAAATCCACATAATTCATTACGTCGGAAATACTTAATGGGAATTCTGATAAATATTTTGTCATCTATAAACACACGTCAAACACACTTTATTATATCACCAACTTTTATAAAATCTATACTTAAAGAATCTAAGATATTTCTACGTACAACCACAACCGGTATAACTTAAATTCTTTTACTCTCAAACAAAACGTACCCAAATAAACATACGGGCACCAAACATAGAGGAGATTGACTACTAGTGTGTGTATATATATATATATATATATATATATATATATATATATATATATATATATATAAATGTACATATATTACTCCTAACCGCTAACATAACTTCAGGTGACTCATGGACGGTTACGTAATTTGAATTTTAATATATCTGGTTATCGATGTTGGCGTAGTTATATATTATACTGGGATTACAGCATTTTAATTTTAAAGATTGTATTTGTTAATTAAGACAAACATCATTTGTAAGAAAAAAGATTTGGAGTTGTGAATATTCATTTTTTAATTGAAGGGGTATTAGTTATTCTTATATATATATATATATATATATATATATATATATATATACACATACACAAAAGGAAAACCTATCTTAGCCGACGAGTTTCATATATATATATATATATATATATATATATATATATATATATATTAACTGAAATTTTTGCAAGTTTTAAGAATGTGAGGTTTTGTTTGAATTTCACCAATACGTTATTAGAGTTTGTCTTACCAATTTTTACTCATCTCTGTTTTGATAAAATTTCTCTGAGGAGAATGCTGATTCATAGCTTTATACTGTAGTCTGTTTCATCATTTTCTGAAATGATTTATAATAGCCAGCTCGAACTGACCACTGATATACTCACAATTTTAAATTCTCTTTCTAGGATACATTTTCAAAATTCTAATAGATTAAGTCAGACGATAAACTTGTGCTAAATCCCTTCCAAAGAGTTCTAAGTTTATATATGTTCAATGACGATAAAAATTAAAGGCGACAATATATAGCTTATAATCAAGAGCTTATAGCTTATATAGCTTATAATCAATGCTAAAGGTATCTCCTGTATGAGTAGGAACTTCACTTTTAAAATGTTTTACCTGCTTTAAGGAACTCTTTGTTTTGTGCCTTAGGGTGACTCAGGATTGACTGGCCCACCTGGTTTCCCTGGACCTAGAGGAGTTTCCGGACCTGATGGTAGCCCAGGAAAGTCTGGACCCAAAGGAGCAAGGGTATGTATACATGTCAAAATGACTAAAGAGAGATTTGTTGCATTATCATTTCATCTTTTGAACATTCTATCTATCTATCTATCTATCTATCTATCTATCTATCTATCTATCTATCTATCTAAACCTATCGACGTATCTCAAACTGTTCAAGCCTATCGACCTATCACTGTCCATATAAATATATCGACCAATTTCAATGTCCAAACATTTAGAACTATCTCAGTTTGTTCAAGCCTATCTATCTATCTATCTATCTATCTATCTATCTATCTATCTATCTATCTATCTATCATGAAAGTTATTCTTAACTGATTCATTCATTAATGATAGTCTAATGTTATCATTGCTGCAATTCTGACTGCATCACTGACGCAATCTCTGTCTTCTCTTCATGACAATAAAATGAATAATACAGGGTAGATAGATTCTTATCATAAATATTAAAAGTATTAATAATAACGAGTAACACTCGTGAATGAACGTCTTTAAAAAATATAACTTTCTTCGCTTTTAGGGTGACCCCGGTTCTCAGGGTTACAAAGGACCAAACGGTGCTAAGGGAATGAGAGGACCTGATGGCGACCGCGGTGCACCTGGACCTCAGGGAACCGAAGGAAAACGAGTGAGTATTTCATCTTTTATTTGATAGACACTGCTTAATTGGTGAAAAGTTACATAGAGGAGAGTCATAAACAAAACTTTTATACCGTCGAAAAAATGCCAACTGTTAATTATGGCTTCGTTGGCGGTACTCATTGCCGAATAATGGGGCGGTGATCGACATTTCCTTCTGTATGAAATAAGTCCTATGTTGGATCTGAAGAGCCGTTCGCAGCCACCGCATAGTAGGGCAGGGGGGTTCAAGGGATGGAGAGCTCTGGATTTTTTTATTTTCTCTCTTCGTCTCTTCTATTTGTCTTCTGGTGTTTTCGAAGGATGTTGTTTTTTCGTGGACTGCTCGTCTCCAATTAGTTCTTTCGGCATCTTCCGTCTCCCAAATGACCGGATCGATTTCTAACCTCAGCAATGAGTTTTTGAGCTGATTCTTGAATCGACGACGTGGTCTCTTGCCAGACGCGATCTCTGAGAAGAGGATTTGTTTGGGTAGGCGGATGACTCTCATCGAAGTCGGTGGCGAGTTATGAGGGTTTCCAGGATCTCTTTGAGCAGAGAACGATGTTCATGATCCGGTTATAACAATATTAGGTTGCATCAAAAATATTTTACAGACCGTTATTTCAAAGCTTATTTCATGTAAACCTTTAAAGACAATCCATTATTCGACTATATTATTATATATGTATATATTTTATATAGTAGTGATATATATTGACCAGATCGATTTCTGTCTTCAGCAAGGTGTTTTTGAGCTGACCCTTGAAACAACGGCATGGGACACCAGGTGGCCTCTTGCCAGATGCGATCTCTAAGAAGAGGAATTGTTTGGGTAGGCGGATGTCTGGCATTCGGGCAAGGTTTCCAGCCCATCTTTGCGCGGAGGAGAACTTTGTTGTTTTGATCCGGTCCTCCCACGTGTTCCGCAGGATTTGACGAAGTTATATTTGATGAAATCTTTCAAGTTTGCGGATGGCTCTTCGGTAGAGTACCCATGTCTCACTTGCATACAGGAGAGTCGAGATTACAACAGCTCGGTAGACAATGAGCTTGGTGGTTTGTGTTAGCCCAGGATTGCCGAAGACTCTTATGAATAAGTTCCTGTATGCTGCGTGGATCGCTTTGATTCGGTTATCGACGTCTTTTTCAGTCGATGCATTTGATGCTAGTACACTACAAAGGTATAGAATCTGTTCAGCATTCTCCAGGTCCAGTCTGTTGATGGTGTATTTTAACTCCAAGTGGTTGTTAATTATATATAATGGCTCTTACTCTTAAGCAAATATAGAAATTTAACTATCCTGGAAGTGTTTTAACAGACGACAGAAACAGATGCTTTCCAAAACCTAAACAAAGCAAAGAAACAAAACATTTTCATTAGAAACGAAGAAGAGAGAGCTGAACTACGATGTAATAGCAATCTTACTATATGGCAATCAAAGCTAGACACTTTCATCACAGATAAAAAGGAGACTTGAGATAACAATGATGTGATTCAACAGAAGAATGCGGAGAATAACATGGAAGGAGCTTGTGAACAAAGAGGAAATTTTATTCGATTACTGGTCTTGCAAACACACGAAAATTTTGGCCTAATAGAATCTGTCGAATAGGCGCCAACTACGCAAAGCTTTTCGACGCATGAGGGTCACGCAATATGAGAAAATCAACTTTTGTAAATGAATATATTTATCTGTATTGACATATTTTCCTTTCTTTATAATTTTAGGGACAACGCGGTGGAATTGGGCCCCCAGGACCACCAGGTGGAGCTGGAGATCGCGTAAGTGGAGTATTTTCCCTTTTAATCTGACATTGCTGGGCCTATTTTTGTTAGTCTATATCTATCTATCTATCTATCTATCAATAGTAATAAAAATATTTGCTTAAAATCCACTGATATCTTAAATTACTGAGTTTATGTTTCGTATATATATATATATATATATATATATATATATATATATATATGTTTGTGTGTGTTAAAGCACACCTGATTGCAATGTGGTTTCCTGTAGAATACAGGTTCGATGATTCTTTAATAAAACTTTCGCCTTTCTAGGACACTGGATATTAATGTCAATGTTTTAAAAAAATGGCATGTCCACTACAAAACCTAATATACTAATATAACGTTTATAGTAATAAAAAAATCGTTGGATCAAAATCCAGCAATTACAAATATGGGCGTGATTGCCTAGAGGTTAAGTCTTTAGAGGTTAGATATTCCCAGCAATTACTTAAAATATTACCTATCTGTTAACATTTATCCGTCTGTACTAATATAGTTGTCAAATCTGCGATACCCATGTTTTTTTGACACGTATTGTTAATAAATATTTCCATATTTGAATTCCAGATGCAACTTTAATCTGGTTTTCGTTGTGATGTTGCAGAATTTAATTTTTATGACCTTATTCATTAAGTGAGAAGCCATTTAGAAAAAAAAAATAAGAATGATATTTTCCGTCATTTTAGGGTGCCCCTGGAGAGCGTGGTCTCCCTGGTGCTGATGGACTCCCAGGACCAAAGGGAGCTGATGGAGAACGTGGACCACGTGGAAACAGAGGAGACACTGGTGCTTCTGTAAGTACTCCTAAATCCTAATCGCAATATTTGATATCGCTTGTAAAGTTAACGGCGCGAATTAGATATATTTCCTTTTTATTTGCAGCTGTCTTCTGTCGTCTGTGAGTTTATTATATTAACGGTTATTATGATTAGAGCATGAAGCAGCGAGTGATATCGAAGGAAAAGCTGATGCAAGTCATCTTTAGCAGCCATCGTTTAGAAAATACTAAATAATATTAATTAATATGTAACAATATTTTATTATATTATCTCACACTAAGTAACCCTCTGTGTTTTATTAGCTTTATTGGTTTGCTTGAGGTGAAATGATTAAGAAATTGTTCATAAATTTAAAAGAATAAATACTAAAATGAAATTACAAACACGGACTAAGTAAAAAGTTTACCCGTCATCTTAACCATCACAAAAAAAAATGAAGGAAATTAAGAACAGAAAAAGAAATCTCCATTTTCTTACCTTAAACATTCAAGTCAAATTTTTTTTAAAAACAAAAAAAACAAAAAACAAACAAAATGGCGGCCCATTACTGTCATTCAGACCAAAATCTAATGGCTGATAAGGAAAAGATACAAGTTAAATCTTACATTATAACGTGAAATAAGCATTTAACTAAGAAGTACGCCTTTTTGCAAAAGCGAGACAAAGTTCTAAACCTATCGGCGATTCCATTTTCCGCGCTTATATTCTTCACACAATCTCCATATAATAATAATAATAATAATAAGTAATAATAAATAATTTTATCAATAATTATTCACATTAGAACTTAATATCGATTTTAAGACGATCTTCGGGATTGTTCACATATTTCTCATTAACATTGTTTTAGACCTTATAACGGACATATTAATGACCCAGTTATATCAGAATGACTCAAGCATTTTTGTATCTGTTTTAGGGTGAAAATGGACGTCCCGGACCTCCCGGAGCCCAAGGCCCAAGGGTAAGTATTTGTGTTATCTATGTACATAAAAAAGGACTTAAACACAATATACAACCTTACAATTAACATACAACCTTGCTTTTTCAATATATCCTCTTACTTACTAAAACAGTAATGAACTAATATTGGATACTTAAATCATATGAGAGAAAAATATGAGTTTTAAAGAGAGTTAAAAAAAACTTATGTAAATTTATTTATTTTGAAATTAAACTCTTTCTTCTGATAACGCCAGGTAATAAGCGAAATATAAAAAAAAATATGTAGAGGCCAAAACAAAAGAAAAAAACTCAAATGTTTCTATCTATCTATCTATCTATTAGGTTGGTGCAAAAATAATGTCGTTTTTTGACGTTCAACTTCATGTGAGAAAACGACATTATTTTTGCACCACCCTAATATCTATCTTAGTTCACATCTATCATAAAATAATCCAATAATGACATTTGTTCCAAAACTTCGTCTTTTCCCAATTCATTTTTATTCTTTTCTCTTTGAAGGGAATTCCAGGAGCTCCTGGACCCGACGGACGATCAGGACCATCCGGACCACCCGTAAGTATATAATAATAATAATAATAATAATAATAATAATTGACGTATCTCTTCCTGTATTTTTGCAACACAGAGAGAAGAGCGCGATTTAAGAAAAGAAAAGACACAGTGTTTAACAAAGTTTAACAATATTTCGATAATATGTCTGTTTTCTTCAAGTTATGTTTAAAAATTGTATACAAACATAAAAATATTTTTATACTTGTATACAATTGTTTATTGTTGAGCATTGTCAAACACTGTTTTTCTTTTTCTTTTCTTAAATTTTCTAAATGTTTTTATTAATTATAATAATAATAATAATAATAATAATAATAATCAGATTGATTGGAAAGGTTTCCGACAGATTCATTGAAAGTATTCCTGGTATCCTATGCCCTAAACACAAAAAAATGTACTCACAAGCACAGCTCATACATTACGAAGAGCATTATTTATTTAAAATGTGTGATCTTAGGTTGTCTTTACTTTTTTTTGTTGCAAAAATGAGTAGTTGAAAATGTCATGAAGCCATTTCTAACTTTAGGTCGCTGGTTGGGACCTGGAAGGAAATGTGTATACAAAAGAAACCAAAGGAAATAATAATAATAATAATAATAATAATAATAATACATAAATGATCAGTGGAATATGTCATGAAGCCATTTATGACCTTAGATCTCTGGTTGGGACTCAGAAGGAAATTTGTATACAACAGCAATCCAAGGAAATAATAATAATAATAATAATAATAATAATAATAAATGTCCTGATGCTAAATTGGGCATCACTCTCATGGATTCTGATCGTAACTGATTGAAGGTATTATCGCGTGCAGGTTTTGTCTTGGTGATTTAAGATGGGTTACAGTAAATATCCCGTTGAGTACAGCACATTGACTTGTTAATTCGCTTAACTTTACCAGGTGGGCATGTCCCTCCGAGGTAGCCACACTGTATATCTCTGTTAATGAGCGAGAGTAATGGGTGAGCATTACGACCGAGTGTTGAGAGGGTTGATTTTTTTTAAGTTGGAAGAATGAAGCCATATAGGTGCGTTGTGAGTCAGATCTTGTTAGTTAGGATCGCTCTCGATTGGAAACCATCTGAGTGGAATGGGTTACCCGATGTATTCCTAATTCAGCCCTTTTTATCAAAACGTCCGATAATATCGTGTACTAATGGCTGTTAAGAAACGTATTTGGTATATCCTTATCAGACTGATTGTCTTGATGGCTATATTGGGCTTCAATCTCACTTTTTGACGTACTCCACTCACTAACCGCCGTTGGCGTTTTTATCTCGTATCCAAGAATTTAATTTCTTCTTTTCCGATCGCTTCCATTATGATGACGGCGTTGATGACTAAGTAGACCAATTCTAGCATGGAAGAGTTGGTGGCATTGACTGCAGAGTAATATTGGTGGAGGACGAGGTCGATTTTGTCCAGCCTTATTCTCTCTTGTCGTCTGATTTCTTCCTTTTCTCATCTGGTGGCTTCGAAGTATTTGGTGATAGAACATCGCCAGTTGGTACGGTCTTGGAATTGTGTTTCGTACAATTTAAGCCATGAAAATCAAACAACACAAAAGTAAAAATACCAGAACTTCTTTTTCTCCGTATCGCGTTATCTGATGAAACTTTAATTAAATGTGACACATTGAAAAACTTTTCCTGTTTGTTCTTTATCTTATCATTCTGTTGGATTTCGATCCATATTTAACCTATATTTTATCAATTTCTAGTAGGCAGTAAAAAAAAGAAAGAAAAAATCACCTTAGCTGTTTAACTTTGACGATTTCGTTACGTTACCAAATTGTTTAACGCTTCATCCATATAAGACGAGATGTCGACATACGGGATTGTATTTCAAGCCTGGTTGGATTATTCTTCTAGATTTCGATTCCCATTGTTTAGCTTACGACTTGGAATGTATTTGATCTGGAAGTTTGTGATAAAATAAAACAAAAAAATGAATTAGCGAAAAGTTAATAAGAACACACTGAGAAATATAAACGAACCGGAAGCGCTAGTATTCTAAAGGAAGAAACTGTATATGTTAATTCACGAAATAATGTAAACTGTTTATATAACTGTTTTTTTTTTCACATTTCAGGGTCAACCTGGAAATGACGGAAATCCTGGAGAGATGGGACCACCTGGTATTCAGGGACTTCCAGGATCTCAAGGAGCCCCTGGCAACAAAGGAGAAATTGTAAGTAATTTTCTTCCCGTATACACGGAGAGGCTGAAATGTTCTCGGGCATATCTTTCTTTTTTTATGTGCCATCTCCTTTCAGGACGTAGGCGATCATGGCTCTCCCCTCTATCCCTTGCAGCTCTCAACAAGTTAATTCTCCCTGCTTCCTCCCCCAGACCACATTCTGTCATCCACTTGCTTAAGCCCGACAGGTATGTCACGCGTTGTTTTCCCTTGTCTCTCTTTCCCTCTCTTCTCCCCGTGAGTATCAGATTCTCCAGGCCCTCCTTCCTCATTATGTGTCCCAGAATCTTCAACTGCCTCTTCCTGATGTTAAGTATAAGCCTCTTCTTTGTTTTCAACCTCTCTAAGATGTCATCGTTGCTCACACGCTCGGTCCATGATATCCTTCTGTAGAACCACATCTCTGTCGCCTCAAGTCTCTTCTTCATCTTTGAGGAAATCGTCCAACATTCGCTGCCGTAAAGAATGATAGATGTCACGTAACAGTTCAGTATTCTTTTCTTTGTTACCGTAGATATCCTCCTGTATCGTAGTACTCTGCCCAACATTTGGAATGTGTCCTTGGCCATCCCAAGATGCCTGAAGATCTCAGTGTTGCACTTATCAAAAATAAATAAAGATAAGAGGGATTGAACATATTTTTGTCATTTGGCTAAATTTAGAGAAGAGATATTTTATAATAAAATTCATCCAACGCAAGGCTCGAGAGACACTCAAGTTAGAATTTACTTTTAAAATGGTTATGATGAATGAGGTGTGTGATATATATATATAAGATAGTAGGTTATAAAAAATAAAGATTATGAGGATACGGAGGATAGATAACGATTCAAGATAACTCTTGAATTGAGGAGTTTAAGATTTCAGGGTTCAGGAAAATATCCACGCGGGAGTCTGTACAAAAAGTAGCAGTTCTTGGGAAACAGCTGTTCAAGTGGAACTTTCTCCTTACATTTTGAATATGGAAGAAGTGAGGATGATTTGACTGGGTGGAGCTAGCATGGCGTGTCCGAGATGGAAAGGTCTTAACTGGTCAAACTAAAGAATGACTCTCATCTGAACATTTTGCGATGGAAATAGCATTGGGTTGTTACGTATGCGGCAAAGACACTGCAGAGTGGAGAATAAGTTTTCCTCCACAAGACAGCGTAAACGATTTTGAGCTTTATTCAGGCTGGAAAATGTCTATTGAGGTTTATAAAAGATGAAGAATAGCAGAAAGAGGCAGTTACTTCCTAGAGAAGTAGATATTTTCCTCGCTTCTTTAGCAATGGATTGTAGTGCTCAAGTATTCATGCCTGTTTTAAAAACTGTCAGTTCTTGGCAAAAAGTAGTCTGAGTGGTACTTTCTTATTACCTTTGGTATACGTAGCCGTTAATATTTGAACTGATGAATCTAAAGACATATTTTAATGGAATGATTGCTTGGAATGACAACATACACGAACAGAAAGATTGGAATGATTGATTGATAAAAATAAAAATCTTTTTAGAAAATTCAATCAGGTTGTCTGTAATGTTCGATTGATATGAAAGAAATATTTTCTCTCCGTTTGTAGGGAGCACCAGGAAAGTCCGGCAAAGATGGTGAAATCGGACCAGTCGGCCTTCCCGGAGATCGTGGACCAACTGGAGCTCGTGGAGTCATTGGAGCTCCCGGACCTGAGGTATGTGTCATAGTTTTCAAGCACACTCAGACGTCTACACAGAAAAACACGCATACTCTCACATGTACATATTCTCGGGCACATATTTTCGCTACGCATATCTATCTATCGCTTTTCACATCTGCCTATATATCTCTTTTCATATTTATCTATCTCTTTTCACATCTTTCTGTACATCTCTTTTCATATCTATCTATCTATCTATCTATCTATCTATCTATCTATCTATCTATCTATCTATCGCTTTTCACATCTGCCTATATATCTCTTTTCATATTTATCTCTCTCTTTTCACATCTTTCTGTACATCTCTTTTCATATCTCTTTTCATATCTATCTATCTATCTATCGCTTTTCACATCTGCCTATATATCTCTTTTCATATTACTCTCTCTCTTTTCACATCTTTCTGTACATCTCTTTTCATATCTATCTATCTATCTATCTATCTATCTATCTATCTATCTATCTATCTATCGCTTTTCACATCTGCCTATATATCTCTTTTCATATTACTCTCTCTCTTTTCACATCTTTCTGTACATCTCTTTTCATATCTCTTTTTCTATCTATCTATCTATCTATCTATCTATCTATCTATCTATCTATCTATCTATCTATCAAAATTAATATTGTTTGTTATTTTTCGTTTAATTCAGGGTGAACCAGGCGAGAGAGGAGGACCCGGTAATCCTGGACCCATTGGCCGACAGGTAAATATTTTATATCTTTTTCACATATTCCAATCAGGTTTGGCACCAGTCCGGGGGGGGGGGTCGAGGATAGTACGCACCGGTCCTGTATATACTTTACACACTTCCTAAGGGAAGAAAACTTTTAAGCGTTTAAATCCAGACAAGCCTGACTCGTACAAATCGATATTCACTGGCACTTTCAAAATTTTTCTGAAGGCATTAACGTAGACGAAAAGGTACAAAGGTTTAGCCCTTATTAGATAAAAAGGTACAAAAAGTCTGGTTCTTATTACTTGGAGAGGAGATGGGCGCAATCATATAAAATTCCATAATAACCCATCATGTTTCACCGACGATCTACTAGACCAAAAAATAATGTGATTTTAAACTTTTCTCTTCAGGGATTCCCTGGTTTGGCCGGACCACCCGGAGAACCTGGCAAACCCGGTGAGGCTGGACCACCCGGACCTACCGGACCTGATGGACGCCCTGGACTTCGTGTGAGTATATTTACGACTTCCAATGGTTAATTATCAATTCAAAATTGATTTCGTAATGATTTCACAGTTTATGTGTTGCTTCTAGTTCTGTTTTTAAATGTTGTAACAAATTTTTAAATCGTTATTTCTTCACATTATAATTCTTAACGGATTTTTTTTTTACTTCAGGGAGAGCGCGGATACCCTGGAAACCGTGGTGAGCCCGGACCTCTCGGATCTGCTGGCCCAGTTGGACCACCCGGCCCCGCTGGATCTGATGGAGAGAGAGTAAGCAAATAAATATTCTACTAACCTATATTATAAAAGAATACCTGTCATTAACTGCCTGCGCGTAACCTTCCACGAACGTATGTAATGTATATGCACATGCCTGTGTTGTGCATACGAAACTTACACGTGCTCGTGCCATTTAAGCATAAAGACATGCGCACAAACTTTTTACCGAGTTTGGATAAAGGGATTCGAATAATACACCTCCTCCCACTCACTAAAACAACTTAAAAAAGAAAAAATGTTTGAACCCCCGCCAAAAAAAAACGTGGATATTTAGAAAGAAAAAAAAATGGCATTTTGAGGTGTACTATAGAAATTTACTGCCTTAACCATCTCCAAATTAAGGTTAATCAGAGAAGCCCCTCATCAACTGACTAATAGGTGTAGGGGGGATTCATTAAAGCCGATTGTCCGGAGATTGGAAGGGATAATTTTTGAGTTATAAAACCACTATAGTAATTACCAGTAGTTATGATTCTAATGTAAATACTATAAACATGTATATATGGCATAAATAAATATATACTTAATATTAATACTTAATCAAAATAACAAAGATAATAGATTTCTCATGCACGCGCTAATGTATCGTACTTTCCATCTTTGTTTACAACTGAAAGGCCCTCCACCGCGGTCATTTTGTGAACTAATACGACTCGTTCCGCTAAGCCCGCAAATTTTGAAATACATAGCTGACGATTTGGAAGTTTCTTCCTGCAGAGATTTTAAAATTTTGCCTACAGATTTTGTCTGTTGCATCCGAAGTACGTTGATGTGGGTCTGTAGATGAGAGGTCTGTCTGTCTGTCTGTCTCTCTCTTTATGTATTTGGTAAGACAACTCGATTACCTCCCCTGTCATATAGTTTGTATAAATATATCACTCCGTCTTCGCCAAAACAGTAAGACTCTTCTGTTACGTACAATAAAGGCACATTAAGCCGAACTAGACTCCGAGTTTTCATTACAATATAAATATGAGAAAAATTCTGCTTCCGACAAGAATCGAATCTGCATCTCTTTTTCCCATCAGGGAACCCACTTTTTAAACCCGAAAATAACGTTTATAATAAGAACTAATTTCGGATAAAACATCCTTTAAAAAAATACTGTTGTTTAGGTTTCGGCTACGAAACTGGAGTTAGTAGGTATAGGTTCATAGAATTCTCAATGATATACATACATACATACATACATACATACATATATATATATATACACAGAGAGAGAGAGAGAGAGAGAGAGAGAGAGAGAGAGAGAGAGATGTTACTATTACTTAAACACTTTAAAGCAATTTTATTTTTTTCGAAAAAAAATTATTGTATATAAAAACAATGATATGGAGTGTATCGTCAGTGGTAGTACTTTTGCAGCGAAACGGTCGGCCTCAGATGATTTGGGATGCAGAACTCTACTGGTCCACGGCTTCCATCCAACTTTCACACATGACTCCTGCGACGGCCACACTCCGGTCAAATGTATTGACCTTCCGGCTAAACTATGTGAGGGCAGTCGAAAGGGTTTCCCGACATTACTATTGAAGGGGAACGCCTCTCCTTAACCCACCTGTGCCAAGCGGCCATCGGTCAGACACCAAACTGGGATTAGGAACTGCGTCTCAGAGGTCAATGGCTTTAACAGTGGGTGGAAGTACTTCTGATGGTAGGGACGGGATAACCTCTATATTGCCCGTTGCAAAAGGAATCGGCAGAGCCATTGCAATAATTTACTTTGAATGTCACCATGAACCACAATTGCAACAGAAATAGGGGGAATGGTGACCACAGCGGCGCAAAATGCACTCACTGAATAAACGAATGAATTAAAAATAATGAAGATTTTGATTATGACAAATATAATACATATAGGAGGCCCCAAAAATAGGTATACAATAACTATTATATATTACCAGTATTATAATAGTGGTTCTAGTAGTAATAATACTTTTTTTCATTACTGTATGTCTTCTTTTGCACCCCTGAATTTTGATCATTACCGTTTTCGTATTTTTACCATCTGTATAATATCTTATACATTATTTTCTTTTGTTTTTTTAGGGACCACCAGGACCTAAAGGTGCTCCTGGCGAGAGTGGTGCCCAAGGAATGATTGTAAGTACAAAATATTTTAGTTTTGCTCTTAGTAATATAAGTGATGAGAATGGAAGAATAAACATCTTAAAACTATTTTAATCATCATAGTATTAAAATAATATTAAGTGTTTATAATTCATATAATAAAACACAGAGGTTCTCTGTTATGTTGTTTATAAAACCGTTGTAGATTTATTGAGCAACTTGACTTATCGAAAAGAAGATATAGAAAATTAACTTTGATAAGGAAAAGAAAACATTTTATAGCCAGAAGACCAGATAAAAGCATTTACGTTACAGCATGGTTTGCGGCGGTGCTTATATAGAAGAGAGGAACCCAGAAGGGCTAATATAGCACAAATTGCATATAACTTTAAGGTGAACGAATGAACAGTTCACGACACGCGGTAAATCGATCTTTGTTGTAGACTAGTTAGAATAGCCTAGTAGACTAGTTAGAATTTCAATCAATGTTTGATTTCAATCAATGTTGTAGACTAGTTAGAATTCAATTTCAATCAATGTTGTAGACTAGTTAGAATTTCAATCAATGTTTGAAATCGTCGGAGATAGCAAAATGACACAAAGATTTAAATATCTGGGAAGTGTTTTAACAGAGGACAGAAAGTGTGACATCATAATAATTGTTTCTCTGGGGGAAGAAATATATACATTTAAGTATATTTGCGTATAATGAATTGCATAAAATATGTTTGCATATAATGAATAGATTAGAGACAAATGCCACACATGGGCGTATCTTAATCACACTTATGATCAGTGATAATATTATACCAAGACTTCAGTTTTTTTTAATTAGAAATGGAGGAATTCGAATTTTTTTATTCTTTTGAAGGAAGATTTTTTTCTAAGATAGATATTTACGTGTATGATATTTTATGGCGGAAAGGGCTGAGGTACCGTCAATAAAAAAAAAACAGCATTAATTTTTTTAGTAATTCGGCCCGTGTTATAATGAACTATATCTCATGGGATCCAGTGCTCGAGAAAGAGTTCCCATATCTGCTGTAGCGATACTATAGATGCATAATTCGTGGGACAGTGGTGCAATATTGAATTGTTGTTACGTGCATTCCGTTCGTCCGGCAAATTAATAAAGGTCTCTAACATTCGATGGTGATGTAGAGGTTCGAGAGATGTATAATTAGTGAGTCAGAAGTGTATTATTAAATTTTTATTACGGGGATTCTTTTGTCCGGAAAACGGATAATTCGGCAATGTTCTGGAAAATTGGTGGTGTATATCTGGTTTAGGTAAACTTCTTTTGATAGTAAAATTTATACATTAATATTGACAATATTATAATAGTATAATAAAATACTACATTATTGTTATTATTATACATATGAATGTACTTGAGTGTATAGTAGACCTTGTCTATTGTGTTGCAGGAATTCTAATTGTTGGAGGGATATAAAAAAAGAAAGAAGAATATTTTATCTTATGAATTTAACAAATAACTTTTTGTTTATCTTTTAGGGTATGCCTGGACCAAGAGGACAGGCTGGTGCTCTCGGACCAAAGGGCGAGAGGGTAAGTATTATTATCATTATTATTATTATTGATTGCCCCCCCCATACCAAATGTCTGAAAAGAGATATTGGCAAGCACGTCTGTACAGATTTTCAGTCATCGTGGGCTCATTTATTTCTGACTTGTGTCAGACTAACTTACTCAGATCCCATAGGCTCCACTGAAATTTATGAAGCCCCACATGTCAACCGTTGCGCTTGTTATTTCCGTAGAAAGTAGGTTTTTACGGGGGTGAATTTGCTAGTTCCATGTACAACCAATTTGAATTCAGGGTTGTCATTCTAGACTAGTTGACACCCAAGGCTGAAGAGTCCAGTCTGTCCTACTATTTAACCCATAGCTGGTGACTGGAAGAAGAGATGGGTTTCATAACTTTCTGAAGAGTTTTTGCGGGAAAGTGAATAATGTAATGAACTCGACTAGAATTAGAACTCGGATCGCTTGATTTCCTGTTGCGAGTCGCTAATTATTAAATCACTTGCACATTCTATGCCAGACTAAATGACTAAATAAAACGAGTATAGTTGATTTCGTTTCTTCCTCATCTTTGGCTCCTTCTCTTTTTCTATTCCTAACCATTAAAATATTCAGTTTCAGGAGCTAAATTATGTTCTTTGTTTTCTGATATTAAAAAAATCGCTTTATTTTTTTATGCATCAATGCCGAAATAATTACATATTTACCGAGTTTAGATAAAAGTCAGGATTTCGGATGCTGATTTTCAAGCTAGAAAGCTTCTTCAGATTTCAAAGATTGGCGCAGCACAATCTTTCAATTCCGCACTAAGCAAAGTAAGGTAAATATCAGTAGCATAAATGAAATTAAAAAAATACATTAACAAAAAACAAAAATATTAATGTCTGTTACGTTTTTAGGGTTATTA